>CM051458.1:79639089-79848797 GCA_028274465.1 Plantago ovata
TGATACAAAATTAAAAAGTTATACTAAACATTAAAATTTAAATGATTAGATCGAAGAAGTTGCATCCGGTAACGGCAACAATGGGCAAAGGGACTATCCTCAACCATGAAGAAATGCAGTCAATGTGGAACACATGAGAGCAGGGCATCTTGTAACTACACAACCAGTGGTGTACTGTTGGCAGCAATTGAACAAGTATCTTCTTCCTCATCAGAATAAAGTAATGGTCTTGCGCTCCAACGATTCAATCGATTCCTCGGTTGCTGGTACCAAGCGTGCGGTGCATTATAACTCATGGCAATACTTTCAGCCACCCACATCCTCAATATCCTCTGCACTATTACTGATCATACCAATACTTGCAGAGACCCATCTGATCCATACATGGACCTATGGTTCTATTAATGCTCGCGGTGCCTCATTACGTTGCTCAATAACGTCCAATTCTTCACTCATGATTGTAATTACGAAGGGTACGTTGGAATCGGAGTCTGCTCATGCTGAGAGTTCTCCTCCTATAATAAGCTCATCGTTTTATGATCCGAGTCCGTATGATTCAAGGGAACCACATTCAAAACGGAACCTCATCGAATTCATTCATCCTACTCATTGCCTCCAATACTTGCAGTAACTATTAATTCACTCGATCTCTGTGCAGACGTTCTGGTTATATATAAGAAATAATTAATAAACTCATATACGGTTATGACAAGAGAATCCTTTTGACAGAGAATACTTCTCCTCACTGAAATCAAATCCTAATAATATTACTATTCTAACGCGAAGGTAACCCCCGAGACAAAGTGCCCATCGCTTTCCGCTTTCTTAGGTGGGAAATTTACTTTACGCACATAATACCCTGAGTTTGTTGTTTTAGAGCATTCACATCAATTTACTATAAAAATTTCAACTAAAATCGTTTTAAACGTGTTTTCTGTAATATTTTATGTACGTATTTAAACAATTCACTAAAATCAGATTCGCTTTTAGTGATTTAATATAAATAATACTTTTAATCACAACATGTTCTAAATATAGTATATAAATTATGATTAATACATTAAGAAACTGTTCTTTTCGTCTGAACAGAATTGAACTGAACTGAACTGAATGAAACTGAATAGAACTGAACATAATTATTTGTAGTATAAAATATAACTAAGAAAGTCTGAACAGAACTGAACGGAACTGAATGAAACTGAACAGAATTGAACTGAACTGAACTGAAATAATGAGATTTCATATGAAGGAGAACACACCTAAAAAAGCTTTTGGCATGCACAAGTTTAGGCATCTAAATAGTGTTCCCTATTTTTTTTTTTTGGTCCATACAAGTTTTAGGAATGTGATTTGTTAAGCTTTTAACACATATTTTGGTTTTTTGCCATATTTAAACAAAAAAACCATTTTAGGAAAGCTTTTGTGAATGCTCTTAGTACCAAAAAACATACACCAAAACAAAATATAACAAAAACATATATAGAATTACATGCATCTCTTGCACATTTTACATTGAGGATAGAACATTGATGCTAAACACCATTTACTCATAGAGATTCTAGAGCCAAAATAATGAAAATATTGCAACTAATCAAGAACAGGAATATGCCGGAAAACAAAATCATCAACTAGCTAGTATTAGAACATGCTCTAGTGTTCCTTTAAAAAAAAAAAACACTCTAGTGCAATATTGTGAACTGCATCCAAAACCAGATTGCTAAAACTACCTCAACAATTTCAAGCATCGTGTTTGATTGAAGAGAACGTCTCCTGTGAGACCACTCGATCCGTGAGACCAAAATGAGACTCAAACAAATAATAAAGGAGATCAAACCAAATCCAAACAAGATCAACTAATCAACAAATCTCGCGGGTCAAGACATGATCCGGATTATAAAGCGGGTCAATCTTATAACCCGGTAGTATACAGCAACGGAAAGAAGGAAGACCACGGCAAATCAACGAAACATGAACAGAAAAAAAGGAACAACTCAGAAGGCAGCGTAAACAAGAAACGTAAGAAGCTTAAACACGAAGATGAAGGCACGTCTGAGACGCCATGGACGAAGATGGACGGAGCTTACATGGCTTCAAACATCTAAATCACATAAAGAAAAAAATTGATTTCTTCCTTTCCATAGATTAGATTCGAATTGGGTATACTTAATGAGGGGATTATTTTAGATTCGTGTTTAAAACCTTTATTTGATCATTTAGACGTGGATTCGGAGTTGAAACTCCATTGATGAACTTGTTTGTAAGCTTTTGGAATTTACAGGGAACCAATTGAAAAATTACAGAAAGTATAGGGCCTGAATTGGAGAAGAAGCAGAAAATTGAAAACCTCTGTTGCAATTTGATAGATTTCCTCTATTATCGTAGAAGAGAAGAGGAGGCCCTTGCATTATTATTCAATCCAGTCCTCAAACTTTCAAAACTTCAACTTAGTCCGCCAAATATGTAAGTTTCCTATCATGCTAGTTTGAGTTTTATATGATGTTTGTTTGAGTTTTATGTGGTGCTTGTTTGAGTTTTACATCTATCATATTAGAGGTTTAGGATAAGATTTACTTGGATATAAGTTTTATATGTTTGAGTTTAATATGCTGTTTGTTTGAGTTGTATGCGGTGCTTGTTTGAGTTTTACATATATCATATTAGATCTTTAGGGCGAGATTTACTTGAGGATGAGTTTTATATGGTGTTTGTTTGAGTTTTATGTGGCGCTTGTTTGAGGTTTACATCTGTATTCAAGAAGTTGTTTGTTATATGTTCCTGTGTTTGTCAATTATGCTATGCTTGTTGTTTTTTACTGTGTTGATTTTATTTTGAACTCTGTAAACAGGCTGACGGCCCATAAAACTGGAGGAGAAGATTCACAATGTGTGATAAATTCATTGCAAAAAAGGCAAAGAGAGGATCATGAGTTCTTTTACAGAGTAATGCTTGATGACCAAACAAGGAATACTATATCAACTGTGTTCTAAAATTTCAGTACTCTATTCTTTTGTAGACTGTGTTCCTTGATTCCAATACTGTATTTCTTTGTTTAACATTGAGAATTTTGTAAACTCTGTTCCTTAATATCAATACTCTGTTTTCTTGATTTTCCTCTTGTTTATGTTGACTATTATTGAGCATATAAATAAACCTAATTAAGCATTTGTCATGGAATAATAAAACATATTTCTATGAATGATCAAGGTTAAACTAACTCTGTAATACATATAAAACTCATGGACAGTGGTAAACCTAAAAAAAGGACCATATAAAACTCAAACAAACAACATATAAAACTCAAACATACACTCAAACCTCAAACTAAACTAAGTGTGTATATTTTTCTAAAACTCTAATTAAGCATTTGTCAAGGGATAATGAAACATATTTCTATGAATGTTCAAGGTTAAACTCACTCTGTAACATATAAAACTCATGGACAGTGGTAAACCTCAAACAAGCACCATATAAAACTCAAACACACAACATATAAAACTCAAACATACACTCAAACCTCAAACTAAACTAAGGGTGTATATTTTTCTAAAAGCCTAGATGGATTGGTGAACACCAAATATCCTGAAAATTAATTTAATTACTTTCGGATTCTACGGTCTTAATTAGGATTTAGGGGTTGGATGCAGGGCAAGCCATGCACCGCATCCAACCCCTAAACCCTAATTAAGCATTTGTCAAGGGATAATGAAACATATTTCTATGAATGTTCAAGGTTAAACTCACTCTGTAATGCATATAAATTAAAACTCATGGACAGTGGTAAACCTCAAACAAGTACCATATAAAACTCAAACAAACAACATATAAAACTCAAACATATGAAACAAAATAAAAAAAAAGTTTACTAAATACAACTGAAAATAGTTCTAATTTGAGTTATTACAGACAAATTTCAAATTAAAAACATGAACAAAATATCAAAATGATGGATGAATAGTTTACTAAATACAACTTCCATCTTTCCCGTAGGGACTTTCTCAACAACTTTGCTCTTTCCCTTGACTACAGCAACATCTAATGTCTTAGCATTTTTACAGAATCCTTAAAAACTCTGAAGGTAGGTACTCAGAATTATCATCATCATCATCATCACGTTTCCTTTTCTTACTCTGAGGAGTATCACTCTTCGAAGAATCTTCATTAATATCGAAAGAATTCGAAGGTGTATCATCATCAGAGGGTATGACGGAAGGTATCTCAAAGTCTTTATCCTTTTCATTCCCTACAAAATAGCATACAACAGTTAATACAAATTAAACTCAAACAAGCAACATATAAAACTCAAACAACAAGAATACAACTATTACAACACAAAAATATATCAAAATCTAAACACACAGAGATAATCAGAACTCAAAATAAAACTCAAATAAACTCCAACAAACCTTAAAAAACTAGCATACCACAAAAAAAAAAAAAACAACCTCACAACTAAACCTCAAATATGATATATGTAAAACTCAAGCAACAACCATATAAAACTCAAACAACAAGAATACAACTATTACAACACAAAAATATATCAAAATCTAAACACACAGAGATAATCAGAACTCAAACTAAAACTCATATAAAACTCCAACAAACCTAAAAAAAACTATCCTACCACAAAAAAAACCAATCTCAAGTAAACCTCAAACATGATATATTTAAAACTCAAACAAACAACATATAAAACTCAAACAACCAGAATACAACTCTTACAACACAAAATATATCAAAATCTAAACACACAGAGATAATCAGAACTCAAATAAAACTCCAACAAACCTAAAAAAACTAGCATACCACAAAATAAACTCAATCTCAAGTAAACCTCAAACATTATATATGTAAAACTCAAACAAGCAACATATAACAGTTAAAAGACTTATGATCATGTAAACCTCACACACTTACCAACAGCTACATTCCTTTTCTTGTCATTAGCCTCCTTTCTCCTTCTCTCCCGCTCAGCAGCTCCAGTATCAGCCACTGAATGCTGCTCATCTGCATTATCATCACTCTTTGTAGGTTGTTTCCTCGTTGACCTACGAGGTTTTCCAACATTTGCAGTAGCATCCACTTCTGCATCTGCTGTCTTTGCAGTTGCTTTCACTTAGGCAACATCACTAGCAGACTCCAAATACGGATCATCTGCAGCCTCAGAATGAAAAGAGTAAATTTCAACCATGATTGTTGCAAAAAAAAAAAAAAAAAAAAAAAAAAAAAAAAAAAAAAAAAAAAGAAATATACATCAACCTCAAAACGACCAGCATATAAAACATCGAACAACCACAAAAATACAACTCTTATAACACAAGATATCAAATATATAAAACAGAAACACATAAATCAGAGGTAAACTCAGCATATATCAAAAAATATAACGTGCATCGACAGTGATATAATTCAAACAAGCCACGTATAAAACTTAAACATACAACATATAAAATTCAAACATATAAAACTCTCTTACCTTTCTTCACTCGTTTTTATGGTTCCTTACTTTTCTTCACTGGTTTTCTGGTTCATTACCTTTCTTCTCCTGTGGTGGTTTAACTCCCTTGCCTTGCTTCCCTGCTGGCTTAGTTCTCTTCCCTGGTGCCTTGCCCTCTGAATCAATAACATCCTTGTTTGCGTCCGCATGATGGAAAGCAGCAATATCAAGGACAGATTTAGGAAAAAGTGCCATAGCTTTATCAACCACTTCTGCATCAATTCTTCTAACAGGAGAATTATCAGCCACAGGAGCAGTACCAGCAACGGGAGAATCATTAGAATCAAAAGTGCAAATATTAACCATGATTGCTGCAAAAAAAAACACAAAGAAAATAAACTCAAACACTCAAACTCAAGTAAAACTCAAACATAATATAAGTAAAACTCAAACATAATATAAGTAAACTCAAACATAACAACAATAAAACTCAAAGTTATAGGAGCTGATGAGCTGACTCTTAAGATCATATAAACCTCAAACTTAATAAAAGTAAATCTCAAACAACCACTATACAAAGACTTATAACACATGCCACATATAACGTACATCGACAGTGATATAACTCAAACAAGCCACATATAAAACTCAAATAGACATCATATAAAACTCAAAATAAAACTCAAACCAGCACAATATAAACCTTATACAACCAGAATACAACACACAGAGATAAATCAGAAACCAAAATAAAAAAACTCAAATAAAACTCCAACGAAACTCAAAAAACTAACATACCACCCAAAACACTCAATCTCAAGTAAAACTCAACATAATATACGTAAACCTCAAACATACTATACGTAAATATCAAACAAGCAACATATAACACTCAAACAACCACTTAAGATCATGTTAAGTTTATCCAAACAGACACAGAAACACACGGAGAGAGATCCACATAGAAAATTGGAAACAAAACACAGATCGAACCACTTACTTGCATTAGGCTTTATAGAAGACAGAAAACAAACAAAAATGAAGAGATCGAAGCACTTGCATGGTAAAATTGAAGAAATGAGTAAACTAGGGTCTCGAAAATGAGTGAAAAACAACAGAAAGGAACGAAATCAAACCTTCAACAGCTGAAGAAGACGAACACGATGACGGCGAGCTTAATTCAGGCGGAGGAGACGACGTTTGAAGCTTCGATTGCGGCGACGAGAACAACATGAGACTTTCTCTCTCTACTCTCTGATATTTCAATGGATCAATGACGGAAAATGAAAAGAAAGGGGTCAATTCTATTATTTATACATAACCCGTTTAATGACACGAAAGGAGTAAACCGGGTTATAACATGACCCGCGAGATTGGATACAATAGAATGGATTGATCCGGATTGCTTGGTCTCACGGTCTCAACTTAAAAAGTGGTCTTAAACAAGAAATTGTATTGATTGAAACTATTAGAAACAAGCATCCAAGTATCATAAAAACAAGCAAAATTTCCTCGAAAAAACCATGTTAAAGCAAGCATTACAGTAACTAACCTATCAAATATTGTGGATTTCAATAGATGCTTGTGCGGAGCGAATGTACTCTACAACAATAATAGGATGCTTGCCAAATTAAAGGGCAGGATAAAACATGGCTACAAAATTTTAAAATTGAGATGCTTGGAAATTTCATTGTTCAATAAACAGTTGTGGCTGCTTCCTCAAAAAGTGGTGCTTCATTAGGATATCAAAATTCAGATGCTTGGAAATAAAAAGTGGTGTTTGATTAGGATTTCTATTGAGCTTGAACAAAATTATCATGCATAAGAGATTACCGGGCTTCTTTAGTAGAAGGATGCGTGTGAGTTGTGACTAATCACTACTTAATTGAGATTGTTTGCTTGTTGTTATGATACTTGGATGCTTGTTTCTTATAGTTAACTAACAGTACCAGATTGTGGATTTCAATAGATGCTTGTGCGGAGCGAATGTACTCTATAACAAGAAGAGGATGCTTGCCAAAATGAAAGGGCAGGATAAAACGTGGCTAAAATATTTTAAAATTGAGATTCCAAAAGTAAAGGGTTGGATAAAAGATGTTAAATCAAGCATCACAGTAGCTAACGCATAATCAACTAACATTTTAAAATTAGGAACATAATTAACTAATTTGTAATTAACCCAAAATTATGTGAAAATATAACGAGTACAAAAAGTTCTTATTATATATTTTACATCCGTATGCACTATGCACACTCACAAACCAAAATAAGTTTAATATGATGAAAGTACTGCATAAGAATTAAACTTTTACATTTTACATGCATTAATTGATCAAGCTCAGTGGAACAAGAAAGCAACAATAAGCAAGCATGACAGTATTTGCGTATATGACACAATTATACGTGGAACGGTGGAAGTTCATCATAATCATATTGACCTAATCAACTTTGTTTTCTTCTCCAATTTCTTCGCCACGCATAATCAAAACCGATTATATATTCCCAACTAAGTTGCACAAACAAAACCACACAAAATTACCACATAGAACAAGCAAATTAATTAAATAGTTAGCATTACAGACATGAAGGTCGTGATCTTGGCAGGCCTATTGGCAATACTTCTTATTGCTATGACGGGCAGCGTGAGTGGCCAGTCACAGCAGCAGCCTGATGCATGCGGCGGGGAACTTACGCAGAATAATACAAACTACTGTAGATGGTTGCTGGCTTCACTTGGGAGAAGTAATCAAAGAACAGAATGCTGCCGTGAGCTATCGGCCATCAGTCAACCCTGCAGGTGCGAAGCCATAAGGAGGAGTTTTGTGCAGGCATCACAGTTCTACTCTGGATCCCCTGACCTCTTGGAGCGGTTGAGAAACAATGCTCAAGAAATTCCTGGAAACTGCATTTCGTATCCAGTACCTATGGATCCATGCCCCATAGCCCCTAGGGGTTAACTTGAGCTTATTTGTATCTTCAATATGGCTCGGCTACTTTGTATATGGGCTTGTTTGCATTGATTTGATCTTAGTATGGAAAATAAAGGATCAACATGCACGGTGATGTTGTTCGAACTTATTATAAATAAATGGATAATGTTTTAAAACTTCACTTGGATCTTAGCCGGTTTCATTTTATATATGTTGTTTTTGCTTCTCTAACTATCTCACTAGAAAAAAGGTTGCCTGAACATATGAGTGATTTGATCTATATTCGTAATCATAAAATTAATCTATATTCGTAGATTTAGATATGAATAAATTGATGGATTTATGTTCGTGGATCTAAAAACTAAGTTAATTTTTTAGTGAAAGTAATTTTTTTATTCCAACAAGTAGGGTTGTTCACCGGTCCAAGACCGGGACCGGACCGGACCGAAATTGGAATGGACCGGGATCGGAATCCTAGAATTTTTAGGACCTAAAACCGGACTTGTAGGGTTCCGGACCGGATCAGAATATTCCGGTCCGGATCCAGTTTTAGACCACGTAGACTGGATTTTATTTATCATTATTTTTTTTTCTTTTTATGTTAGATTACCAACCTAGAAAACAAATTAAGCCAAACCAAGTATAAAAAGAATAAAGATCGAATGTATCAAAGTAGTTTACATCTCCATAAAAATGTTCAAATACCATAGTTTAATCAAAAGTAACTAGTTCAAACTAATAAAAGGCAAAGTCCAAAACTACAAGTACTCATAAAAAAAGTATAAATATTTCAATGCGATTTCCTTTGGAGGCCCATATATGCCAAGCCTATGTTCTTCATAGCCCAATCCTTGCTCAAGCCCTTCCTCCTTCATCACAGGTCCGCTGCCCGTGCGTGACCGTAGTGGCGCACCATGCGCATGCGGCTGCCCTAGTTTCGGTCGCCGTGACGCGCTATGCGTTCGCTGCCGTGTCTCACGTACGCGGCTCTATTCGTGATGGCTTCGGCTTCGGTGGGCCTTGCGTGCCTTTTTCATAGAATTCACACGGTCGATCAGCCTCTTCATGTTCTCCAGTATCTTCTCCAAAATCATTCTTTCGTACTCGTCGATTTTCATGAGTAGCGGTTGCGCGGAATTCAAGATAGAAAAGAAAATTCAATTTTGGCCGAATAAATCTACGGTCTTCGATCTCCTTGTGCGGAAGCGTGAATTAGGACTCTTCAAACTTCGCTCTAGATGCCAAGCTGATGGATTCCCAAACAGATAGACGTAGAAATAGAGAAAGTATTGCAGAAAAACAATAAATCTCTAGCACGATCACGTACTAGACAAGCAAACTACTCAAAAGTAATCTACCTACGAAGCAATAACACAAGAATTAATTACCTCAAAGAATCTCTACGCAGAGTTGTGCTAACAAACACCAGAGCATTCGACTCATTCAATATTCAACTATGAAAAAGAATGAAATAGTACAATGCTTAAATAGTAAAGATACGACTTGTTGGACACGTTCTGCTCATAACAGATAAGACAAAATCAGTTAAGATTTAGCCAATCTAATCGGTTCTAGAATCTCTCTCCTAACCTTTGCTTAACCAACAAGTTGACTGATTCTAACTTGGTAATTAAATAATAAAAAGAAAACAATTAATTAACTAATCCCTTCCCAAGCAAACCACCGCCCCCTTCGAAGCCCAACTCGGCCAATTCGGTCATGCGGCTCTTCTTATGCCCAAAGCTTGGTCCGCTAATGCGAGATTCCATCAAAAGGCAATAGAGAGACCAAGTCCAAATAGATGCATCCAATTAATCGCAAGAAACCATAAAAAGTTAGACAATTCTCAACGGAAAGACAAATTGTTAATGCCAATATATAGAAGAAACATACTCAGCTGGTTGCGAATACAAAATAGATAAAACCTTCAAGCAGTGTGGATGGGACAGGTAGAGGTTGCTAACATCACATGGAGACCCACCGGCAATGGCTAATGAGCTAATCAACAAATATTCCCACTGGTTCCCCACACCAGAGAGCTCGTAATGCCACATTAAAACATAACCTGTCGTTACCATTTGTTTTTCTCCCCCGCTTATGTTTCCTTTTAAAGTATTACCTCCATTAGCATGTGGTGTAAGTCATACAAGACTTGAAGGAAACACTTGAGAAGAAAAACCCGTGTTTTGAATATAAATCACCTTGCTGGTTTTGTTCTCCATGTGCAACCATTTAAGGTCAAAGTTATGTTGGAAGACAACTTACTCTTTACTCTTGATATAGGATATCGCCCTCATACCGGTTGATAAAATACTAGGAAGTGGGCATTCATAAGAAACTAATTTAGTCCACATGTTATCCCCTTCTCGCAATCCTTTAAAGTCCACATTTCAAGGACATGACCGTAAGGGCTTTCCTTTCGAAAGTACAAATAACTACTTACTCCGGAAATTTAATAGTTTTACACTTTATTTTTGTTGACTTTTTTATATTCGGTTTGACCTCAAATTAATCATAAGTGATTACGAAAAGATTAATTTTAAAAGTTATATTATACAAATATAAGAAGTATACTTTCATAATATAATTTTTTAAATTATTTTTCCGCAATGAGTTATTATTAATTTGAGGTCAAACCGGAGATCAAAAAGTCAACAAAAATAAAGTGTAAAATTATAAAGTTTCCGGAGGAAGTAATAAATTAGCATCCGGCCAAAGCAGAGACGAGCACCCGATGTTACTCTTGGGAGTTCAGAGAGAGCTAAGAGTAGATGAAATTGGTTTTAAGTTTAACAAGAAAGATCAAGTGCAATTATGCACTCCATCTCTCGCAAAATCCAATACAATGAACCATTCACAATCACTCCAACACCAGAGCCAACACACATAACACGAGAACGAGAACAATTACAAACAGGGAAGTTCTCAATTCGATGCCACGCATTAGACTTGACAGAGTAGATTAAAGTTACAAGAACATTATTGGGTTCATGAGAAACTCTTACCACCTTGTAGTCATCGTCGGTGGCACGATCATAGCCAATTCCAACAAAGTCGGTTCGATGAACCAATTCTTGGTCAGGCAGTGGTAACTGAAGCCAGTCACCTATGAAAGGATCCCATACAATCCATGTCTTCTTACTCTCCTGATGCCAAATAAGTAACGAGACCATGGCAAGAAGGCATCGAGAATTGTAAATCATGAGGAACAAAACGGCTCGTGACATTCCTGATACACAGAGCATCAATCTGCATATCTCATGTCCTTTCACGATGATGATCAAAGGAATCCAATGATACAGAATAGAGCTTCTGGGGGCAACTGGTGGATCTCATTATTAGCATTTCCTCAACGACCATTTGATGATCAACGTGCAATCTAGCAAAATTTGGATCATCGATTATATTTCCTCATTCCTTGCACACGCATCTGAACTGGATCAGAGTTTCTGCTGGTAACCGGATCAGAATTTCTCGGTATATTTCTGTTGGGATATCTGACATTTTTCGATTCAGAAAAGAAAAGAGGTTAGGGTTCTAACTGGCTCTATTCTGAAGTGAAAATGTTGAACTTAGCATGTGTCTATCTCATTAAAAGGAAATTCAGACAAACATTCCAGACTTCCAGTGTACTTGCAAAACTGGGGGCGGCTAGCAAGTACTATCGCGTTGTACTAATGTTAGTACACCACCACAAACCGTTAGATCAATATCGAATTCAATCTCAACCTTTAATTTAAAGCCCTTGATGGACTACTTTGTGCGAAGTGTGAGCGTTAAACTTAGTGCGTATTTATCTCAATAAAAGGAAATTTAGACAAACATTCCAATGTAGTTGCAAAACTGGGAGCGGCTAGCAAGTATTGTGGGGTTGTACTAATGTTAGTACGCCACTGCAAACCGATAGATCAATATCTAATTCAATCTCAACCTTTAATTTTAAGCCCTTGATGGACTACTTTGTGCGAAGTGTGAGCGTTAAACTTAGTGCGTATTTATCTCAATAAAAGGAAATTTAGACAAACATTCCAATGTAGTTGCAAAACTGGGAGCGGCTAGCAAGTATTGTGGGGTTGTACTAATGTTAGTACGCCACTGCAAACCGATAGATCAATATCTAATTCAATCTCAACCTTTAATTTTAAGCCCTTGATGGACTACTTTGTGCGAAGTGTGAGCGCTAAACTTAGTGTGTATTTATCTCAATAAAAGGAAATTCAGACAAACATTCCAGTGTACTTGCAGAACTGGGAGCGTCTAGCAAGTCGCATGGTACTAATGTTAGTACGCCACTACAAACCGTTAGATCAATATCTAATTCAATCTCAATCTTTAATTTTAAGCCCTTGATGGACTACTTTGTGCGAAGTGTGTTAAACTTAGTGCGTATTTATCTCAATAAAAGGAAATTCAGACAAACATTCTAGTGTACTTGCAAAACTGGGGTGGCTAGAAAGTACTGTTGCGTTGTATTAATGTTATTACGCCACTACAAACCATTAGATCATGAATATCTAATTCTATGTCAACCTTTAATTTTAAGCCCTTGATGGACTACTTTGTGCGAAGTGTGAGCGTTAAACTTCATGTCAATGTACTCCGGAAAATGAAATTATACTTCATCTACACATGTTCAACTAAATAACAACAATCATAAGCTCAATACACATTACTATACATAGTGTTCTGTTGATCTATTATCCCCAGGGGCGGCTCAGGCCCTGTGCAGTCAGCCCGACCGCACAGGGCCTCGTAAAATTTGGGGCCTCAATTTTGTTTTATCTAATGATTATATACTTGTGTTTATGTCTAAAATTCATTGACTTATAATTTTCCAGTGGTGAGAAGTCTTGGTTAAAGTATCTTCGTTACCTTAGGTCTTTGGATGAACCATTATTATTATTTATTTATTTTTGGTTTTTTTTTATCCCTTGTTATACGATTGTTTGGTATTATTATTTATTTATTAGGTAAATATTTATATTTTATACCATATATGGATTTAGCATAGATGATTCTTATTACACCAAATATATACATAACATAGCCAAAACAGGAGTGGCTATTTAAAGATCAGTGGCACCCTTTTGTATAGATGCTCCTTAATCCTTATTAATTACATGATCAAAGATAAGATACACACCAGACATCGCATAGATGCTTTTTATTATGCAGACGATTTTAACAGTTAAAAGAGACTGCAGAAGTTATTCAACAGCCTTGATGTCGACTTTTCATCCAAGATCTCCTGCAGCAAGCTAAACACGTACACAAACGATCCATAAGTTCGAAATCATAAATTTCTCTCCATGAACAAAGATTAGCATGTACACGTTCTGATCACTTACAGAATCAAGGGGCAAATTTCCAGAGCTGGTTGTCGAAATTTCGGTTAGGCTGGTTGCTGCCGTTCTGATAGGTTGAGACTATTGTGCCTTCTTGAATAATACCAGTCCAGGCATCCATAACAAAGTTAGGATCATTGGTTGTCTTCAGCAACATGTATCCACAACCCATGTCTGCACTTTCGGACCACAAAACAGATTTATCCAGATGGCATGGCTTGTTCACCAATTCCAACTGCATCCATTAATTATAATATGATCAGTTCAGTTACGTTGTTCTTCGCGGAATGATGCATGTGATTAAAATCAGAAGGAATTAATGTATATATAGGAGAACCACTAGTCACTCACCTGAACACCAGTTTTGGAATGTTTAACAACCTTACCGCTGCACTGGTTAACCAGCATAACACCAACCTTGTAGCTATTATCTTTGTACCACATCTGCTTAATTTCACAACACACAAATTCATTCAAGCAATGTTCATATATAATATGTAACACAGTAACATACAAGAGAAAGAAATATATATATATAGTCATGAGTCATGAGAGGCCGGTTAATTAACCTGATTAGAATCTCCGTTGCAGGGACGAGTAAGACAGAGTTTTCCATTTCAAACAGTAACACAGTAATAACCCCCTGGTCCCTGCCTTTTGCAGTAAAGACGGAAGTAACTGGGACATCCGTTAGTAGCAGCCATGGAAGGATAAAGAAGGTTTGAGTTGCAGGAGTAAACTAACAAGGCAACTTGTGTATATGATATGATTCGAGTTTGGACTTGCACAATTTGAGAGCTGGTGATGGAACCTAATATAGCTCATGTGTAGGATCCACTCCAATAATAATCAAAATGGGAAATTGCATATTCGCTTAAATTATTTTAAAGATATAAGTATCAGAGTATTGGTGTCTGAATGTTAGACAATATATATTATTCTACCGGAATTAAATAATTCATTTATCACACACATTTTATTCCCTATGAAATTGATTGAAACGACAGAAGCTTTGCATATATTCCACACAAAATACTTATAAGCATGTGTTAGAATCCGTATATTTTATTCATGAAATGGAAGCATCATCCATGATCCAACCATGTCATGCATGTTTTGCTTCATTCTGTTTCTATTTCTTTCATTGATTAACTTGTTGATTTTTACTTCCTTGGAAATTGCTTGTCCCCTGGAAATTATTTTTTTGTAGAATTCGTGTTGTTGTGTGAATCTGTATATATGTTTAGATGTTAAATTGTCTGATGAATGGTATGAGCAAAACAGGAGAGTATCAAACAAGTAAACTGGAAAAAGAAAGTCTGCAGAGTTGAGTGATTCACTCTTTTCCTTAATACTTTATTCGTCCTGCGCTGATGCTCACAATATCTGACGAACGATCTCCCAAGATAAAACTGCAGGTAGAGAACGTATACAAGCACTTGAAATACGAACTCCGGTTGGTACTACTGCAATATGAGAAGATAAGTTTTTCTGGAGATATAGAGAAGAAGGAGAGATTGTGAATTGATATGTCTTCTGCAATCCAGGAAGGGACTATAAATCGTGGCAAAGTGGTGTGACGAACTGGCACGAAAGAAAGGACGCGATTTTTCAGAACGAAAAGACACAACTTTTCGTTTGAAACTCGCACCTGTTCGCTGAAGCGTTCAGGATAGGATTTTTCTAGCAAGGAAAAATTATCCGCTCGCTTCTGGACCGGACCGGATCGCCCCGTTGGCTTTTCTAATTGGACTCAAACAACAAAGTTAGTATTTGGCCCAAAAAGATAACATCTACCACTAAATGGTCGTAGCTAAATTGGGGATTTCTTGTAGTGTGTGGCCGTGAGAATTGCTTCACCCCACATGTTCTGGGGAAGTCCCGAATTAATCAACATGGCATTCATCATCTCCTTTAGAGTACGATTCTTGCGTTCAGCAATTCCATTAGATTGTGGGGAATATGGGGTTGTTGTTTGATGAATAATTCCAAACTGTGCACAAAACTCCTCAAAAGGAGTTCCATATTCACCACCTCTATCGCTACGAATTGCTTTAATTGTAGTGCTTTGTTGATTCTCAACTTCTATTTTGTAATGTTTAAATGTTTCTAAGGTTTCATCCTTACTTCTTAGCAAGTAAACATAACAATATCTTGTGCAATCATCAATAAAAGTAGCAAAGTACTTTTTCCCTCCTCTAGTTTGCACAAACTTTAAGTCACACAAGTCTGTATGAATTAACTCTAGAGGATCGAGTCGTGGTTCTGTTGCAAATGAAATGGTGTCTTAGTTAACTTAGCTTCAACACAAACCTCACACTTACTTTGAGGATTGATTTCAAAGGATGGTATATGTTCCAGCCTTACTAACTTTCGAATTGCATTGTAGTTTGTATGCCCTAATCTATTGTGCCATAAATTAGAGAACTCAGACAAGTAGGTAGAATGCTTTTTTATTTCATCATTTCCCTCAAAGTAGCGAAGTACAGTCATTACATTCATCTTAAAGAGCCCATCACACATGTAGCCCTTTCATACAAACAAACCATTCTTGGTTATTACAAACTCATTAGCTACGAAAGTTATCTTGAAGCCTTTCTTCACCAGCATCGGTCCAGACACCAAGTTCTTGCGGATGTCGGGAAAATGCATCACTTCATTCAGCACCAGCTCTTTTCCAGAGGTCAGATTCAAAACCACCTTCAGAAGTGGCATCATTTCCAATGAATAGCTTCTTGCCACTTAATGGAGAGTAAGTTAAGAACGAGCCACGGTCAGAGCAAATGTTGCGAGTAGCACCAATATCAATCCACCATTGTTTTGAATTTTCAACTAGATTCGCCTCCAAGACAACTGCTGAGAATGACGTAATCAAGTCGTCAACTTCTGGAACAGTCTTCTCTTCAACAACGTTGGCATTGGCATTTTTCTTTCCATTTTCCTTTTTTCATGAAAAGCAGACAGCCTACATGTGTCCAGCCTTTCCACAATGGAAACAGTTTCCCTTGATTTTCTTCGACGATCCAGGCTTCCCATGAGACTTGTTGTCTCCATCACGCGACTTGCGCTTCTTGGTGTTGCTAGCCTTGGTGTCGGCCAGATGTGCTTTGGCTTCCATAGGTTGTTTTCCCTTAACCAAAGCCCTTTGGTTGTCTTCCTGAATCTGCAGTTTCACAACCAGTTCTTCGAGCCCCATTTCCTTTGTCTTCAATTTGAGATAACTCGTGAATTCACTCCATGAAGGAGGGAGTTTCTCAATTAGAGAAGAAACCAGAAACGGCTCATTAGGCTTCATGCCTTCATTGTCCAACTCGTAGAGAATCATCTGGAAATCCAGAATTGGACTCATAACAGACTTAGAGTCAATCATTTTGAAGTTTCAAAACTTCCCCACGATGAACTTCTTTGTATCAGCGTCTTGAGCGATGTACTTTCTGTCCAATTTTTCCCACAACTCCCTTGCGGTATTGACAGTGCAATAGGCTGTGTATAAAGCATCAGAAAGACAATTCAAATGTAATTCTTACAGAGAAAGTCGTTGTGCTTCCACATTTCAGGAGTCATCTTTGGAACAACAGGAGTGTTTGAACTTGAACCATCAGGGTTCACAGGGTTTTCAGCAGCATTCGGTCCACCATTCGGACCACCAGTTTGATCAGCATTCGGACCACCAGTTCCAACAGGGATGAGAGGATCAGGCCAGGTTGACGGCGGATCATCTTTCAGATACCTTTCAATGTCGAGAGTCGTGAGGTAGAACAACATCTTTTGCTTCCATTGTTTGAAGTTGGTTCCACCCAGGAACTTGTCAGGTTTCTCGCCATGGATGTGAGTGTTTGAACGAATAGCAGGAGGGTTACTTCCAGTAGCAGCCATTTCGATACAACGGATAAAGTCTTAAGTTTGTTGAATGGTATGAGCAAAACAGGAGAGTATCGAACAAGTAAGCTGGAAAAAGAAAGTCTGCAGAGTTGAGTGATTGCACTCTTCTCCTTAAGACTTTATTCGTCCTGCGCTGGTGCTCACAGTATCTGACGAACGATCTCCCAATATAAAACTGCAAGTAGAGAACGTATACAGGCACTTGAAATACAAACTCTGGTTGGTACTACTGCAATATGAGAAGAGAAGCTTTTCTTGAGATATAGAGAAGAAGGAGAGATTGCGAATTGTTATGTGTCTTCTGCAATCCAGGAAGGGACTATAAATAGTGGCAAAGTGGTGTGACGAACAGTCACGAAAGAAAGGACGTGATTTTTCAGAACGAAAAGACACAACTTTTCATTTGAAACTCGCACCTGTTCACTGAAGCGTTTAGGATAGAATTTTTCCAACAAGGAAAAATTATCCGCTCGCTTCTAGACCGGACCGGATCGCCCCGTTGGGCTTTTCTAATTGGACCCAAACAACAAAGTTAGTATTTGGCCCAAAAAGATAACATCCACCACTAGCTAGCTAGCCAGCCTTAGCCCACGACCCGCGAACCCCCGAACCCTCGACCCGTGATACGAGGCCCGGGCCCGGCTCCTGGCGGGTGCGCTTGGACGAACCGAGGAGCCATCTAGCTCCTCCCCCCTTCCAAAAGCATGGGTACCCCCAAGCGGTCCAACCCCTAAGCCAAACCATGCTCTTTTTATTTAGAATTCTCCTTCTTAATTTTAGCCATGTGGGATATCTTCCAAAACCAACCTTTGGTATTCCATACCATTTATCAACTAACACACTTTGAGCTTTAATTACTCTTTCACCACAAAAGGAATTTTAGTAATTATTTCTCAAGTGTCTTCTACTACTATAGTAGATCAATACACGTTCGAGAAACCTCCGTTTCCGACGCGTGGGGCCCCTTTGGTTGAGGTACAAAGTCATGGAAAAACCATTCTCGGTTAGCTAAAATTCCAACATTGTCTTGTCCATCTTTGACAAAATTTTAAATGACTGGCAGATGATTCCCATGACAAGTAGCAGATTCAGAAAGAAACCAAATATAGAAGTAAGATTAGTAGATCGTTGGATAGAAAATGTGTTTGGTGTCCTTAGAGAAGATATGAGAGCATGCATTCGCGATATCAGAATGGCGATCAATTTTCAATCGGCCTTCATTTATGACTCGTTGCTGCGTGTTGTCAACTCTCGTCGTTTCTTGAGAAACTCCTAAGAGTATACAAAAATTTCTATGATGGTTTGGCTGTTGAACGTCAGACACTGTGTGAGGGTCTCAGGGATGCAGACTTGCTGGAAGAGTCACTTGGAGAAGCTGATGGAAAGAAAAGCAAAACATATGCCTCTCCCTCTGTTACAGAACAAGATTATCTTCGACAAGATGTACTTAATGATCTACATACCTCTTGTAATACAAAGCATCTCCAAAGAGTATACAAAAATTTCTATGATGGTTTGGCCATTGAACGTCAGACACCGTGTGAGGATCTGGGGGATTCAAAATTGCTGGAAGAGTCACTTGGACAAGCTGATGGAAAGAATGCAAAACATATGCCTCTACCTCTGTTACA
The DNA here is from genome assembly GCA_028274465.1 of Plantago ovata. NCBI lineage: Eukaryota > Viridiplantae > Streptophyta > Magnoliopsida > Lamiales > Plantaginaceae > Plantago > Plantago ovata. The sequence continues at coordinate 79,658,315 of CM051458.1, forward strand.
AAACAACACTGGGATCCGAGGTTGTTGCCAAGCTTAAAATATCTTGACCCGCAGGGAATTCTTACCGCTGCTCATCTTGCTTCCATAAATGATCTGCTTAATGTTGATAATTTCACATACAATAGTCTCAACAGAATTCTGAATTCTACTACAAGAAAGACCCTTAATTTCTTGTCTGATATTGATCAAACCATTGATGGGATACTCTCAACTCCCGCGTTACTGTTGGAGCAGAGGTCGGTGAAGAGGCCATATGCAGTAGTTCTGCAGGAAGGCAACATTGATGTCTTTCAATGGATGAACCATACTTCAACAAGGCTTCGCCGCTTGACTGCGATATTCATGATGATAAAGAGGAGACTCGATTTCCGATATGACCTTATGGATCTCCTCGAGGAATTCCAGAAGGAATCATGATTTGCTCAGGATTTGCTATTGTATCTCAGGAAGAATCTCTTTCCATATGACTAGCTTATTTGCTACTGTTCTTTATGCTCTCGCCAAACATGGCCTTACTATCATTTTTCATTTTTTTTTATTTTTTATTTCTTTCTTCTACAAATTATTCTTCTTCTTCTTTATTTAATCTGCCGGATTCCAGTGGAGTCACCGGAATCCAGCAGAGCTCCATTGGAGCTCTGTTAGAGCAGTCGGAGCTCTAACAGAGCTCCAACTTGGTCAGAGCTCTGCAACAAAGCTCCAGTCGGAGCTCTGCAACAAAGCTCCGAGTGGAGCTCTGTTGCAGCTCCAGATATGGAGATGCAACAACTCCGAATGAATAGGTTATTTATAATTTGATCATTAAATTTGAGAACAATGCCAAAATATTTGAGTTGTATTTAACATTTACTTAAAAACTTGTATTAGGGGTGTTAAGACTTAAATTTTGTGTATAATAAAATCAAGAAATTCTATTTCTTGTATTTAATTGAAACTTCACTAAATTCAATTCAAACTATATATTATAGATATTTAGTTTATCTTAAAAAGCTCATTTTTGGCCTATAAAAATTGTGGCACATGTAAATTGTGAAAACTTTAAAGTCATTTAGAATGAAATAATTACGTGAAAAAGTTGGTATATATCTGGTTGATCAAATGGTGCCACGGAATATTTACACTTCAAAATATATATTTTTTGAAATGACAAATCTAACTACCCTACTATTTACTTCTACTTCTTTACTATCTTATAACCCCATGCAGTGAATTAATTAGTGGCAAGAGGCAAATATAAATAAGATCAAATCAGTATCAATCAGAGAATTGATCATTCTCTTTTTCCTAACCTATATAAAAAAATCTCATTCTCCACTAGAAGTCTAAAGCTCCGAACAAAAGTGAAGAAGTCTACATTAGGTCAATAAGATCTAAATCATCCTTCTAGCAAGAAATATAACAGTTTTTCAAGAAAGTCAAGGCAACACTATTAGCATATTTAAGAACAAGTCTCAAAGACCTTTGAAGCAGCAATAGAAGATCGAACTCCATCGTGAAGTTCGTGGAGGCAGTCATTCAAAGATTAAAGAAACAACCATTGCAGATTCAAGATCAAATCCATGTGACCCTTAAAGAAGTGTTCTTAGAGAAAATGAAACCCAAGACCTAAGCGCAATTCAAGATCAGTTGTTGAGTTGTTGAAATAATGGTTCAAAAAGCAAATTCAAGTCAACTCATGTCAAGCTTGTGATATCAAGTTGTGAAAACTCTCAAACCGATACACTCAAGACACTAGTTTGTAGATTTCAAAGTCGTTAAGGGAATTTCTCCACAATCGTTATATCCCTTCTAACAAATAAATTTGCACAAATGAATTTTAAAAGTTTAAGACTCGACTAGGTTCGAGCAATGTCACCCATAATATTAATGAAACAAGAATTGCAAGTTTGAATAACTTTGACTACTAATTAGCCCCAGTTGATTTGCATCTCAGGGATGTTATGAAAATGAAAGGTGACCACTAAACCCTTTCTCGGGGAAAAGACCTGCAGACGTGCATTGGTGAAAGGGCAGTAGTATCATATAGCCTCTACATTTTAAGTGGCTTTGCATTTAATCGTGAACGTGTGAGGTTTGAATCTTATTGACGTAAATATTCTCTTAGTTTTAGTGAAACATGTATGGTTCGAGTCTTATTGAAGTAATTGTTCTCTATTATAATCATTATTTTTTGATGAACATCTTTATATTATCAAGTATGTACGAGGTATATGGTCTGTAAGAACCACCGCTTACCATTATCACTTTTTTTTTTTAATATTTAACAACTTAATTTTGAGACGAATTAAATAAAAGTTTGTTCGAAATTTCATTTTGCATATTTTTTTATTTTTGAACGAGTTAAAACATCATTATCTCTTTTCTAGGAGTACATATAATTCTATTTCTAAAAATATCGTTTTAAAAATTAATAATATTTTAAATGAATACACAAGTATTTTGTTGCAAATTATTTCAATGATAAGATCAAATAAATGTAGTTAGATTTTTAAGATTAATAAATACAAATACAATACAAATGCATGCATTTGGACCAAATTTAGATGAAGTTACAAGACTTAGCCTAAACAACCTATACTTAATGGTCCAATTAACTTATGGGCGCGCATGCATGTGGCGAATTAATGACAATGATGTGTAACTGTCATAGTCACATGTCTGACAATGCACAATTGAAATGAAAACACATTGATTTTGTTAAATTGTATTATAAGTCCCTAATAAATATCACATTATCAATTTGTCTCCAAATGTTTCAATCTTTAAATAACAAGTCCCTATAAATCTGGGAAACTTTTACTCTTCAAATTTCTACCCCCAAAATTAAATCTGGTTTCCGAACATCAATTAACGCTTAAACCTACAACTAAATGATATCTAAAGACGGAAGAATCAAACGAGTCTACTATCAAGGTTGGAACTTTCAAAGCTTCATAACCACCATTAATGGTGGCTCAAGTTTTACAAGTTTAGTTAGAGTAGAGAAAGCTCAATAGATAGAGGAGATGTGATTCCGGTGACCTTGGCTGCGACGGCGGTGGAGGTGCCGGATTCTGACGACTGAGATGGTGGTGGTGGTGGTGGATGGATTCATGGATTGAAATGTGAGTCTTTAATGAATGAAAATGTAAAATAAATTTAATTATTTAATGTGGGAAAATAATTTAAAATGATTAAAATATTAATTTTTGCTATTATGCAACCATTGCAATCCTATTATGCAAAACCATTGCAACACCAGGTTTGTATTGATAAATAATCAACGGTTGAGATTAAATTTTAGATCAATCTAACGGTTAATATAGTGAATCCAACAGCTGATTGACACGTGGATAACCACATTTACCCACATTAAATAGACTGAATATTTTATTTCCATTCAGCCATTCACCACTTTCTGTCACTAAAAATTCCCAAATCCCCGAAGAACCCTAGTTCTGTCGTTCTCCGCCGCTCGTGAAGACGCCGCGCCGGTCATCTTATCGGCGTCTCAACTCCATCTCACGTCTGCTGGCATCTATTGCTCAAGGTAAACTCAATCTTCTCATGTACTAATTTACTGGATTAAGAATCGACGTTAATCTATTGCTCGCATCTATTGTTAATCTTGGTAGGTGAAGCTTGGTTTGTTAATATATGGTACTAGTAGCTAATTACCTGAGGCTTTTTTCATTATAATTAAGAAATTGCACGGTGATTTTTGAAAAGCCCACCAGCTGTTCGACGAAATACCTCACTGAAGAAAACTCATTCTTGTTTCCTCGTTTTCTTGCTAGTGTAGACTGTGCAAATAGCTGAAAATGATAGTTTCATTTGTTAATGCAATGATTTTTCCCAAGCAGCAACTAGTAGTTTCTATTTACTCCTCCTTTAAACGTGTCAGTCAATTTGATTCATTAATCTTTAATTTTATTTTATTGTTAGCTAAACTTGTAATAAATCATTGCTTTGTTTTCTGTCTAGTTGTTTACTGTTAACGAATTTTCATGTAAATAGAGAGGTGTTATGCTTGATTGAATTGTTTGTGGTGGTCAATGTCTTGATCATTATTTGGATCTGCTGAAGAACTCAATTCAGATTGTGTTTAGAATAAGGAGTTAAAATATATATGTGATCTTCTTTTCAAGCTAGTTAGTTATCTTTGTCAGTTGGTACTTGTGCATTTGGGTTTTTATTCATTTAACATTATTGGACCTTTTGAAACAAAACCTTCAAACCACAGCTTTGAGTTGAATGAATCCTTGTAATTAACTTGTCCGTTTTGGTTGACAAGTTAACAGTCCTGGAGTTGAAGAATAATCTAATAATATAATTTGCCATGTTTAATTTAACGCGTAATCCCATTCCTATTCTAGTTCTACAAACATACAATCCAAATCCTAATTCAGTTAGAACTCTAGTATGCTTTTTCTCTCAATGGAGTATATATATAAAACTAGTTTTTGTGAATTCTAAAACTGTATGTGTCTGAACAGATGACAACAACTTTGCCGCCTCCAAATCATCTCCCCGAAGATATCCTCGTAGAGATATTATCAAGGCTACCTGTCAAGTCTTTGCTCAAATTCAGATTTGTCTCAAAATCTTGGCAATCGTTAATCTCAACCCGCAATTTTGCGAAATCCCATCTCAGATTTTCGACTCCTAAGAGACTCTTCTGTTTAGTACAAGGAGGCACATCCCCCAGTTTATCACATTGCAACTATGGAGAAAGGCAACTACAGATTTTAGGCACTACAAATAGTGGGAATATTATAGGTTCTTCTAACGGTTTGGTATGTGCATTTTCGAATGGAGTTATCAAGTTCTGGAACCCCGCAACTAGGAAATTCAAGACGACACACCTTCCTGATGTTGATGCACGATACACATATGGTTTCGGTTATGATGCAGCCAATGATGATTATAAAGTGTTTGCATTACAATTCAAAACCCAGATAGTACATGTCAATGTTTATAGCCTAAGTGCCAATGCATGGAGATGTATGGACAGCTGGGATTTAGGGGCTCCGTGTGGTTGTAATGAACTTGGTGTGTTCGCGAATGGTGCCAATGCATGGAGATGTATGGACAGCTGGGATTTAGGGGCTCCGTGTCGTTGTAATGAACTTGGTGTGTTCGCGAATGGTGTAATCTATTGGCATGTGAATTGTTGTAAATCTGAAGTTAACATCCTTGCGGTAAATGTAACGACTGAAACATACAAGGTCATTGCGTATCCAGATACTGTTTTCGGTCAGAAATTGGTCTGTGCGTCTCAAAGTCATCTTTATCTACTTGCGGGTATATTCTTTAATAATGAATGTGATCTGCACATGTTGAAAGGAGATGGCACTGTTAAAGACGAAACTTGGACAGAACCTGCAGGTTTTACACTCAATATGGATCCTATTGATGCAGTGGAGGCGTCACCGGAGATGTGGAAGTTCGATGAAGAGTTTAAGTTTCATGAGGTCGCTTCAGCTGTAGAATATGTTAACTTCCGTTGTATATTGTACAGGGAAAGCTTAGTGTATCCTGATTCTTTTGAGTGACTGGTTCTTTCTTTTTTTTTTGTTTTTGCTTTTAAATTTGGATCGTTTGGAATTAATGACCTGTGATGTATTATGGATTACAGTTGAATAAATACTATGTCAATTAGAGGCTACTGTATCATTTTCTTTATTCTATTTTTGCAATAAATCTTCATCCATCAAATTGAACCTTACAGTTTCCCTTTTATTTTTCTTTTCTTTTTGTTTGAAGCTTACTGGTCATGCTGCACCCGGTCAAGGGAGAACGCGCCAGTCAGCTTCCTTGCACAGGCCAAACACCGGGAGCATGCCAAAGGCACGTGCTGTCCACCACGATTTGGGTGGCAGCATTACAGGACTTATCTACAGCCCTGGCTTTTGCTGTCCAACCCAATACGTATTACTCCGCACCTTGAGTCGATTGGCGGCCGGCTCTCACCCCTAGACTAAAGGGAACAGGGGGAACAGGGGTGATCACACATTCTTGTTTAGTTATTTGTAAAGACAGGTTCTTGCCCTTCTCTCATATTATCCAAATTTCCAAACTATTCCCAGACTTACATAGTTTTTGGATTCTGCGTTATCAAAATGCCAAATACTCCGTAGTAGACATAAATAATTAAGCCAACATATTTATACAAGGGTTCCACATACCTCTTCTTTCAACTGACGATATTTGGTTTTGTTTTCCCCTTGAGCTTGGTATATATATATTTCACTTCATTACATGTAACGACCCGAAAACCCATGAATATTTGCAGGTAAACACTACTCTTTTTTCCGCACTACTCTTTTTTCCGCTAGCGGAAAAAAGAGTAGTGTTTACCTGCAAATATTCATGGAACTGAGAGGTTGTGCTAAACCAGTAGAAGACATGCAAATTCAAATCATAGCTTTGCTCTTGTCATGAATTTGTTCGTGCAACTTCGTGTTCCTTCTCTTTGATCTGATATAAACAATGCCAAAAACTTCATTATAAGCCCAGTAACATGAGAAATTGAAATAAACACAGGCTGTGATGAAATTCAAGATGTAATTGGTTGTTTTGTTCTTGTAACGTTTCGTCCTGCGATGAAATTCAAGAATCAAGATGCATGCAATGTTACATGTTCTGAAATATTGATCCGCTACCTAGCCAGTAAAGTATATATGTCGATTATGGATCTGCTGCTATATGATAGAGGCTGGATGTTAATTATTTGTTTGAGAGTCGACGGTTGGAATTCACTCGCAATCTTCTATGGCATAACTAGCCTAGATCTTCTAAAGCACAGTTAGATTTGTAATATCTTCTACAGGTAACTTGACATATCCTGTTCACAAACGGGTTCAAGGAACTTTTAGTACTAGTTTTTTCTTTATTAGGCCACAAGTAGAATTCAAGTAGGAATGTAAAGTCTGTTTTCCTTTCCTGTTTCGTAATGTCATTACATCTATTGATCTATATATATACTTCGAGACCGTAAATAACACGTTCATTAACCGGCAATACATATTTCTTATCATTGAATTTCGCAAGCACTAGAATCTTCCCAAGTAAAATCTCTGCACCTGTGTAGCAATCAAGCGAGGAGGAGAAGATGTCGTACTTGCTACCTCATCTCCACTCTGGTTGGGCCGTCGATCAAGCTATCCTCGCCGAGGAGGAGCGCCTTGTCATCATCCATTTCGGTCACGATTGGGATGAAACTTGCATGCAGATGGATGAGGTGCTGTCCTCTGTCGCAGAGACCATAAAGAACTTTGCTGTCATATATCTAGTGGACATCACGGAGGTACCAGATTTCAACACGATATATGAGCTGTATGACCCCTTAACTGTGATGTTCTTTTTCAGAAACAAGCACATTATGATTGATCTGGGGACTGGAAACAACAACAAGATCAACTGGGCTTTGAAGGACAAACAGGAATTCATCGACATTGTCGAGACTGTGTATCGTGGGGCAAGGGAAGGCCGTGGTCTGGTTATTGCACCAAAGGATTACTCAACCAAGTACCGCTACTGATTGGCTGTTAATTATTTGTAATATCTTCTACAGGTAACTTGACAGATCCTGTTCACAAACGGGTTCAAGGAACCTTTTAGTACTAGTATTTCCTTTATTATTAGGATTATAAGGCCAGAAGTAGAATTCAAGTAGGAATGTGAACTCTCTCTCTTTTTTCCTTTCTTGTTTCGTAATGTCATTACATCTCTCTCTCTATATATATATACTAGGAGTTTTGCACCGTGTGTAACACGGTGGTTTTACAATTGCCCCGTCCTTGCCTTATAATATTTTCTCAATATTACATTTGGAAACAAATACCACCAAATTGGAATCATTTGTGATACGGAAAAACTGAGAACGGTCATGATTCATACACTATGAGAACGGTCATAAAAATATGACTCATAAAAGTGAACATATCAGTTTCAAAATGTTTCTCAACTGGAGCAAGTGGCATTCACTTTAAAACGAAACTAGTTTTATGCTTCCAAAAGAAAAAAAAACAAAGTAATAAAGTATTGCACTCCATCTGATAAACTCGTCTAATGTAATCTACCGATATAGAAACACCTTGATCAATCAATGGCTTATAGCCCATATAAACCCAAATTATCAGAAGCATGTATCTCCTTAATCACCCTAAGCCATGTTGTCGGCTCCTAAGTTTTACAATTTTGTATCACCATGTTCAAGATTCTTGATGTTGGCCTTTGTGGCTGCTCCACAAAATATACCTGGAGGGAATTCACATGAAGTTGTGGGATGCAGCTGTTATTAGGATTCTTAGAGCAATGAGAGACCTCAAGCATCACGACAAACCGGAAATAGTGGATGAAACCAAATCATGGTGAGTTAAAGATGATCATACGTACAATTATAAATTATTAACTGGTTTTCCTTCTACACGCTCAATTTAACATAACCAAACTCTAGAAATTCAGTACCATTTTGCAAGATCAACAGTCCAATTTAGAGCCACACCAAAACTAAAATAGCACTCATTCAATGTAACATAAGAAATGAAAGTAGATTTCGGCTGTTGATCTAACCAAACAGAAGTGATGAAAACCATTAATATAATCCTCAGGTCATAGTAGAGTATATATCATTGGTATTAAAAGCAAGTTATTTACAATTAGTTGAGCAAATTGTCTCAGAGACCATTGCAGTTACAAGTACATTTCAACTTCATTTTATGATAAATTCAAGGTTGACTTAATACTTCATTTCACCCGAGGAGTTGGAGGCCTTGGATAATGTTCTGCCAACGAGATATGAGGAAGCCAGGGAAGAAGAGAAGTTGCGTACTAAGCGGGAGGATTTAAGTGACATGGTTGCTGAGAATGAGAAGAAGCGGTATTAGAAATCACGATCATGAAGAGACAGAAGCCATTGATGTTGCCGGAATTGCAGAGAAGAAGAGAAGAACTGGAACAGAGGACGAGCCAAGCTCCAAGAGAATCAAGAAAGTTACAGAGCGTCATGGAGCGCGGGAACATGCGGTTTAGTCACAACAAATCGCAGCCCTTTGGAGGGAGAATTTGAAATTCGTGGCTACCACACTGGATCATCATCAGTACCAAAGTAGTACTATACTGTACAATTAGGGTTCTTCCGTGCTCACACCTTTCGTCCCCCAAATTTGCTCTTGTAATGTAGTGAATAAGGAAATTGCTTGAGGGTTTCCTAAGTCTGTACCGTTAGGAGCATATTCCATTTACATTCCAGCATCAAATAGGTATTAGGGAAACATCTGAGCTTCTATATAAAGAAGCATGTAATAGGCTCTGTTCTTCAACAATTGCAGCCGCAATAATACAAAGTTTTCTTCATCTTTTGTTATGGCATTTAGAGCCTAGGTTACGTTTCTGTTTTCTAAAGCAAGCTCCACCTTCACTTTCCTAACACTCTTTCCATTTCTTACCTTAGCCATGGATGAATCTGGTGGCTCTGGCAGTGATCCTCCGCCTGTTACACCCGACTACGAGGATCCTCTCAGCCCTTACTACCTTCACCACTCCGATAGTGCTACCTCTGGTGCTATCACACCAGTGCTTGATGGCACAAACTACCACACTTGGCACCGCGCATTCATGATCAATCTTACCATCAGAAACAAGAAAGGCTTTGTTGAAGGGACTCTCACTTGTCCTAAAGATGAAGATCCAGATAAGAAATCTTGGATCAAATGCAATACTGTCATACTGTCTTGGATGATTCATTCGGATAGCGATGACATCAAGACAACTATCTTGTACTGTGAAACTGCAGCTGATGCTTGGGATAAGCTAAAGACAAGATATGCTCAACAAAACCAGCTGAGAATATTTAAGCTTGAGCAGAAGATAAGTGCTCTTAAGCAAGGAAATATGTTTGTTGCAGACTATTTCACTAAGCTATCAGGTCACTGGGATGAGCTGGAAGATCAGCAGCCTGTGCCTGTATGCAAATGCAAAGAATGCAAGTGTGATCTCTCTGCTAAGATTGAAAAGCTGCAAGAAACTAAAAAGATCTACAAGTTTCTCATGGGCTTGAATGACAGCTATGAGCATGTCATTGGCAATATCATCATGGCTAAGCCTCCTCTCAATCTTGATGAGACTTTCTCTGTGGTCTTGCAAGAGGAAGGTCAGAAGATGACCAGAACTGAGAGTCAGCTGCCTAATGAGCAAGATAACATTGCTATGAGTGTTGCGATGAAAAGGAAAGATTCCAAGAAGGAGATGTACTGTCCTAAGTGAAAAATGAACAATCACAATCTTGACAACTGTTACAAGGTTGTAGGCTATCCAGTGAACTTTCAGAAGCAGAACTATGTGTATCACAGAGGAGGAAGGACTGCTGGCAGAGGAAGAAGCAATAGAGGAAGGGGTTACTCTCATGGTTCCTCTTCATCTGGTTTCACTGCAAATGAAGTTGAAGCTGAAAATCCAAACACACTGAGCAATGAGCAGGTTGCGGAGCTCCAAAAGCTCCTAGCTATGAGTGAGAAGTAGTCAGACAAGGGACGAACATCTGGTGGAACAGGCATGCCAACAACCAACTTTGCTTCAGGTAAAATGCTTAACTTATCTACTGAATCTTGGTTGATTGACGCTGGTGCCTTTCATCATTTTGTATGCTCTTTAAAATATTTGTCTGCTAATGTTAGAGTTTTAAACTCAATGGTACAACTACCTAATAGCCTTACACAAGAAATCACTCATGTTGGAGATGTCATTATAAATGAGAAAATAGTTTTAAAAGGAGCACCGTGTGTGCCTGGTTTTAAATTGAATCTTGTATCACTGAGTAAGATGTTGTCTGACAATGAGTTGATAGCTATCTTTATTAAAGATGATTGTATCTTTACACAGGAGCTTACTCCGTGGACAACCTCATTGAGGAAGATTGGGCAAGTTGATCACTTCAGAGGCCTATACAAGTTGAAGTTTCAAGAAGAGGATGTAGTAGTTTCAGATTACCAGAAGGCACTAGCCACTGTAGTTAGTCCAGCAGAGAAGAAGGCATTAGCCATGGAACCTGTAGAAGGTCCAACTCATGTTTCTAGCCATTTGTGGAATTATAGACTAGGCCATCCCTCACCTGTTAGAGTGGATTTATTAGCCAGAGAAATTAAGGAGATATCAAGTAGTGAGTTAGAGTATTGTAGTATTTGTCATTTGGCAAAGCAGAAAAAGAAGAAATTCTCTTCAAGTAATACAATGACTATGTTTCCTTTTGATTTAATTCACTGTGATATCTGGGGGCCTATCTCTATAAAAACATTAAATGGACATGTTTACTTTGTGACCATAGTGGACACTACTAGAAAAACTGAGATTAGTGACGCAAATTAGCGACGCATGGGCTATGGGTCCCAAAAACTGCATAATTTTCAGGTGGGTCTCCTCACATTCAACTGGAGCTATAGGGCTCATCTGTTATCGGATTGGTGCGCATAACCTACCGTTGGATACCTCGTTGAGTTATCTACGCGTGGACATTTGTTTGAGGTTGATTCAATATCGTATGAAGGAGTTATGGATGAAATGGATAGACTGCACTAATCTTGCACACTTGAACGACTCCAAAATCTTTATCCGAACTTCTGAATATGTGCTTCTAAGGTAAGTCTAAGTTTTTCCCAAATGAAATTCTTGGCTTAAATTGAACTACGGTCACTCACGAACATATCCATGGAGATCGAGAAACTTCAACAAGATCACTTTGCAAAGTTTTAAACTCAAAATCACAGTTTTGTACCTAAGTGCTTGAAACATGAAAAACATCAAAACGTGACACTATTCTACAAAACTAAAAGAAAAAAACACTTCAGAAATAAGGAGTGCACAAAGAATATAAAATAACACCAAAACTGAAGTCCGTAACTAAGTAACCCCAACCGTTCAAAAATAAACTATTAGTGTCTAAGTAACTCAACCGTTAAGAAATAAATAAAAAAATTAAAATTTAGTGACATATTCCTTAGATAGTCCACTTAGTAATTGGGATATCTCAAACCGTATGAAGATATAAATGGTTTATAAATATAAACATATGGAAGTGACTATGAAGAGCAATAACTATATATTATCTAGAACTTATACAAGAATTATCACAAGTATTGGTAGTCGAGTGGTAAGGGTGTTGGGTAAGGATGTCCTAGGTTCAAAACCTAGGAAACACAAGGTGGAGTAGAGAGGAGAATTTATTTTTAATAAAATTTTCCAGAAATTAGCGACGCATAGAATGGGTCGCTAATTTTAGCGACCCATAGCCCATGCGTCGCTAATTTAGCGACGCATGGCCCATGCGTCGCCTCGCCATTTAGCGACGCAATTTCTATGCGTCGCTAATGGGTCGCAAATGGATTTAGCGACGCATGGGGAGCTGTTTAGCGACGCATGGGAGCGTCACTAAACCCATTTTTCTTGTAGTGGGATGACTATACAAGAGTTACATGGATTCAACTGATAAGACAAAAATCTGAGACACATGGTGCAAAATCAATTTAATGCCACTGTAAAAGCTGTAAGAACGGATAATGGAACTGAATTCAGCAATTTGTCTTCTTTCTTCACAGATAAAGGCATAAAACATCAGAAATCTTGTCCATACACTCCAGAACAAAACTCAGTGGTTGAGAGAAAACACCTGCACATTTTGAATGTAGCAAGAGTTGTTCTCTTCCAAGCTAATATGCCAAAGAGATTTTGGGGGGAAGCAGTACAAACTGCAGTCTACTTAATTAATAGAATACCATCTCCTTATTTAAATAACAAAACTCCTTTGGAGTTGCTTTATAAAGAAAACTAGATTACTCGCACATTAGAGTATTTGGTTGTTTGTGTTTTGCGTCCACATTATCAGTTAACAGAACTAAGCTGGATCCCAGAGCTAGAAAATCAGTATTTGTGGGATATCCAGTTGATTGCAAGGGATATAAGTGTTATGATCTCAGCACAAGAAAAATATTCATTTCAAGAAATGTCTATTTTGCTGAAACAATATTCCCTTTTGCACAATAAAGAATAGTGACAGTGAGATTCATTTAAACTCACCTGGAACCATATTTGATGAAATCCCAGCTAAAACTAGAATTTTCAGAGGAAATGAAAATGAAAATCAAGAGTTTCAGGATGACACAGAAGTTCACAATGAAGACAATGAGCACACTCATGTCTCACAAGAGCAACTCACTGAAAACATCAATGAACAAGATCACACCAGTGATGATAACTCTGTAGAGCAGTTTCACACAAAGATAATTTTAGAAAATAGCAATAGAACTAATACACAAGATGAGAATGGTGATGAAATAGAGGAACATGCAAGTGCAAGAAAAGAAGACTAATTTAAGGAGATCAAGTAGAGATGTTAAATCTCCAAAACCTTTGAAAATATTCCATCACTACTCAGTTCCAAGATCAACTGATACACCAAGAGCAAATACAGTGATGAGAATGAGCACCGAGTATCCTCTACACAACTATCTAGGCTATGACAAACTCTCCACAAATCATAAAGCATATGCAGTTCAACTTTCATTACTGGAAGAACCAGCTTCCTATGTGGAAGCCATACAGTCTGAACAATGGAGAGAAGCAATTAAGGAAGAATTGAGAGCCCCGGAAGACAACAAAACCTGGACTATAGTTAAGCTACCAGAACGAGTTAAACCAATAGGTTGCAGATTTGTCTTTAAGACAAAATTAAACTCTGAAGGGGAAATAGATAAATATAAAGTTAGGTTAGTTGCAAAGGGCTATACTCAACAATTTGGCCTAGACTACACAGAGACATTTAGTCCTGTAGCAAAGTTAACCACCATAAAGGTTCTATTAGCAATTGCATCCAAAAGAAATTGGTTCTTAGAGCAGCTAGATGTGCATAATGCCTTCTTGAATGGAGACCTGCAAGAAAACATTTACATGGTCCTTCCACCAGATCTCTCGATTCAGAGGGAGAAAAGTTACAATGATGAGCCAAATAGCAAGCTAGTATGCAAACTCAATAAGGCATTGTATGGCCTCAAACAAGCTTCAAGGCAATGGAACTTGAAACTTACAACTTTTCTTCTAGAAATTGGTTTTGTTCAGTCCAAAACTGAATATTCACTGTTTTGCAAGCATATTAGAACATGCATCATTGTTATGGTAATCTATGTGGATGACATTATAATAGCTGGGGATGATCACATAGAATTAGAGCAATTGAAACTCAAGCTGCAAGAAACTTTTAAAATAAGACTCCTGGAAAAAATGAAATATTTTGTTGGTTTGGAAGTGGCCAGAAATCAAAAGGGCATACATCTTTCACAAATAAAGTATGCATCAGAAATTATAGAAGTAGCTGGTTTGATTGGATGTAAACCAATTGTGAATCCAATTGAGCAAAATCACCAATTGAAAGCCTTTGATCCAAAAACAGACTCAATATCTATCTTGCTAAAAGATGCAGCCCCTTACAAAAGACTACTAGGCAAACTTATCTATTTAACCATAACAAGGCCAGACATCTCCTATGCAGTAGGAGTAATGAGCCAGTTCATGGAAAGACCAACCTTGAGTCATATGGAAAGTTTGCTTAGAATAGTGAAATATCTTAAGAATGATATTGGCAATGGAATTATGTTCAATTCAAACTCAAATGAGGAACTAATTGCCTACAGTGACTCTGACTTTGGAGGGTGTCAAGACACAAGAAGATCAACAACTGGATATTGCGTATTGTTTGGTGATTCATTAATTAGCTGGAAATCTAAAAAGCAACAAACAGTTAGCAAATCAACAGCTGAAGCAGAGTACAGAGCTGTATCTCAAACAGCCTATGAAGTTGTGTGGCTAATAAATTTGTTCAAAGATTTCTCAATAGAAATTCGAAGGCCAGTTGTGCTATACTGTGACAATCAATCGGCAGTTCACTTGACTAAAAATCCAGTGTTTCATGAAAGAACAAAACACATAGAAATAGACTGCCACTATGTTAGAGAAAAGATTGAAGAAGGAATCGGTAAAGTGCTACACATCTCGTCTAAAAATCAATTGGCAGATGTGTTTACAAAAGGCGTTTCAGGAGAAAACTTGTTGAGATTCTTTGCCAAGATGGGAGTTGCGAATATCTACACTCCAATGTTGAGAGGGAGTATTAGAAATCACGGTCATGAAGAGACAGAAGCCATTGATGTTGCCGGAATTGCTGAGAAGAAGAGAAGAATTGGAACAGAGGACGAGCCAAGCTCCAAGAGAATCAAGAAAGTTACAGAGCGTCATGGAGCGCGGGAACACGCGGTTTAGTCACAACAGATCGTAGCCCTTTGGAGGGAGAATTTGAAATTCGTGAATTTCTACCACACTGGATCATCATCAGTACCAAATTAGTACTATACTGTACAATTAGGGTTCTTCTGTGCTCACACCTTTCGTCCCCCAAATTCGCTCTTGTAATGTAGTGAATAAGGAAATTGTTTGAGGGTTTCCTAAGTCTGTACCGTTAGGAGCATATTCCATTTACATTCCAGCATCAAATAGGTATTAGGGCAACATCTGAGCTTCTATATAAAGAAGCATGTAATAGGCTCTGTTCTTCAACAATTTCCGCCGCAATAATACAAAGTTTTCTTCATCTTTTGTTAAACGGAAACGCAAGATGCAGGATAAGGATAGCAAATCAAGGAAGAAGAGCTTCAAGTTCTAGGTTCTTTGATTTTATTTAGGAACCTTTCAATATTTTTGTTTTGTGATTCCAAAATTAATACAGCTGATTTCATGATTGTGTGACTTAAAAACTCTCTTTACCATGAGCCCCTTTCCGTTTCTTGTAGGAATATAGGGTCGTTTTGCTCTAAGCATACGCAGCGGAATTTCGAAAATATTTTACGACCTATTTTGATAACGATTATTTAACATGTGATACGTAGAGGAGAAAAATCTTACAGATTAAGCAATTCCTTCTCCTCGTCAGTTTGTTCAGCAAAATCCAATTGTTGCTCCTCGATCTCCTCTTCTGCAAACTCACGATCGTAGGCTTCGTATTCCTCTTCAGTGAGCTTCAAGTCTTCAAGCTCTGCTCCAAGCAAATCCCAATCCTCGGTATTCTCCAGCTTGAACTCCTTAACCTCGGTATCCACAGATTTTCTTCTACCGTAGAGTGCTAGGAAACTCTTTGAACAAGGTTGGGATATATGTGAATTATATGGAGTATTAATTTTATCCTTTTCAGAAAAGGACAAAATATTTTAATGTGTAGTATTTGTTCTTTTGCTTGTAAAGAGAAGAAGAAGAAGAATGCATGCAAAACAATTCACGTGCAAAACAAAATTATTCTCCAGCATTTAAAGCATTAAAACAAACTAACTACTACATGCCAAAATATAAGTGGGACCCATGGGACCCGGATAAAGAAAACTAATGAAGAGAGAGAGCAAGTGGTGGGGACCAAGTCCCCACACACA
This sequence comes from Plantago ovata, assembly GCA_028274465.1. Taxonomy (NCBI): domain Eukaryota; kingdom Viridiplantae; phylum Streptophyta; class Magnoliopsida; order Lamiales; family Plantaginaceae; genus Plantago; species Plantago ovata. The sequence continues at coordinate 79,674,757 of CM051458.1, forward strand.
TCTCAACCACCCGGGCGCGTGCTCAGCACGCGCCCGTATCACCTTCTCGGGCGCGTGTCGCACACGCGCCCGAGAGATGATAATATGCTGGGCCTTTTGGCCCAGCTTCTCTCTTTATTTCTTCCCCTTTGATTTGGGCCCAATTGCATTTAGTCCAAATCAAATTTGGTCCAATTCATGCACTCCATTTTAATTGTTCAAGTCCAATTTGACCCAATTAAATTATTCACACTTAATAATAAATAATGTTAATCTAATTAACATTTATTTGTTTAATAATAAATAATATTAATCTAATTAATATCTATTTATTAGTAATCCCGATTTGGTAGAGTACTAATCATGTAGTGTGACCCGTAGGGCCTTATATATTAATCACTAATCTAATTAGGTTCACGGTGAAACTCCTAGACAGTTTACCGGACAACATTAATATACAAGGACGTTTGTAAGGATATATAAATCACCTTTAGTGTAAGGCTAATATAGTCCCTTCATTCTCGAATACTCGAATAAGTCTAGAACTTGATATCGTGTCCGTTCCAATAACTTATTCATTTCTTTCTCATTCTTGTTAGTTGATCTTCGATCATATCCAAACACCATTTTGAATATATCGTAACGCATTGGCCAATGACTAACGATCAACCTAACTATGAGATGTAAAGTATTCTCTCCAATGTCTATTGTGAGGAATGAATTCTATCTTGGTTCAACTACTACTTCCATGCGCTTCATAATAAATCTAACGCATGTCGTATCTACCCCAAGTGGAGTGCAAGCATTGGTCATGGTCAAGATATATTATTCCACACATGTAGTCAGTATTGAACTCAAGTCAAAGGACTGTTAATTACCTTACACACCGATACTTCCGTAGACACATTAATAGAATTAATCAAACGGTTTATCGGTGGGTCAGTCAACACCCTCTAAGGTGTACCATGCATCCATCATGAATGACCGAGTCATTCGTAGTTGTGAGAGTCACTACATTCCTTTAAGAATATGATGCAGATCGCATGCCAATCTTTAACGTGCGCCATTGATATCCCAAATCTCAATGACCTCGATTGGGACTATTTTAGGACTTATGTTATGTCATCCAAGTTCTCACACACTTGGTAATAACATATAGTCCATGAGAACATCTTATAGAATTATCTTAAAACAACCAAATAAATAATCCAAAGATGTAGAGCCAATTAATATGCAATATAAATAATAATAAACTGATTATGATCTAAGTACATATCGTCTTACAAATGGTTGTCTCTAGGACATACATACTTTCATTTCTATGATCCATTTTACTTGCTAATATATTCCAATTAAACACGTTGTGCATAAGCATAAGAAAGAAACGAAAGAAAAATGATATAAATATTGAAATCCAAACAAAATTCAAAACATATATATACCTGCTTCCTCCGCCTCAATTCTATACAATCCATGCCGTCGCCATTGTTGCTCTAATCACCAATACCAACGTACAGCCTGAAGGAGCACACAAAGCAGCGTACGCACCAACAGGATAGCTAAATTATAAACACAAGGAACAAACACGAGTAATCGATCTGACAATAGACAAATGGAGCCCGAGACATACTTTGTCAGTCTCCTGTTGAAACTAGCTACCCGCAACAAGAAATTTTGGACTTTGACTGCTGATGTGGCGATGGAGTCAACTAGTCAACACGGCCACATCACTGATGATGTCATATTAATTTTTTTTTTTTTAAGTTTAAGAAAATAATAAAACAGAAAAAATCAAAATAAAATAAAATAATAATAATAATAAAAAAGAAACGAAAATTGAAAAAAAAAAATAATAAGGGAAGAAAAAATGAAAAAGGAACCCAAGTTAAAACCGTTGTGCTACATTTTGTTGAATTAAGATTGCTTGTTCATTAAATTGTCTTAATTTTACTATGTGATGATCTCGCCTTTTCATTTATTCCCCTTAATATTTTTTTTGGATTTAAAAAATAAAATAACAAATATGACGTAATAATGACATCATAAACTTCTTTTTTGGATTTTTTCAGTTTTATTTTTAAATTTTTATTAATAAATAAAATAAAATTAATAATTATGACGTCATAATGACATCATCAGGTGATGTGGCCGCGTTGACTAGTTGACCCCGTCGCCACATCAGCAGTCAAAGTTCAAAATTGTGCAAAAGGACCAAACTTGCCAAATAAATGAAACTTTGGGACTAAATTTGCCGACATGAACAAACATAAGATTGCATATGCCACGCCCCTCAAACTTTGGGACCAAATATGCCTTTTTCCCCTTCGATTTTGTTGTTATATTTCGTTCGTTTGTTTGATTTTTGGCGGTTAGGGCTTTTGAACTCTTAATTTCACTTTTCTGCATCGATTTTGTGGTTTATCTCTTCGTTTTAGTGGTTTAGATGTTTTCGTTGTTTGATTTTTGTGTTTGACATTGTGGTTTTTGTGATTATGTAGAGGCATGGATGGAGTTCGTGGTAAGAGGAAGTTGGAGGATGTGGTAAAAGAGAAGGGAAACAATGTAACACGGAAACACTACAAGAAATCAGCCATGTAGCGACGGAAGAGTTGATACGGATGGGATCCGTCGCTATTTAGCGACGGATCGCTACCGTTAGCGACGGATAAAGACGAACTGAGCTTAGAGAGTCAAAATTCGGAGTCAACTTAGCGACGGATATTGCTCATCCGTCGCCAATTTAGAGACGGATAAATCTATCTGTCACTAACTATAGTTGACCAGAATAAAGAAAATGGGAAAAAAATAAAAATAAATAAATAGCGACAAATGGACTATCCATCGCTATATTTTCAATATACAGACGCTCTCGTCTTCCCCAAATCATTTCCCCATTTCTTTCAAACCCTAATCTCTTATCCTTCTTCTCCTTCTCCTCCTCCCATCTCAAAAATCCACCACCACCACGGATCGGCTCCACCCACGCCACCACCACCACCACATCACAACCACCACGATTTCTCATTTTCCTCTCCATTCTCTTCTTCTCTTCTCCATTTCTCCCCCAATTCAAACCCTAATCCTCTCCACCCACGCCATCACCACCGGAGCCACCACCGTCCACCACCACTACCGGAGTCGACACCATCGCCTCCTCTTCTCCTCCCGATCTCTGTCCAATCGGTAAGTTCCTTCCTCTCATTCTCTCTTCTCAATTTGAATTTCATTGTCAATTTCAATTTCTTGTCTTAATTCTTATCTTTTGCTGAATTGGTAGATCGAGCCACCTCCTCTTCGCCTCTGCGATTCAATCTGTACCGTACCCAAAAAAGGTTAGAACCCTAACCCTAATTTTTGGGCCTTATGATTTTTTCGTAATTATAAATTTTCTTTAAGTTAGTTCTGTTAAATTGCTTAAGTTAGTTCTGTTTTCATGTTATTATATTCATGCTTAATATTTATGTTAAATTTGCTTAATATTTTGTTAAATTTTGAATTAAGTTGGATTAAGTTTGATTAATTAAAAAGATTAAAATTCTGACAATATACAAAGCAGCCTACGCACCAACAAGCTAACAACACGAGTAATCGATCTGACAATATACAAAGGGGGTTATTAAACGTAGTAGCAATTTTACTAAACGTTGGAAATTTATTTGTAATTTACAGAATGACTCTTATTTTACAAGTATTACAAATAAATCCCAAACTTACTAAATTCATACAAATTATTATAAACAATTGCAAGTATAATAAATTCATCAATTCTACTTTACCACAAACACTCCCTAAAACAAATACACTCATAAATATAAATTATTAACATGAAATGATCACTTTAACAAAAAATGATCAAATGATCACTTTTTTTTTTTTTTATTTTATTTAATTATGCACAATCCCTATATATATATATATATATATATATATATATATATATATATATATATATATATATATATATATATATATATATATATATATATATATATATATATATATATATATATATATATATATATATATATATATATATATATATATATATAAAGAAAATAAAAAAATAGTAAAAATTTTTCTGTAAATTTATGAATTTATAGATACTTTATTATAAATTTATACACTTTTTTTTGGTAGATTTATAAATTTATAGATATTTTATTACAAATTTACAAATCAAGGTGTGAAATGAGTTTGATGATACTTTATTACAAATTTACAAATCAAGGTGTGAAATGAGTTTTATAAAGCCCCTAAATTTACAAGAGATTTATAAATTTATAGATACTTTATTACAATTTACAAATCAAGGTGTGAAATGAGTTTGATGATATCTCTTGGTGTGTTATTCAAATTGAATTGAAATATGTTGATTAGGTTATTGATTTAGGAGCTTGATTTATTTAAGGTGGAATTGTGATGATTTTAAAAGTATTGGGTTAATTTGTAAAATTATAAATTTATAGATACTTTATGTAATTTACAATAAATTTCCAACATTTAGTAAATTTATGTTCCGACGTTTAATATTTGCCTATACAAACGGAGCCCGAAACATACTTTGTCTGTTAATATTTGTCAGTCTCCTGTTTAAACTAGCTACCCGCAGCAAGAAATACAGTGTTAATCTAATCCAAGAACCAGTCAGAGACTAATTTGTTCCTCTAATACACGCAGAAACGTACATAAACTTCCTGCATAAGTCTCTGACATAGCAGGTTAATTGCTAACAACATGAACGTCTTAAGGTTTCAATATTATTCATGGTATTGACATTTTAACTTTGATCTCTGTAATCATTGAAGACACTGGGAAAGGAATTTACATAATGGTTTTATGTGGGTTAGTCACAATGATGAAAGTGGATTAATATTCCAAATTCACCGAGAACGTACATTCTTATTTGTTATTCACCAAACCAGTAGCTAGCAATATTTCAGATCACATATATATCCCTCAACATATTACTCAGATGATAGCTATTTGGTCGAGTTTATGAAGATAATTAGATGTTTAGAACTTCAGGTTTGCTCGTATCACACGGAAAGTTGCCTGCTCCGTTAAACATCCACAGAAATCACATCATATAAGTGAGTGAGTATTTTTGCAAATGTTTAATTAAATCGATTATCTTTTATACCTCAATAAACAATTTTTGGTATTTGATTTCCCTGATTATGCGTTTGCTTCTCTATCTATGATACTATGATGGGGTTCTAGCTAAAAAACCGAGCCGTAACTAATTACTTTCATTACAAAAAAAAGAAAGGGAAACAAAACTTGTGATTATTGCTTATGTTTTAAAATCCGGACCGGGAGGTTGAGCCTGAGCCCACCCTATGTAAGATGTTCAACCGATTTAATCGGAGTCAACCTTGAATTTATCATAACATATACATAATATTCTAACAATGTTAAAAATACAACATACATGAGATTTGTCAAAAAATTATAGCTAGTACTGTACTTATTGTACACATCTCAAAATTTATTAATACAACACTCAACCACTGGTTCCCCGAGTCGAATGGTCCGAACCCCTAGGCGGTTTTTTGGGTTCAAATGGTTTTCATGAGTGGAAACTTACCAAGTAATAATCTCGCTCGATAATGTATTCAATTTGAGTTTGAGGCTCTTTTTAAGTAACTAGACAATTGTCGATGATACTGGTAAGGTATGACATATAAAAAGCACTTTCTTACTTGAACTAGAGCTAGTCAGTCGAATGAGCCGATCTCGAACCTAAAATTTTTGTCACCTATACACAAATTTTTGTCACCTAAAATTCCAGCTCATCATCATAACGGATTCAGTTGGCCGGACGGAAGATATTTTCTTCTGGCGGTTCCAGTTTTCGTTAGCACCCAATGCATTGGTGAGTATATATATCACCAGATAGGAAAAAGAATAATGAGAATCACAGCAAATTCACACTTGAGAAATCATCATCCTGCTTCTTCAATTATCATCAATGGCGGATGAAAAAGTTAATGTCGTCTTTCATGAAAATGTAGCTCGAGAGTTCGTCGAAGCCCCCACTTCTATCGAGTTCTTCGGTACTGTTCGAGGTGAATCTCTCTTTCTTTCTTTCTTTCTCGTGTTCTTATGATTGATTTCCTTCATTATGAAATTGGAGGAATGTTCTAATCGCCTACTGTTTGTGTTAGTGCCTGTACCTGATGAAATCGACCAACAACAAGTCATGGTGGAAGCGGAATCTAGTAGTGGCGTAGGTTTGCCGCAAAGTAATGAGCAAGAACCGCCGGTGCAAGCTGAGAGTAGCAGCAGTTCCGTTTCAAACCTTCAAGAAACTTCTGATATTAACCGAGCCTATGAAGGTCAATTTCTTTCTTTCGGTTTAGAAGATAAAGTTATGGTTGCTTGATACATGATGAGCCAAAATTTCATGAATTCGGATTATTCGTAACTATGAAAATGGTGTCCTGCATGTTTGTTTCCGTTCTTCATTTTTTGTTTAATCACCCACTGTTTGGTAAATGATCTTATTGCCTTGCCTGTTTGAGATATCTTTCGCTTTTGAGATTATTCGTAACTATGATGCATTATTGGGTTCTGTTTACTTTCGTATTGCTTGTTAACATGGCAATATGTACGGAAAATGACAAGTGTGAATATATGCCGTCGATTCCTCATACTGTTAGCTGGAGATGATGTGGAGGAACACAAGCAGAGTTAAAGGCTTTCTAAAATTTCTAGTCCGAAAAGATCAATTAGTCCTCAGACAAGATAGTGTTACTGTTCTGTTAACTTTCTCTGGTACTTGTGTGTTATGTTTTAACATTGTAATATGTACGAAAATGACAAACAAGTGTGAAAAATGTGTACTGGATTCTTCAGATCGAAAATGGAAAATGGATGTGTGAAGGAAGACAACTAGAATTAAGGGCTTTCAAATTTTTGTAGTCTGTAAAGATCAATCATGCAAGGATCTGTGCGAATTTGAACTCAACTATGCGTTTTATTCACATAGGTCTTGTAATTGTCTGGATTGGGCATGGAATAGTTACTGCATGATGCCTTCTGGATTCTGGACTAGGGCGCTGTTGGAAATTTCTTTGTCATTATTATGTACTGTTTTCAGGTTAAAAGACATATTTGAATATATAGCTACAAATATATGCTCCTTCGCTGTTGATATGGGAAATGGTGAACTCATACCTGAAGACAATTTCCTGATTTGAGATTATTCGTAAATATGAGAACAGTGTCCTGTTTGTTTTCGTTCTCTGTATATTGTTTAATCGCAAACTGTTTGGTAAATGATGTCATTGCCTGTGCCAGAAGTCAATGAACAAGTACAGGCGGAAGTAGGCAGTGGAGGAGATGCATCTCAAATGAATGAACAAGTACGATTGGAAGATGAGCGTAGAGGAGGAGATACACCAGATACGGTGGATGGGATGATTGAGCATCTGGAGAAACTAGTTTGTGAAGTTAAAGATGCATTAGCTTCAATTACGTTTAGGGAACGTAATGTCACTGCCGAGCCACATTACCCGATCCTTTCAACAGTAACGTCGACAAAACAGGACAGTTCTACTTACAAGACTGCTGATAGCAAAAAGGAAAACAGTCAACCACTACCCAAGGTTGTAAACAGCGGTTACAGAACTCCAAATAACAAGGTTCAATCTTTGTCCTCTGAATTTCATTCATTCTGTTTCTACTTGTTTCATTGTTCTTGGTGAAATTGATGAACTGGTTGATTTTTACTTCCGTGAAAATTGTCTTGTCCCCTGGAAATTAATTTGTGTAGAAATCGTCTTGTTGTGTGAATCTGGATCGGTTTAGATGTTAAATTGTCTTGTCCATCTTTGACAAAATTTTAAATGCCTGGCAGATGATTCCCATGACAAGTAGCAGAGTAAGCTTAATAGATCGTTGGATAGAGAATGTGTTTAGCGTCCTTAGAGAAGAGATGAGATCATTCATTGGCAATATCAGAATGGCAATCAATTCTCAATCGGCCTCCATTTATGACTCGTTGCTGCGTGTTGTCGACTCTCGTTTGTTTCTTGAGAAACTCCTACGAGTATACAAAACTTTCTATGATGGTTTGGCTGTTGAACGTCAGACACTGTGTGAGGCTCTCAGGGGTGCAGAATTGCTGGAAGAGTCACTTGGACAAGCTGACGGAAAGAAATGCGAAACATATGCCTATCCGTCTGTTACAGAACAGGATTATCTTCGACAAGATTCCTCTTGTACACAGCACTGGGATCCGAGGTTGTTGCCAAGCTTAAAAAATCTTGACCCGCAGGGATTTCTTACCGCTGCTCATCTTGCTTCCATAAATGATATACTTAATGTTGATAATTTCACATACAATAGTGTCAATAGAATTCTGAATTCTACTACAAGAGAGACCCTTAATTTCTCGTCTGATATTGATCAAACCATTGATGGGATACTCTCAACTCCCGCGTTACTGTTGGAGCAGAGGCCATATGCAGTAGTTCTGCAGGAAGGCAACATTGATGTCTTTCAATGGATGAACCATACTTCAACTAGGCTGCGCCGCTTGACTGCGATATTCTTGATGATAAAGAGGAGACTCGATTTCCGATATGACCTTTTTGATCTCCTCGAGGAATTCCAGAAGGAATCATGATTTGCTATTGTATCTCAGGAAGAATCTCTTTCCATATAACTGTACTAAGGCAGAAGCGGAGCCTGTACAAAAGCAATCAGTGGGTGTTTTCTTATTTTTTTTCTCTAGTTCAAGTTAGAATCTTGGTTTAACTAGGCCTGAATAGCTGAGAGGTCAATTTTGTATATTCATTCAAGTACTGTTTAGACTGGAATTAAAGATGTTGGAGCAAAACCTTTGAAGAAGTTGATGTTTGTACCTTTGAGCAGCCATGTTTGATTTGCAGAAAGTTGATTTTGTTTGATTATGATTTTTGAGGAATTTGAAGGTTTGAGATAAGGAAGGAACAATCAACAATCAGATGCATTAAGCAAGAAATAAGTTGACTTTCTCTTTCCTCTAAATATTCTGACTCTGGATTTGCAGAGCAAATTTGATGATACTACTCTAGATTTGGGCATCTAAGATGGTTCTTTGTGAATTTGAAACCAACTATATGATACTACTCTGTATTATTGTGCCAATCAACAGAACATATATACCGTGTAAAGATCCAAAATGCTGCACAACATAGTAATAAATTAACAATGGAGCAGGTAAAAAGAAAAAGATCAAAGCAAGACGGTGAAATAAACTAACTGTTTCGAGGTATACATACTAGTCGTCACGTAGTACTTGTTCAAGTTCAATACTAGTAGTACCAATTAACAAGTTGATACAAATTTAAAAAGTTATAGTACTAAAAAATAAAATTTGAAATTATGATTTAGATGGTGGAAGAAGTTGGCATCCGGTAACGGCACAATGGGCAAAGGTGACTAATCCTCAACCATGAAGAAATGCAGTCAATGTGGAACACATGAGAGCAGGGCATCTTGTTAACTACACAATCAGTGGTGTACTGTTGGCAGCAAATTGAACAAGTATCTTCTTCATCATCAATAACAGTAATGGTCTTGCGCTCCAACGATTCAATCGATTCCTCGGTTGCTGGTACCACAGCTGCAGGTGCATTATTATTATTATTATTATTATTATTATTATTATTATTATTATTATTATTATTATTATTATTATTATAACTCCTCTGAATATAATCTCGAAGGGCACGTTGGAGTATGATCATGCTGGAGGAAGACTCTAATGATTCAGTATTATCCACCTCCTCCTCATGATCTAATTCAATCGACCTCCTCCTCGTTGCCTCCAAATACCTTAGCTCATCGATGATGAATCTACTAATTGCTCGCCTGGACTCAATAGCTCGCTGTAACTCAATACGTCGTCCTTCTAAAAAGGCCAATTCTTCTCGAAATACTTCTGCCGCCGCCTGATTGTAAACGCGGCGGTCACCGTTTTGATGATTTGAGTCCGCCATCAAATTCAATCTTCTACGTAACTAATTCACTCCGTGCACACGGTTGGTTATATATAACCAAGAAATTAATAATAATAAATAATTACTAATTACAGATTAGTGATACTTTTTCAATTGTTTATACTAAATGTGACCTAATTACTTTTTTACTCCTCCGTTTTGTTTATATAGGATGTTTTAGCCAAATTAACCTCTTAATAATATTTGAAGAAAACGCACAACCCTGATTTTTCTCTGACGGTGATAGTCCTTCAAACTCAAACTCTTGAGACCTTTTCCCCTTGGAACTCTTGAGGCCCGAAAAGATTTGTCTTTCTTCTTCAAACTCTAGACTCTACAAAATACGGAACATAATGTGCCTCAAAATTCAAGAATCTGCTTGCTTCTTCAGGAAGTTAAAGCGAATAGGTCGCTTCAATTGATCAAAAACTGCAAAACCTGATTGCGGGATTGCCGTCACCAGATTTGATCAAAAATTGATCAAATCTGTTTGTTTTAGAGGCTCATCGTTGTTACATTCTTAATAGTAATTTGATAATTAGATATGTTTTGTTTTATATTGCTGAAGCTAGATCATTAATAGCATAATTAGTACTTTGATTCTTCAAAAATCCTTACGCTTCCATACTTACTCATGGTATGGTTTATTGTAGTGCAGATATGTAAGGCTCTATTAATTGGCCATCAACTAAAGTTTAGTGTGAATGTCTTAGTGGTGGACTCTATTGAGCATAGAAGTTTTCGAGTGTTTACTGCATTAGGATGTAATTATGAATTTTTCACAGGTAGTATTGATTCTGTCTAATTTCCTGTTTAATACAACTATAGATGATAATATGCTGGTAGTACATGGAAGTCTGTTGTCTAATTATTTGACAAATCCGGTTGATAAAGAGGAAGTTTGAATGTGGAAACAAATTGAGTAAAGATATGGTTCTGCATTTCATTTACATTCCCTTATACTAGAAATTTTTGTGGAGCTGGAGTTAATTTGTTACCGGCTTCACTTGTACATTCTTATCTGGCATGTTCGTTATTGCAGAGAAGTATTTCATATTGATTGTTGTCTGTTGACATGTTCTAAGAGAATGATAATTGAGCAAAAAACAGGTATATGTTTAATAGTATAACACATATAAAGTAGTACTGATGTCAAAGATATAATGCCTTAAGGGATTAGTATAAAACTACACTCCTTGCTATGAAGTGGGATTTCAAACTTTAGTTTGACAGTAGACTATTCTTTAGAAGTGCAGACCATTCTGAGGGCATTTGCTAGCTAAGATAAATATGTTCTGATATATTGTTCTGCATTTATCATATTTTTGGTGAGGCTGAAATTGGAGTGGACTCAACTTGGGGTGTCTGAATTCTGAAGTAAATAGAATCAGTGATATATCAAAGGCTAAATTGTTTAAAGGACAGGACTAAAGTTTACACTTCTGTCCGGAGTCACATTTTGGGCTGTAAAAATAATACATAGTTCTTTTTCAATTTTTTTTATTTCAGATTTGCTTTTGTAGCATGTTAATGAATTGTCTGGAATAGAAATAATGGTCACATCACAGGTAAGGACGTTTTGTACTATGTCTTTGTTTTAGCAGTTCTCTTTTTCTGAGCTGAAGAAATGTTGTGTAAATTTAAACATGGAAGATATTACCAACTCCATGTGTTAGCATTTTAAATTTGAATATTTTCAAGCACTACTATATTTGAACTTTGAATTGTTCCTCTAAACTGGAATTGAAAATGGAGTTTGTTTATGTTTAATGATTCATGGTTTGATGACAAGATTGTTTTCCTCGAATGTGTTGGGCTGTTTTTATGGTTCATAATACTACTATATATGCAGCACCTACAGAGGCATAAATCACTGGAATCAGGCACGCATGTTGTAAAGAAGAGTTCGAATTCTTTGTTTTTTCTTGCTGGAATCAAACGCAATGAAGACTCTGGTCAATACATGTATAACATACTTGATGAAGACTGAAGAAGAGGTAAACTTACTAGCTGTTTTGAAGCACTTTATTTGTTTTCTCTATCTGACTTCTATCTCTTATCAAATTCTTTCGCCCCTTCTTAGTTCCCCCTTTTCTCGTGAGTGAATCTCTGTTAGCTGGAGTGTTTTCCACCGTCTTCTTCATTGGAGGATGATACGATGTCATGTATATGCACTTCAAGCCTTCCAAATGTCCACCGCCTTCTACCTATTCTTCCACTCGCAGGGTAACCATAATGGATTCGTAATCGACGAAGCACAGGTATCATCCAGCTTGGTGCTCCTGATAGCTTCCTCAAGAACCTGATTTTTTCTTCAATTTCTACTGTGTGTGCTTGCTTCAACTCGTTAACTTGTGTTTAATTACGTATTTGCGGTGTTGTTTTTTTTCTTTTTCGATTATAGGGACGTATGAAATTGAGCTTGCTATGATTGTCTGTGAGTAACTATATTGTATATTGTAAATATAGGTGATGCTTTTGTTTAAGTAGATTTTGCCAATTGTTTTACGTACCTTTTCGCGTGATCTTGATGTTATGCGGGTTTTCATTGAGCTGTGATAATATTTGTTTGCTTTATGGGTTTTCACTTTTTTCTCATGGTTGGGTGTTTGATGCTCATTTCCACCTTCGTGAGTTTTGTTCATTCTGGCATTACAAATATCATTTGGTAGGTAGTGTTTGGAAAATATGGACTTCTTTGAGAGGGTCTTTGTTCTTTTTAATTCAAGTTACGCTTCACCTGCATGAGTTAACACGGCCTTTTCTCAAGCGTGCATCATAAAACAAATCGGTTCTGTTAGGATTCAATCATAACCAGTGATCTGTGCAAAGTAGATTTAGTGAAAAGACCCGGAAGTGGAAGGGATAGATAATTGGTTCACTTAGATATGTATGGATCTGTTGGTAACTGGGTGTAATTGACAAATTAATATTATTTCTTGGGGGTTAAGTTAGAGGATCTGTAAATTTATACGTCACTATTCTCTGTGAGATACATTTTGATTACGTACACTCACCTAACTTATATTGGGTTTCTGTTGTTCTCTTCTATATCTGTGTTAGACTAATCAACCTAATTGGGTTTAAGATTGCATGGCTGATTATATCAGAGTTTAGTTTCCAATTTGCAGCTGAGATAATTGTCTTTATTGAGATTATTTCATTTTATATTACGTTCTCATTGTTGGTGCTTCTTGAAAATATATCAGCATCTAGCATAGTGGCATGAATTATCACTTAAATAGTTTCTTGGTTGATTGTTAGCTCCACCCTTCGACAACCAAGGTAGAATAAAAGAGTGGAGTAAGATTTCAGTGTCAAAACATGAGTTTAGAAATAATTACCCATTAACAGGATCATGGTTTAAAATTGGTTAGTTTTAACTTTAAATTATTTTTAAATGTTTGTGGCTTACTGTAATCAGTGATTGCACCTAGCATTTAAATCTCAAAGTCGTTGGACCTTGAAGGATAACCAGAGATGGAAAACAAACTCAACATGGGTTACATACCGATTTTCAAATTGAATGAGTCTCAGTCATTTCTTCTGCTCCATTTCCTCTGAGGTCGTCACCTTAGATATCTTTACTATATGTTGATCTAAATTAGCTTATTGCCAAAATATCTCCTTAATAATCAAATTTCTATTTTTTGAGAAATTAAGTCACTATTACCTATTTTTCCTTTAAAAGTTTACTTGTATGCAAAAATATAAATAAATGTAGTCCCGATGTCCTGTAATTTGGTCTATGAGTGGTTGTAGTTTAGTTTGGTTGACATGCATGTTGAGGTGTAGTTTAAACTTTAAAGGTTCTTCTCATAATCTTATGTAATTACTGTGTTGGCTTTAGACTTTTAGGCAGAATATTACAATCGTTGTGATGAGTTCAGGATTGATTCTTGCAGAGGCGGTCAAATTACTGGCGGCATAAATTACTTAGTGCTCCAGTGGTGGACAAAAAGGCACTCGAATATGCCTCTTGGATTGACAGATACATGGGGACTATTGAGTTTGCTGGCATTGTTGTATGGGTCTTGCATCAGGTTTGTATTGGATATTCGTTATGTTATATCATACTTTTTTAAATTCTCTTGTTAAAGTGAGAGAAATTAAGATGACACTCAAACTTTTCTTGTGCAATGGTTGTGCAATAGTACAATTCTTTAGGACTAAGTAACTTTTTAGTAGCTTCACAATCGCTATATACTTAATTCAAATCATTTAAACTTGCTAAAGTGTATAGAAATGGAAGAGAGCGAAGAAGTATGGCGTTTGATATTGTAAGATCATATATATGAGCTCTACTGCAGCAAGCAAAATGTCTTCTCCCTCAGTATGTTCTGCTACGAAGAACATATACAAGCCCAATACATTACCATTTTATTTTTATAACTGTGAGGATGAATTTGGTTTCGAAAATACAAAATCAGTATACAACACTCTACATTTAAAAAAAATGCATTTTAAAAAAAATGCATTGTATGAGAGAGTATTGTTAATAAAATTTTGTGTTTGTAAAACCGTTAATTAGTGCTCAAGTGAGTTTGCCTTTAACTTTTTCTTATGCTGGCACTTTTTAGCCTACTGTTTAGTTTGAACCTAAAGAAATAAAAAATGGAGTGTATCAAAATTAAATGGATAGGTTTTGCAAAGATACTGCTCAAATGAAAAAATAATTGAGTTCTTTGTTCATGATTGCTCAAAACTTCATTGAGTGCTCGAAATAGTAGAGAGGAGTGGCATTAACAAAACTGTACAATTAAGTTCATTGTGATTTTCACTGAAACTTTTGTTTCACTTTGATAGCTTAATATCTAGCAGACATGTAGATCAAACATATGCTTACTCCGAGCATCAATATCCTTAATATTGCAGGGACCAAAAGTTTGAAATGAGAAATTAAATTGTTTGAAATGATTGTTTGTGGCAACTTCACTGATGTTTGTTTGATGTGTCTGTACGGACTGAACCGGTGGGTGGAGAAATGCCATTGTTGCTAGAGATCATGAGGGTCATGTTCTAGCTTGGCGTACGTCAGAAGATGCTGACACATACTCTGTGTCCAGAAGTTGCTCATGAGGCAGCAACTAATCTAGCTGTAGAAATGGCTCGCGACTTTCAGTGTTTAAATGTGGTCATAAAAGGCGATGTGAAAGAATATAAGGATCGATAATAACTTGTTAATAGGAACAATTCGCCAGTAAGCAGGAGTTATCGATGTGGTTGAACAACTCGTACGATAACACCTTAGTAATCCACAACTACTACCTGCAGATTAGTCAGACAAACACAAGTAATATATATATCAGAATATTAAGCACAGCGGAAAGTAAATAAGAACTTGTGTTTGTAAATTTTCAAGCAGCTTTGGATAGCTTGCTTGATGCCCAGTCAAGGCAGAAAAACCACTAAGAAGAATATGTTTGTACAACGCTGTATACTCCCTATTCTATCTTAGCTGAAACAATAATAGTCACCTCACGATGATATAGAACCCAATCTATCTATTCTATTCTCAATACGTTGTTAGAGAGATCTAGAATATAAACTAGTATAAAGACTCAAAAACAAACAACTAAACTAGAAAGACTCTAAACGAATTCTTTGGTTGTAAATTTCTTGCTCTTGAGATGTATCTTCTTCACCATCAATGTCGACCTATATATAGTAGCGAAGTACTTGAACGGATAGCAAAGTACTGAGCGACTATTTAGCAAAGTAGTAAGCGAATCCAATCAGGAAACGCGTTCCTACTATTTAGCTAAAAAGGACATCAACTTTGAATGACTTCAAACTCTGAATCTGGACATGATTTCGTCCTCCTTTATCCAATAGAAATTGTATTCCTACTTGAATTCTTTCTCCTTTCTTGAGTCACGCTCATGCTCTGTTTTTCTTCCTTTTCCTAGTCAGAAACAACTTCTTCCTATTGACGCATTCTGAAAGCTAGTTTTCTGCACACAATAAATATCTACAGCTGTGGAACTAGTTAGTAGTAAAGTAAAGGTAAAACACAGTATAAATTATTGTTGACAAATATAGGAGTTAAACCCGACAGCTTAACTCCAAGGATAACTCCTTGGTCAACTCCAGTGTAAAAACACATACACTTACAATCTCCCCCTGTTTTGCCTTTTACTTGACACCATGCATACCTGTCACACATTATTAGAGCAATCTAACACATAGAACAGATAAGCACATAAATACTGACTAAATCCTAAAGCCTTAAACACATGCAGAAACTACTTAGCATAGAACATACTGTCAATATTACATATAAATGTAGAAACTCGGAACAGTCTCCAAGAGCACAAATAGAGTTCAAAAGAAGGCAAAAGAAGGAATAAGAAAAAGAAAAAGTTAGAAAAAAACAATCCAGAATCAGTATCTTCAGTCCAGAACTCTCATATTCTCATATCTCCTCTTGTCTTCAAACTTGATTCTCCCCCTGAGTAGCAGCATCTTCTCCCCTTGTACCACTTTCTCCCCCTTGGTGGCCAGTAGAAGCAAAACCCAAGATGTCTTTGAAGCTTAAGAGACCATCAAGTTCAGCTTGAACCGCAACCAATTGAGCTCGTTTAGCAGCAATCACTCCATCCAAAATAGCCAATGCATCTGCTGAAGGCGGAATTCCATGGAGAAAATCATAAGCAGCAGCAGATGAAGATGGAACAGTAGGAGTAGGAGACGGAGCAGTAGCCGAAGGAGGAGTTGAGGTATCAGGTTGAGCAACCTCAGGAGCAACTCCCTCATTCACAGCTTCTTTCCAAGGTAAATCATTACCCGGCTTGTTCAGAACCGTCCGATAGACCGTATACTCATCAGCACAAATAACCAAAGCATCTTCTTTAGGCCGAAGCTCAAGGCCTTGAGAAGCCAGTATCCCACAGATGGTATGAGGCAGATGTAGAAAAACCTTGGTTCCTTTCTTTTTGAGGAAACAAATATGACGAAACATTTCTTTTCCAAGGTTAATAGGAATACCTGTCTTAAGCTTGAACAGAAAGATGGCCTGTTCTTGAGTAAGCTGGGAAGTGTTGAAAGTTGGAATCCAGTTGCGAATAGACAGAGCATGTAGTACCGTCATCAAAGGAGTAAGCTTTGACACTGGTGATTTAGAATTCCACTTAGTGACTTGACCACCAGTGATTGTGGAAATCACCTCATCTAGCCTAGAATCAGCAATATGATGCTCCTCTACTTCTGGAATCGCAAAATACACATTAATGAGATCAGATGTAAAGTTGTAGAAGTTACCCCGTAAGTAAACTCTGCCAAACTTAGGATGAGCAGGATCACAAGTGTTGGAAGATAAATTGCAGTAAAATTCCCTCACAATGGTGGCACTGTAAGGAACCTGATATCGAACGGTATCAAGCCACCGCAACTTCTCCAAGAACGCATACAGATTATGCTTCCTTAACTCATCCTCCAGCATCTCAACTTCTGTTACTAACTTCCTAGTTCTAAACAAAGGCCAAGCAGCAGCAAAATCCTCTGTATAGAAAGTATCACTAAACGCAGGCTGCTCAAAAGTCGAAGCATCAGACAAATAACCTTCCTCAAGTTCTGGAGTTGAACTTTTGTCAGTAGGTGGTTGACTAACCCCCTGTGTATCCTCAGCAGTAGTAGGCTCCGCATTCTTATTACCCTGCCCTACCTCATCAGAATCATTTCCCTGCCCTACCTCATCAGAATCATTTCCCTCAATAATCAACTTCCGTCGCCTAGACCTAGTCAAGGGCACCCGCACAGATTTACGTTTACCCTTAACCGGTGAAGTACGAACAGGCTCAGACAACAAAACCACCAACGAGTCATCACTACAAACCAAATCATCACCATTCTCAATGCTATCAGAAGAGCTACTATACTCAACCCCAATATGCTCAAGCGCATTCAATTCATTCGACGGAGTCAAATGTGGAGCAGGAGAAGATGTTACCTTCGAAGTAGAAACCTCTGTTGCTCGCGGTTTTGGGCGAAACCTCCGTACCCGCGGCGAAGCAATCTTTTGACGAAGATTCAGGATGGCGGCGGCGAGCTCGTCCGATGACAATGGAGAAACCGGAGCGGCCAGCGGCGGATCGACCGGATCGGGTTGGGAAGGTGGTGAAGGCGGTGAGGAGGAGTCGATTGGGAATGGGTAAGGTGCGGCCATGGTTAATTGGGAGTGAATCGGTCGGAATTGGGCTTTTGGAGGAGCGACGAGTTGGGGTTTTGAGGGAGATGACGGGTGGTGAAGAGAGAGGCGAGAGAGAGAAAGAAGAAGAAAAGATTTTGAGTGGGAATTGGTAAGGTAGTGTTTGGGTAGGGAAATATGCTTAGCTAAATCCTAAATAGTGTCAAAATCCTCCTCAAAAATAATGTTGGTATATTTGAGATAAAATATATCTGGAAAAAATAGTTAGCACCAAAAAACAAGATATATGGTATACCAAATATAAAAATATTTTTGAAACAAATTCAAGATCAGGTCAAAGAAATAAATTTTAGGGATTAAACTAAGGGAGGATATTTTGTATTTAAGAAATAACATAATTTCTTAATGTAACAGAAAACAAAATTCCCAACCCCATGCATAATGTACTCTCCCCCTTAACACGACCTATATGAATAACCAACAAAACACCACAACCTAAGAATTTTAGACTTCAACAAATAATAAAAAATAAAAAAAACACATTTATGAAATCACATAGAAAATTCACAATCAGTCCAGAGGTGTTGGGTAAGGAGTTGCTCAACTTCCAGGTCAACACTCGATCAAGAAACTCCCATATTTATAAAAGCCTCACCTGTAGGTTTCACCTGAAATTTTAGAAGACGTTTGAAATAAGTTGCTTTCTGGTCTTTGTTTAAATCTCAGTGCAATGTCCATGGGCGAATTTGCAAAAAAATATATATATATTTTGTTTTTGTTTGTGCTGTTCATTATTTATGTAATGCAGCTTTTTGCTTTTGTTTCTTTCCAAACCTTCATAGACTTGAGACCCAAAGATTGCCAGAAAACCAGAGACAAGTTTTACTTTCCTTGCCTTTCGGACCTTTGCGGCACTTGTTTAGCTACATAGGAAATTCAAGGCCCCTATGTGCTCTTTCTCCTGTGAAAAAGGCATATAATATGCAAAGGAAATTCAAGGTTCCTAATGAAAGACTGACTGTCATTCATATTATTGTGAGCTGCTCAAGCTCCAGGAGAGGGCTTCCAATAATGAGCAAAACAAGGTGTCAACAGGGACTATTACTTTTTAGGGAAATCACTGTCACTTATGCATTCCAGAAAGCCAAACTTCTAGCTTACTTGCAACATAGTACATAGACTGATCACAAAGATTCATGCGTTTTCACATACACACAGACACATAAAAAATAAAAATAAAATGACACACGCACACCACATGCATTCTACAGGAGTTAACTGTGGTGTTAAGCTAACCCCTGGTCGACTCCTAACTTTAGTGAAAGCAAAGACCAAGAGACCTCCTAAGACTTAGAAATCTCTAAGTATCTAAGGGCTTAGTGAACAGATCAGCAAGTTGGTTGGTTGTTTCTATATGATCCATACTTAGAATGTTGGCCTCAACAAGTTCTCTCAAAAAATGATGTCTTATGTCTATATGCTTAGACCTAGAATGATGAACCGGGTTATGGGACAAATGTATTGCACTTAAGTTATCACATAATAACAAAACGGACTCACATTTAAGACCATAATCAGATAACATAGATCTAAGCCAAAGAAGCTGCGTGGCACCACTACCAGCGGCAACATACTCAGACTCAGCAGTAGACAATGAGACACAATTTTGCTTCTTGCTAAACCAAGAAACCAAGTTATTTCCTAAATAAAAACATCCTCCACTAGTAGACTTCCTATCATCAAGATCTCCAGCCCAATCAGAATCAGAAAAACCAACAAGTTGTAAGGAAGTATCTCTAGTATACCAAATACCAAGTTCAATGGTGCCAGAAATATACCTGAGGATTCTCTTGACAGCATTTAGGTGGGTGGTTTTGGGATCAGACTGATACCTAGCACACACACACACCGCATACATAATCTCGGGTCTAGAGGCTGATAGATATAGCAAGCTACCAATCATGGATCTGTAGAGAGTGGGGTCAACACTTTCACCTTCGCCTTCTTTACTGATCTTCACGCTAGAGCTCATAGGAGTTTTCAGCACCTTTGCAGTATCCAGGCCAAACCGTTTCACGAGGTTCTTTGCATATTTAGACTGATTTAAAAACAGTCCATCCTTTTGTTGTTTGATTTGCAACCCCAAGAAGTAGTTCAACTCACCTATCATACTCATCTCAAATGTAGAAGACATGGTCTTGACAAACTTGTCAAGAAGAGTTTTATTAGTAGAACCAAACACAATATCATCCACATAGATTGAGCAACACAGATATGAGAGTCGATTCTGAGAATAAAGAGAGTCCTGTCACCTGTACCTCGAATAAAACCAAACTCAAGCAAAAACTCAGTTAGCTTCTCATACCAAGCTCGAGGAGCTTGTTTGAGACCATAAACAGCTTTATCAAGTTTGTACACATAATCAGGGTGAAAAGGATCCTCAAAGCCTTTAGGTTGTTCCATATAAGCATCAACATCAATATTGCCATGCAAGAAAGCGCCTTTAACATCCATTTGATACAAAGTTATCTTTAAGTAGCATGCAATAGCAAGAAGCAGTCTAATAGATTCAATTCTAGCAACAGGAGCAAAGGTTTCATCATAGTCAATTCCTTCTACCTGTGTATAGCCTTGGGCTACTAACCTAGCTTTGTTTCTAACGACTGTACCAGTTTCATCAGTTTTGTTTTTAAAAATCCATTTAGCACCAATAACATTTGTATTGAGTGGGCGAGGTACTAAGGTCCAGACTTTATTCTTAACAAACTGGTTCAATTCTTCTTGCATAGCCACTATCCAAAGTGAATCAGTTAAGGCTTCTTTGACATTCTTAGGCTCAATAGAAGATACATAACAAGTATGACGTACCTTGGCATGGGCCGCATATGAACAAAAAGCACATGTCATTACCATATTAGCCTTAAGACCTGCAAGCTTTCTGTAATCAACCTTGGCTTTTCTTCTCAGCCGCGTGGAAGGAGTACCATCAGTAGCATCCCCTTCAGCCACGTCTTCGTCTTGATCCTCATCGGTATCAGTAGATGGGTCACTTGTAGCAGCAGTCACTGTCTCAGCAGTGGATTCAGGACTGGGAGGTGGTGGCAACGGATCCTTAGAAGTAGGATTTTCAGGTTCCGTATCAGCAGCAGCCGCGGGAGTTAAGTCAGGAGTTAGGTCAACTCCCTGAGTAACTCCACCTGATGTCGAATTTGCTGGTCTGTCAACATGCATGTTTTGAGTACCTATAGGCAGTTGAACTATTTCCAGAGTACCTGCTTCATCCTTTCTACCTGTCATACTAAGTGAATCGTCAAAAGTAACATTGACTGACTCTTGAATAGTCTTGGTCCTTAGGTTGAATACCCTATAGGCATGACTATTGTCCGAGTAGCCAAGAAAAACAGCTTTATCACTTTTAGGATCTAGTTTAGACAGTTGATCTCTATCATTAAGAATGTAGCAAACACAACCAAAAACATGGAAATATTTCAAATTGGGTTTCTTGCCTTTCAAAATCTCATATGGAGTCATAGAAGTTCCTGGTCTTAAAAACACTCTGTTAATGATATGGCATGCTGTGTTAAATGCTTCCCCCCAAAAACGCTTTGCAATACTCATAGAACTAAGCATAACTCTACCCATCTCTTGTAAAGTTCGATTCTTACGTTCTGCTATCCCATTTTGTTGAGGTGTCTTGGGTGCAGAATACTCATGGAAAATTCCTTCTTTATCACAAAAGTTAGAAAAAGTTGAATTTTCAAATTCTCTTCCATGGTCAGAACGAATCCTTTTAATAGATGAGTGATACATGTTCTTAACTCTAGCATGCAAAATTTTGAAAGCATCAAAAGTATCAGACTTGTTTCTTAAGAAAAAAACCCATGTGAATCTAGAAAAGTCATCAACTATCACATACACATATTTCTTACCACTAACAGTACCAACTTCCATAGGACCCATAAGATCCATGTGCATAAGTTCAAAACATGAAGTCGTACCTGAGGGTTGTGCCGAGGGTTGAGCAACACTGTGAGCAACTCGTGTCTGCTTTCCCTTCAAACAATCACCACACACAATTTTTCCTGATTTGGAAAGCTTTGGCACACCTTGAACCGCTTCCTGTTTGAGCAGTTTGTCCATGCTCCTGTAGTTCATGTGACCAAGCTTTTGATGCCAGAGTTGTGCATCTTCAATCTTGACTTGATTGCACAACAAGTGACTACCAGTCGAATAGCAATTATCACCTGACCTTTGACCTTTCATTACACACTTATTTGCAGCATTGTATACAGTACAGGAGGTTTTGTCAAATTTGACATTAAGGTTAGCATCACACAGTTGGCTAATGCTAATAAGATTCGCCTTAAGTCCATCGACCAGATAAACATCCTTCAAAGCTGGAAATCCTGTAACATTCAGTATACCAGTACCAAGAATTTTTCCTTTGGTTCCACCACCATAAGTAACAGTTCCAGAGTCCCTAGCAACAAAATTGGTTAGAAATTTCTTTCTTCCAGTCATGTGACGGGAACAACCACTATCAAAGTACCATGTACCTGCAATGTCAGTATCCATAGCAGCTAAAACAACATTACATGTGAGGTCATCAGGTTTATCAGACTGAGAGGGAGAACTTGGTGTCGCAGTAGATAAGGTGTTATCAGAGGTGTTAGGTGGCTCCTCAGTTAACTCCTTTGAACTATCCTGTTTCTTTACAAAAGTTTTGTGAAAAGACCTACAGTAAGGTTTGATGTGACCTTCATTTTTGCAAAAACTGCATTTATAGATTCTTTTCGGAGTAGAAGAATTCTCACTAGCAGTAGATTCCTTGAGTTTCTTGCCTTTGGCTTTTGACACCTTGGGTTTAGAACTTTTAGTTTCTACTACTTGTGGTTTTACAAAAACAGGACCTTCAGGAAAATAGCGATCATCAGTTCTTTCTTTCAATTTAGTATAACCTAAACCATTGGTTCCAGTATTACCCTGTCCTAAACATGTTTCTAGCATACCAGCAGACTTAACATAGTTCTCAAGAGTACGTTCAGACTTAGCAAGTTTTTCACTAACAGTATTGAAGGCAATATCTCTTTTAGTCAATGCAACTTCAAGATTAGTGGTTACCTCTTTCAAGCTATCATTCTCACTGGTCAACTTACTAATTACTTTCTTCTGTTTGCTGCAAATTTTGAGCAACTTATCATACATCTCTTGAAGCTCAGCAAAGGCTTCTTCTTCAGATATTTGCTCAGCAGTATCTTTGTCAGTCTCTTCCCCTGCATCAGATTCAACAGAGCTGTGTAGACAAATTAAATCACAAGAAACATCAGTTACCTGGATAGGAGTTAAGCTCGGTGTTGAGTAACCCTCTGGATCAACTCCTTCCTGTGAATCACAAACTACAACATGTAGAGCAACTACATCAGTATCTGCATCTGAGTCAGGATTCTCATCATCACTTCCATCATCCGCTGCGTCATCAGTCTCCACTCAGTTGACTTTCAATCCTTTGAGTCTACGAAGATTGGCGCATTCATTGCGGTAGTGTCCCCATCCTTTGCATTCAGAACTATACTTAGACTTCGATTGTGGATGGTATTTTTTGAAAAACTTTGTGGCTTTGGCAATAAAGGCTTTGGAGTACTCAGGATCAAAATCATTAATATCAATGTCATCATCACTATCAGCTTGAGTAGTTTTAAAAACTTTGGAACCTTTACCATAATTTTCCTCTTGATCCATAAGATGAAGCTCATAGTTTTTCAAAATATTCATAAGAGTGGTTAAATCCAAGGTTGCTAAACTATAACTTTCTTCAATAGCAGAGACTTTGATATTAAATCTAGGAGGTAAGGACCTAATAGCTTTTCGTACCAGAACTTTGTTTGCCATGGGTTCGCCAAGTTGGTGTGACTCATTAGCAATATCAAGGATCTTGGTAAAGTAGGTGGTGATGTCTTCATCTTCCTCCATCCTGAGTAGTTTAAACTTGCTATGTAGCAGTCTGATTCTGGTATCTTTCACCTTTGAATCACCTTCACAATGTCTTTGGAGAATATCCCAAGCACTCTTAGCTGTACCACAGTTTTGGATTAGTTTAAACATATGCATATCAACCCAAGAAAAAATAGCATTAAGAGCTTTTTCATTGTTAGAAGCTCATGTTTTCTCTTGTTCACTATAGTCCTTGAGTTCTTTTGGCAATATGTCTCCCTGTAGATCAGCCTTTTTCTTGGGATAAATAAATTCCTCCTCAACAGATTGCCAAACACCTGCATCCAAAGATTTCAAGTATATACGCATACGCAATAACCAGTAAGCATAGTTTGCTCCATCAAGAATCGGGAGCCTTCCAAGGTTCGGATTGGCGGAGTCCATCTTTTGTACCTAAAAACAATTACCTATAAAAGATAACAAGCTCTAGATGCCAATTGAAAGAATATAAGGATCGATAATAACTTGTTAATAGGAACAATTCGCCAGTAAGCAGGAGTTATCGATGTGGTTGAACAACTCGTACGATAACACCTTAGTAATCCACAACTACTACCTGCAGATTAGTCAGACAAACACAAGTAATATATATATATCAGAATATTAAGCACAGCGGAAAGTAAATAAGAACCTGTGTTTGTAAATTTTCAAGCAGCTTTGGATAGCTTGCTTGATGCCCAGTCAAGGCAGAAAAACCACTAAGAAGAATATGTTTGTACAACGCTGTATACTCCCTATTCTATCTTAGCTGAAACAATACTAGTCACCTCACGATGATATAGAACCCAATCTATCTATTCTATTCTCAATACGTTGTTAGAGAGATCTAGAATATAAACTAGTATAAAGACTCAAAAACAAACAACTAAACTAGAAAGACTCTAAACGAATTCTTTGGTTGTAAATTTCTTGCTCTTGAGATGTATCTTCTTCACCATCAATGTCGACCTATATATAGTAGCGAAGTACTTGAACGGATAGCAAAGTACTGAGCGACTATTTAGCAAAGTAGTAAGCGAATCCAATCAGGAAACGCGTTCCTACTATTTAGCTAAAAAGGACATCAACTTTGAATGACTTCAAACTCTGAATCTGGACATGATTTCGTCCTCCTTTATCCAATAGAAATTGTATTCCTACTTGAATTCTTTCTCCTTTCTTGAGTCACGCTCATGCTCTGTTTTTCTTCCTTTTCCTAGTCAGAAACAACTTCTTCCTATTGACACATTCTGAAAGCTAGTTTTCTGCACACAATAAATATCTACAGCTGTGGAACTAGTTAGTAGTAAAGTAAAGGTAAAACACAGTATAAATTATTGTTGACAAATATAGGAGTTAAACCCGACAGCTTAACTCCAAGAATAACTCCTTGGTCAACTCCAGTGTAAAAACACATACACTTACACGATGATTCCGCTGTTATAAAGGCTCTCCGGTCTGTCCAGTCCTCTCTTACTCCTGCTGGTCTGGATATTTGTTTGTTAAGATATTATCATGCACCATTACTTGTGGTTTAGATTTCCAATTGGGTCAAGCATACTGGGCAACTTATTGGATCATGCACTAGATAATGTTAAGAAAAATTTGTGCTAACAAAGAGATTTGATGGTGCTAATATGATTTGACATGTACTTGTAGTAATGACGATTAAATGAATTTTTAACATGGTAATTGTTATTAAAATAATATAAATGAGGTGGTGTGCATTATATTATGGAAACTTAATAACTTCATACTTTATTTTTATTATTGACTTTTTAATATCCAGCTTGATCTCAAATAAATAATAACTTGTTAAGAAAAAAATAATTTTAAAAATTATATTATAAAAGTATACTTCTTATATTTGTATAATATAACTTCTAAAACTAATTTTTTCGTAATCAATTGTGATTAATTTGAGGTCAAACCAGACATAAAAAAGTCAAAAATAAATGAAGTGTGAACCTATTAAGTTTCCGGAATATTATGAAAGAAAAATTAATATGCAAAATTTTGAGTGTGCTTCGTCTATTGTATTGTAGTAGAGCTTGTTTCCCGTCCAAATTTCATAGTACTAATGATCTAAAGCTATTCAATTTCTAAGCTATAATTGCACACATGCATGGAGATAATCGGTCGACATACTCATCATCAGCTTGATGATTTATCTAGATTTTGCAATGCCAATTAACAAAGAGCAGGGGGAACATATATCGGGTATGTATCTGCATGATGTACTCTCGCAACATCAACTCTATGTTATTGAAAGGGTTAATTTTAAATTGGTGTGAAATTGAGACCGCAAGTTATTGAAGTTGTATTTTAACATTTTTATATATTGGAGAGTTGAAAAAGATGGAGTAGGAGAAAATGTAATGACACATATATAGTATAAATAAATGTGGTGAGTAAAGTAAATAGTTTGACAATCTATCTTTACCATAATGTGTGCATGCAATTAAACCTCGCCATTCATCTATACTCATTTTGTACCCGTGAACGAATCTCAAAACTCCAAGCATTTTGCTATTAGTCTATCTCTCAATAAGATACGGAAATATTTCATAGTATTTTATACCAAGAAGAAAAAATGGTAAATCGAGTAAATCCCATTCGAGTGTCTCCTAAAGTGTGCAACTTGAGTGACACCTCGATCTAGAACCTAGCAGAAATATCTCGCAGCAGGGTCATATAAATGCATGTTAAACTTTGTTTTAACGACGTGAATTAAACACCACAACTTTACCGGGGGCGAAGGGATTACACTATAACATACATTAATTAATTAATGATTGTTACATTACAATTAAAACATTGTGCATATTTTAAATGCATGTCTACATACCCTATATATACGAATTGAGTGGAGATTAAAAAAAATTATAACAAGAAGAACGCTTCGCACGCGTAGCGTGCGACGTAATTTCTAGTAGATAAATATTAAGAAAATGATCAATTTACATTGTTTTTTTCATCTGACAATTATTGTCATGGAAAATATCAACCCTACTTGATTGGATATTAATTAGGAAGAAAGTTGTTAAATAATTATTGCAATTTAATGCAAGTTTGTAAATAAAAAGAAAACTATATTGGAATTATAATAATGAAAAAGCTAGAACATCTAATATTTGTGGAAGAATAAAAAATTAGAATTAAAAAGAGTGATGGATCCTCCTTTTCTCAACCAGTAGAGTATGAATGGGTGCCAGAGTTTTGTCAAAAATGCCGGGAGATTGGACATGTGTGCGCCACGCCGCCACCCGACCTCCAGTTCAAGATAAGCCACCACAGAGAAGACAAAGAAGGGAGAAAGAAACAGGGTGATCCACAACAATGGATTGTTGTGGAAAGAAGGAAAGGCGCCGTGAAGGAAACGCAAGGTCAGCCTGCTAGGCCTGATGTGCCACAGGGTTAATTGCAGATTTGGTTCACTAAGTGATGGTCCTCTGCGTTTTTGGTCCACTTTTTTTCGCATACGGTCCTATACGTCCAAATAGGTATATGCGGGTGAGGTGGAGTTGATTTCGACATGGAGGTGGCGGTGAACTGAACTAGGACGAACTAAATGGACATGAAGAACTGAATTTAGAAGAATTAGTGGAGTTTTTGGGAGAAATTCACCCCCAACATTGAAATTTTCCCTTCCCTATAAACCCTAAATCGATTTTTCAATCAAAATCAGTTTTTATTTCTTGTTTATTGTTCATTGCGATCAATCTCGGCAAATATATGTTGATTAAACTCTGTAACCGAGCTTATGAAGCTCTGAAAATAGAGCTTATTAAGCTCCGAAAACAGAGCTTATCAAGTCTGTTTCAGAGCTTATTAATGAAGCTCCAAAAACAGAGCATATTAAGATCTGTTTTCAGAGCTTATCAAGCTCTGTATCAGAGCTTGATAAAGCTCTGTTTTAGAGCTTATTAAGCTCCGAAAATATAGCTTATCAATCTCTATTTTCGGAGCTTTATCAAGCTCTGTTTAAGAGCTTGATGAAGCTCTGTACTTGAGCTTCAAGACCATGGGAAGCTCTGTTATGTGAAGGTGGTGATGATGTGGATGATGTGGGGCAGCCTGCAATGACTTGGACGGGTGAATTATGGAAATATATGGCGAATTAGACGATTATACGGCGAATTATACCAATTTGGGGACTGAATTCACCAAATTGCCTAAACATAGGACCAAAAACGCAGAGAACCATCACTTAGAGGACCAAATCTGCAATTAACCCCCCTCTATTTCAACTCATAATCCAGCCCCTAATCACACCAATCTGTTTGCTCCACTCTCTTCGGGCATGGAGTTACAGCCTGAAGTTGATGTATAATTTGGAAGTATCAGCAGACCCCAAAGATCTCAAGCAGGCTCTCTTCCCAACGGTATCCCATGATTATTGCGTCTTGGAATGTTCGGGGTCTCAATATGACATTGAGACAGAAAGAGGTACAAAAATTTATTAAAGATAATAATGTAAATATTATTGGTTTATTAGAAACTCGTGTAAAACTGCCTAAAGCTGCTGCTATTAGAAAGAGATTTGGTGCGCATTGGCATTGCCTTGATAAATATGTTGCTGCTGAGAATGGCAGGATTTGGGTATCATGGGACTGTACAAAAGTTCAGTTCCAATCCATCTCTTGTACTGATCAATGTCTCCATGGTTACCTTACTAGCATTGTCTCTGATTTTGTTTGCTTTATTACTTGGATTTATGCTACTAATGATTTGGACGGGTGAGCCAGTTTATGGACTGAACTTAGAAACATTTCTACGATGGTACATGAGCCGTGGCTTATTCTCGGAGATTTTAATAATGTCTTAGAGTCTACTGATCGAATAGGTTGAAACCAAGTTTCTGATGCTGAGTGCGCTGCTGTTAGGAAACTTGTAATTTTGATGAGCAATTAACCATGCTAAATTAAGGAAAGTCCAGTAACTAGTACTCTTAAGGTCCATAGGAATTTAGAATTTTAAGGACATTGTAAAAGAGGAACGTTTGCTGAAGACTTAGAGTAGGTGCTAGATAGGTTGGTTTTAAAGCTTATGATGTATCTTGTTTTCTGAAAAGAAATACAACCTATTGAAGCATTTTCTGATGATGTACTTTGTTTTTACAAACAAACTATTGAAGCATTT
Organism: Plantago ovata; assembly: GCA_028274465.1. Taxonomy (NCBI): domain Eukaryota; kingdom Viridiplantae; phylum Streptophyta; class Magnoliopsida; order Lamiales; family Plantaginaceae; genus Plantago; species Plantago ovata. Next base: position 79,703,983 of record CM051458.1, read on the forward strand.
AGAACCGCTCAGAATCTTGAAGATTTCGAAGACTGAAGACTAGAAGATTTCTGAAGACTGGTATCTACAAAGGCACATGTTGCTCAGAAAGTGGAAACTTCAGCAACAGCATTGCATAAGTGAAAATTTGAATGACAGAGTAGGTTGTGCTTGCTGAAACTGAGACTGACCACTTGCTGATGGAACATATGTGACCTCTTGCTGAAAGTACTTGTATTTGCGCTCCAATGTTACTGTTTGAATTCCATTCAAATGAGCATTTAATGCAAAGCATGCACGCGAATGACATGAAGACTAGAAGACAAACAAGGACGCTGCTGAAAGTACAAAAGCAAGATAGTGACATTTTAAGGAACAAAAGCCTTAGAATTTAAAATTCAAACGGCTCCTTATTTCACTATAAATAGAGGTCATCCGGCAAAGAGTTGAAGTGTGTCAACAATGTGATCATACTCTCACTTGTGCTTAAACTCACATACCCTTCAATACTCTCTACTGCCATTGATCCGTTCCAAGACTTAAAGCTTGAAAAAGCTACTTGTGAAGAAGTAGAATTTACACGACTAAGAAATTAGTTAAGTGTTCTTTCTTTCTTTCGAACAAGAACAAGTCTTGACACCAGAAACAATCAAACTTGTTTACTGCAAAGTATTCAAAGCTTTGTTTCTTAGATTACTTGTTGTAACTGAATAAGTTATAATTAAGTTATCTCATCCCAAACCTCTCTAACTGAAAATACACCACCCTTTCAGGCTGATATTCAGGGGGAACTTTATCGAGCATAATGTTGCTGATTAAAAGTACCAAGTTTGGTGGAGAACAAGGTTACGTTCTCTAGTTAGGTTGGAGACGAAGCAAGTGTGCTTTGGTTTCTGTTTGAATCTCTCTAGATAGGTGTTGTAAGGAACCTCAATCTTATCTTAGTGGATTCAGTCCTAGAAAGGACAAAGTGGATTAGTTGAGAGATTACGCCACTCTCAGATACCACTATAAAAGTGTTTGTGTGATTTACTTACTGTACTTGGTTTTCAGCAAATCATATCTATCTGTACACAGTCACTCACATCACTTGCTGAAACCTTCATTTACTGAAAAAGCGCTTATTGTATCAAAGACTTCCGCTCTCTGATTTAAGTATCAGCAAACCTAGTTACTAAGAAGTAACTTGCGCTTGCTGAGAAAGTTAAGTATCAACAAACTCATTACTGCAAAGTAATAAGCACTTGTTGAGAAAGTTTTTAAACGACGATTTTTTGAAAAGACAATTCACCCCCCCCCTTCTAGTCTTTTCTTGTTGTTTAAAGGGACCAACAAGTGGTATCAGAGCTAGAGGTTCTTTAACCTTCAGCACTGAACCTAGATCCCCTTAAGTGTTTTCCGTAAATCACTCTCACTTGATCAGTTTGGTAGTGCTTTGCTGACAGGATGTCTTTAGGAGACGCTCCCTTGCTGAAGCTGGAAAACTACGAAAAATGGCGAAACAACATGATGCTACATCTTGAGGCCATTAGTGATGAGATGGTCACCGTCATTAATGATGGACCTATCAAGATCACTAAGGTTGAAAGAAGTTTCCCTCACAAGACCACTGAAGCTGGAAAGGAAACTATCTTAGGCGAACCGGTTGATACCGTCGTGCCAAAACCGAGAGAGGAATGGACTTCCGATGAAGCCAAGAGATTCCGTCTTGATGGCCAACCAAGAAACATCATCATTCGATCAACTCCGAATACCATACAGTGCAAACTGTGGGGTGCTAAGACTGCTAAGGAAGCTTGGAAAATGGTTCAAGATCTTTGTGCTGGATCTGACAAAACAAAGGAAAACAAACTTGAAGTGCTGAAATTAAAGTTCCAAAACTTTAAACAAGGTACAAGCGAGTCACTGGAAGACTTGGATTTCAGATTCACAACTCTTGTTAGTGAAATGGCAGCCTTGGGTGTTGGAAATCTTTACTCAGATTCTGAGAAGGTGACAATCATCATCAGAAGTCTGAATCAAGAATGGATCCACACTCAGAACTTCTACTACAACCAAGGAATGCCAGACATTACACCAACAGAGTTGTTCTCTCATCTTGCTACTGTCAATTATGAGACAAAGCAAAGAGAAAGTGTGTTTGCTGAAAAATCGCAAAACATTGCTCTTGCTGCAAAGCCGTCATCTTCTGAAAAGAAGAATGATAAAGAGCCTGCTGATGAAAACTCTTTGGTTGTCAAAAACATGAAGAAATTCATCAGTAAGGAACTTGAAAGGCGAAAAGCAAAAGAGAAGCTGAAAAAGCATCTTGGTAACGACTACCATAAGTACAAGAATGAGACTAGCTCGCTGAAAAAGCAAGCTCAGCAAGCAACTTCATCAGAAGAACCAGCAGTTGGAAATGATCTCTGCTTTTACTGCAAAAAGCCTGGACACTTCAAAGCAAATTGCCCTTTGCTGAAAGGCAAATCTGCTGAAAAGAAGAAGAAGTTCAAAAGAGCTTTTATTGCTGAAGAAAAGAAGAAGCTTCAAGCAAAAATCGATGCATTGTGCATTGATACTAGCTCTGAAGACAGTGAGGATGAAAGCTCAGACACTGACGATGAAGAAGCCACTCTAGACGTGGAGATTGGCAAAGAAGTTTGTGGAATAGCTATGGAAGCTTATCCAGATGTGTCAAATTACGAGTTCTGCCTCATGGCCGGTCAGGTAAACAACTCTACCTTTGACTCAGACTCAGAAAGTGAAGACGAGATTGACCTTGACAAGATTCAAGGAGAAATTGAAAGATTTGAGAAAACTCTTAGCAGACAGCAAGAGAAACTACAGATTGCTGAAACTCTGACCAAGCAGACTACTGAAAAGTATGTCTTGCTGAAGAAAGAGACAGAAGAAAAGGATGCTGAAATAAGGCGTCTTAAGAAGTTGATTGCTGAAGCTACAGAGAAGAATTCTCAAATGGCATTAGAATTGGAAGAATATCATTCCTCAATTCTAAAGTTACTTGCTGAAATCCAAGAAATGAAAAAGATGAAAATCAATTTCAAATCTTATGTTGACGCAAGTAATACGCTGACTGAACTAAACTCTTATTTGAGAGATCCATCTCAGAAAGAAGGTTTAGGTGCAACGTATGAAGGTGATGACGTAGAAATCTTGAGTAAAGACAAATCACCGATTTCCTTTGTACGTGCTACTGATAGTGGTCTACCAGAACTCTATCAGTTTGGTCAATCTAAGGTTGCTGAAACATGCAATCAAGTACCTACGACCATAAAGCCCGCTGTTGCTACTCAAAGTAACAAGACTTTAAAAGGAAAACTGGTTGCTGAGAAGCAAACTGTAAAGAATAAGGATGATGTGAAGCATTCCGCCAAACAAGTTGTTGAAAAGCAATTTGTTAAGTCAAAAGGCAAGATTACTAAAAGTAATCAGAAGACCTTTGCTGACAAACCTGAATCAAGTAAGGTTGGTGACACAAAAGCTCAGCATTCTCCGAAAAGTGGACTCGGTTTCAAAACCAAGCAAAGTCAACTTTTTCACGAGTATAAGCAAAGTCAGCAAAGATACTTCAAAGAGATGAACAAAATCAAGCCTAAGAGTTTTGAAAAGACTCTAAATGCTAGGGCTAGAAGGAACCTTGCTAGAAAAAAACTTACTGAAAAGTATGTTCAGCAAAAAGGTCAACCGAGCAAGACACCACATCAGAAAGTGGACTTGATCAGCACGAATCAAAAGTCTTTCAGCTCAAAACCTCCTAGTTCCTCAGCAAGTAGAAAACAAGTCAAAGTTGAAAAACTTAAGACTTGGGTTTCCACTGGACGTATTCTTGAACATGTTAATGGACATCCAATATTGGATAATTAACTTGTTTGCTCTTGATTGTGCAGACTTCAGCCACGGAGACAAACGATGCAATCTGGCACTTTGACAGTGGTTGTGGAAAGCACATGACGGGCAACAAGAATAACCTTATAAACTATAGACGGTGGTCTAAAGGTCCAACAATAAGGTTTGCTGGTGGAGGCTCTGGTTCTACAAAAGGCTATGGTGACGTGAAGTTAGGATGCATAACCATTACTGGAGTTCTTTATGTCAAAAATCTTAAGTTTAATCTTTTCAGCATGAGTCAATTTGCTGACAAAGGATACTTCATCAAAATCAAAAGTGATGAATGTAAACTTATAGATTTCGAGACTAAAAAGGTAATTATGATTGCAAGAAGATCAGGAGGCTTGTACACCGTAGATTGGTCTTCAGCAATCATTGAAAAATGCCTTGTCTCAGATCATGATTGCCTTGCTGAAAAAGCATGGTTATGGCATAACCGAACAAGTCATCTAAACTTCAAGACGCTGAATAAGTTGTCTAAAAAGGCACTTGTAATTGGATTACCTAAGGTTACTTTTAAGAAGGATGGTGTTTGCAACGCATGTCAGCAAGGAAAGCAAACCAAATCCTCTTTCAAGAACAAGGCAGTACCGTCAATTACAAAACCTTTACAACTCTTGCACATGGACTTGTTTGAATCTTCTTCAACAAGCTATGCTGGTAAGAAATATGGTCTGGTCGTGGTGGATGACTATTCAAGATTCACTTGGGTAGTATTCATCAAGCACAATCTGAAACTAGGACTGAAATACCTAACTTGCTGAATAAGCTTGAAGTCATGAAAAATGACAAGGTAAAAGTCATAAGGACAGACCATGGTACTGAATTTGTAAACCAATACATAACTGAGTATTTGATGAATGTGTATTTTACACTTTCATTCGAGTCTTTTTCACCTAATTTAGCTATCCTCTATGTTAATTTAGCTATATTTTAGTACATTTTATTAGTATAGTGTCACGTTTCCCTTTAGATTTTATTTTACAGGTTTTGGTTGAAATTCGGAGATTTACGGGCAATTATATTGAAGTCTACAAGGAATTGGTGTTCCAGAAGCCTATTTGGAGTATCTGAAGGTTTCCGGATAGGATTTGGAGTCTAGGGGTCGAATATGGAGGTTAGAAGGCCATTAGAAGTCTAAAACCGAGTCCGAAAAGGTGAAGAAATCCAAAACCGCGTCGAAAACGCGAAGATTTCGCGTTTACACTGTGGGGCGAACCGCCCCGTGCCTCGGGCGAACCGCCGCGGGCAAATTCCGGGCCTATATATAGTTGTGAGTTTTCTCTCCGAAAATCATATCTTTCCAAGCCTACTTTCTCACCTCTCTCTATAGTTTTAGGTAGGAACTTTCCGGGGCCTGTCCTGGGAGTTCCATAGCTTAGGGGATACTTTTTCATAGCAGATTGGAGCGCGTAGGATCACAATCATCCGGAGATTGACAACCTTCGGTAACTTTGTATCTTACAACTTTTATCTACTTATTTTATATATTCTTTCAATATGTTTTCTTCTATGATTGCTATTGATTGCATGCACATTATGAGTAGCTAAATTTATCGTTGGTGGTAGTATGTGAATTCTTAGCGAGGGAAGATAATCATGCTAATGGCTATATCGCGCATTATACTCCGTGTCATTGCTTTATTTCGTTGATGAGTTGAACACCAAAATTCTCGTATGTTGTATTGATCATTATGCACACTAGGACACTTGTCGGCCAATCAGACTTAATTATCTTCGTAGTGTTGAATGATTACGGAACACAATAGGACGTTAGTTGTTGACAGGACAGACCCATATTATCTTCGTAGTGCACAATACTTACAACAGGACCCAAGATTCATTCAAAGATCTCTATGCAAGACCGAGGAATTTATGCATGATTATCGACCCATTATGTTAAGAATGACCATACTATCACCAACCTCCATTATCTGCTTGAAAACCCCCTATTGCTTTCTTTCTGCTGTTTTATATTTTCTAGTTAAATAGATAAAGCTAGTTATAGTCCTGAGAGAACGACACTCGAGTCATTCTGCTACTACACTACGATTTTCGTTGTAGTTGTGGATTGTCTTTGGCTAATTACAAATTTATTTGATTGAACCCTGACAACGTTTCATCAAATTGGCGCCGTTGCCGGGGACTATACTCCTTTTTTCTATTTAATTTGTTTTTATTTACAGCTTTAGATTCCTAATTCTTTTAGTTTTAATTTTCCTTTTTAATCTCTCTCTGTTTTCCTATTTGTTTCTAATTACTTCACCTAGTCTGTCACAGATTGTGTATGCCGCATACACGTTCTGCAGGAATACCGCTTGCTGATTCAATTGCTGAGATCGATAGAGTCTACCACCAAAGAAGGCGACTCCTTTTCAAGGAAATCGACGGAATGGTAGAAGCTAGACCACTGAAGGCATGGGTACAACCCACCAAGGATCGTATGAGAGGACCGGCAATTGTTCTTTCGCCTGCAACCCGAGATCTGGAAATCAAGAACCACACATTCCAACAACTTCCGAGGTTCTATGGCTTATCAAGGGAAGATGTGATGGGGTACTTGAACGATATCGATGATTTCGTCAACCAACTCCCACGACCCGGAGCTGACATAACAACGGATGAGTTGAGAATGAAGGTTTTTGCAATGGGACTTGGCAACAGAGCCAAGTCATGGCTGAGTTCTCTTCCAGCCGGCTCGCTGGACACTTGGGAAAAGGTTTTTTCAGCTTTCATGGAAAAATACTTTCCACACACTCTGACTACCGCGCTTAAGGCGCAAATCACTGGATTCAAGCAAGACTATGATGAGACCATCTACACCGCGTTCGAGAGGTTCCAAGATCTCACGAACAAGTGCCCTCACCATGGTTTTGAACTCTCCGACCTAGTCCAACACTTCTACAATGGACTAACCTTCGAGAACCAAAGAGTGGTGGATTTCCAATGCCGAGGCAATATTTGGGAGGAAACCGCAGAAGCCGTCTGGGCAGTTTTCGAAAGGCTTGCTAAGGGTTCGCAGTTCAAGGACCCAAGAGCAATGGTTAGGAGACGTGGACCCGAAGCTCCACCGACTCAAGAAGCCCCTATGTACAGGGGGAATGGGGATCAATTCGAGTGCTTTACCAACGAATTGAAGCAAATCCTCAAGAGCGCCACCGGAACAACTGTTTCGAACGAAGTATGCCGAATATACAAGAACTATGGGCATGGAGCTCATATGTGTAGATCAGAGCTGGCATACGAAGATGGCAACTGGGCTCGAGGAGGAGAAGAAGAAGCCTTCGCTACGGAGTTTGGTACTCAAGAAGTTAGCTACGGACAAGACGGTAGGAATCCTCGAGGTGGATTCTGGAGAAGAGGATACCGTAACAATCAAGGATATGCACCGGCTAACCAGACTTATGGACCTAACCAAGACCGTAGCAGGCTGAACTATGGTAATGACCACTGCGAAAACCCCGCTCCGAAAGAGCCACCGAAGTCGAAGACGGCTCTACAGATGGAGAACTTACAGAAGATGGTCGATCACACACAAAGTTTTCTCAAACGGTATGAGGAGGATTCCGAGAAGACTAGGGCAAGGCTCGATAAGTTAGAAGAGAGCACTAGGCTTGCCCATCAAAAGATGCAAGAGTTGATCTACCGAGGAGCAAGTAGGGAACAAGGCAAACTGCCTAGCAACACTGAGAAGTCATTGTCCATTAACTTAGTGAGTGATCTACCTGTTAAAATCACCATCAAGAAGGCTACGAAGTGCGAGAGTTGCAAGAGGGACCTACCTCCACAAGCCGAAGAAGAAGGAAAGTACCTTGGTACCAACAAGAGTGAAGAGGAGCAAGAGGATTCCGAGCCACTCCCTCAAAGTTTCGATATTAAGGTCGGGATTGGGGAGCTCGAAGATGTCCGAGCCACACTGGACACTGGATCCTACTCTAATGTGCTCCCTTTGAACGTTTTCGAGAAGAGTAACCTTGGAGAACTAACTATGCATAAGACTATTGTGCAACTTGCGGATGGATCCCTTGTGAAACCCGAAGGCGTTGTGAAGAATGTATTAGTCAAAATTGGTGAAGCTTCTGTCCACACCGATTTTGTAATTATGCCAGCATCAGCACCAGGAACGGGGGATGTCATACTCTTAGGACGAACATTCTTGACCAAAATACGCTCAGTGATGGACATCTACCGAAGGACTTGCACTATCGAAGTGGATGGCAAGCAACACGTGTTGCAAGCCATAACTGATCCACCTGATCCACCCGATACTTCTAACACTATTGATTACAGTGGTCTTAACGTCTATGTTCACTCTTATTCACAGGATCAAAGCACGGGAAGGAGAATCATGACGGGGAAGTCTAGTACCCACAGAAGGAAAAGATAGGCAAAGACAGGGGTCGAGTTAGAGACCTTAAACAATGGCGCTATCCGGGAGGCAACCCGGAGTTTTTATCGCTTTCTTTACCACTTTATTGCATGCATTCATACTTGAACAATTTGCTTTTCATATGTGAATTTGTTTAGTTCTGTGTCGTATGTGCTTATGTTGTGTTCGAGTACGACTTTTCGAGTGATTTCTTGAGGAAAATGATTTTTCGGGGACTAAAAACTTTTTCGGGGACTTAAAAATCGCATTTTTATTTTTAAAAAACGTTCGTCTCCAACCTAAAAGTGGGGGGCGAATCACCCCACGACCAGAGCGCGCGCGCGCGCTCTGGGCGCGCGGGGCGGTCCGCCCCAGGTGTGGGGCGAACCGCCCCACACCTCCAGAGAGTTAAAATCGGGGGTTTCTTCCCCAAACCCCCATTTTTCTTCATTTTCATCCTTCAAACTCCAAAATTTCCTCCATATTCAAAATATCTTCAAATCTTCATAACTTCTTCATCTCTCCATCATTTTTTGTGATCTTTAGCTTCATTCGAAGCCCGTTACGTGCTCTATCATTCTCTCCGAACAAATTCCTTCCTAGCTCATTCAATTTCCGGATTTGAGGTATTATCACATGAACCCTAATTTTTACAATTTGGGGATTTTTTGATTCATGCTTCAATTAGACTTGTATGATGTATGGGTTGATGATTTATGTGTTTAGATTCATTATTCATTGTCAATTACATGTTCAATTAGGTTTGGTTTGATGATTTGAGATTTTGCTAATTGGATGATATATGTCTTGTTAGGAATTGTCTCTCTTGCTTTCATTCCTTGTTTAAACATGTATTTAATGACATGCAATTGATGAATGTATTGATAGAATGCATGATTGTTGAGATTGAGGATTTATGCTAGAAATTGATTTTTATGATATGGATGGAGCCTTGTGATTCAAGGCATGTGTTGTTAGCAAAAGCATAATGTGATATGTTATTGTAGTAGGAACATTGATATGTTACGTAATGAATTAGCTAGACTAGGCTTTGGGTTCTTGAGGAGTTCGATTTTTGAAATTTTTACTCGTTTGTTCGCTCGTTTGTTTACATAAGCATAGGTCTGTTTTGCGTCGTACAAGATACTAATTGCTGTTTGTAGGAATCATGGCACCAAGGACAAGGAGAGCCGGCTCTAGCAAAAAGGGGAAGGGAGTGGCATCAAGCTCCCAACCATCTCACGATTTGTACGAGTTGTCTGCCGCTGCGATAGGGGTGCGACAACGGTTAGAGGAGGAGATGGCCGACGGAGGAAGGTCTATCATTCCAGACAGGAGGATTGACATTCCTGAGTCTGTAGCAAATAGAGCGGGGTATAGGACACTTTCAAGTTTGGGGTCACAGAGGAATTGGGCATGGTACAGTTCCGACAGGTTCAAAGGCTACGACGAGAGCCTCCTTCGAGACTTCTACACCGGATATACGGATTTGGACGAGAAGAATGGGGTGTTAGTCCGAGGCCTAATTATACCGTGGAGCCCAGAGCACATTTCTTCCTTCATCCACTTCGGGAACCTTGAATTCACAGAGAGCGCACACGCCTACTTATATTCGATGACCGCTAGGGGGATAGGAAGAGACGTCACCGAAGTGATCTGCAACAGGGGGTACAGATATCCGGGAGTTGGGGGAGCACCTGGAAGGATCGGTTATGGCGACCTTAGCATCGAAGCTAAGGTGATGATGAAATTTTACATCTCCGACTTGATCCCAAGGAAGAATGACACTTGGATTCAGCCATACTACGCCGAGCTCCTCTACTGCCTCATTGACGGACATCAGGTCGACATAGGGCACATTATGTATGAGGAGTATGAGCGCCACTGGGAGAAGAAGAGGAAGCCTTTCATCTTCCCGAGCTTCATCACAGCTTACTGCAAATATCATGGGGTAGACGATATTGATGAGGGGGATTGCGAGGTCGCTGCCCTTTCACCCTCGACCATTGAGGTACAGCTCAACAGGTATCAGTTGAGGAACCCCACTGCAGCTGCTGCTGATGTAGGAGGGCCAGTCCAACCAAATGATTCCGATCATGAGGATGCTATGGAGGCCGATGTTGGTGAAGCCCCAATTCCATATATTCCATTTGTCCATCATGCACCGCATGCACCAGCTGGAGCACCACAGGGGTCTGGAGGATTTGACTTCTCCGAATTCCGTACCTACCTCGACAGCCGTTTCGACAGGATTGATGCCAACAACGCGGCCATGCGACAGGACATCGACAGGCACATTGTCCAGCACAGCCGCGATTGGGAGATATTCGAGGAGCACCGCCGAGAGGATAGGCAGCACATGTGGGAGCAGCAACAGCTAATCCAGCAACAACAGGAAGCTCTACGACAGTCCAATGAGCTCATGAATGACATGTGGAGTGACTTTTATGGGGACTACCATCCCGATGACTAGTCCTTCCACTTGTCCACTCTCAGCCGACCGAGGCCAAACCCTTCGGTAACATCTAGTATCACTTCTTATTACTCATTCTCTTTTGCTAGGGTGCTAGCTTAAGAATCGTAAGGGGGATGGGATGTGAACCATGATGTTAAGTTTTGTTTGGTTTTGTGGCGATTAGTATCTTGTTCTTTGTTTGCATTTGCACGTTTACTGCTTTCTTAGATTTTTTAGGTTGCATCATTCATCCTAGGATAGTTTTGCATGTTTTTATATGGAGTTTATTGCCGAATTTTTTGAACTTTTTTATTGGGTAGATCAACTAGCTATGCCATTAATCGTATGCTTCATCTCTATGAATTTGTTTGAGGTTTATCTCCCTTAGCTTGTCACATTTATGTATTGCACTTAGTTGAGCTAGGTAGTCTCGACATCACTTAGTGGTGTTTTCTCTACTGCGGTTCACGAAGGCCTTTATAATAGGATGATGCATGTTAGGGTCTTATGGTTGTTTTCCCGAGTAATTATGTACCTAAGAGGCAACAAGTCTTCACCATGCTTTGAGATTGCTAAATGCCTAGGAAGGAGGTAGTGTGAGGTTGTGTGATCCTTTGTTTATAACCTATTCTTCCGAATAGGTTTGGGGAGGGGGTTACACCATCATTAGACTTGTTTCTGTTTTTCATTTTTCGTTTCGTGAGTTTATTTTTCCTTTTCCGTAATTTTGTACTCCAACCTATTCTTTCGAATAGGTTTGGGGAAGTCGTGTGAGTCATTTTGTTTCTCTTTTTGTTATGCTACTACTGGCTAGAAAAATCGCAAAAAAAAGAAAGAAAAATTCCAGAAGAAAAAAAGAAAAAAGAATCTGGAAAGAAAAAAAGAAAAAAAAAAAAGACCCAAAAAAAAAAAGCAAAGAAGGGTCCAAAAAATTAAGCCAAATAGCAGTTTAGCAAAGTTTGAGTCTTTTCCATTTTTCGTATTGTTCGTAATCGTGTTTTTCTATTTTTTATCTTTTTCGTCTTAAGTGTCATCTGTTCTAGACCACCCTCGTCCTGCCATTCAGGAAGTGGTGAATAGCTTAAGACTTTACTTGAGAGATGGGTAGAATAGGGGAGTGTTATCTTTTATAGGGAACCCTCCTTCGTTTGATGAGAGTCAGTACTGGTTCGACCTCTTTTGAGGGAAAGTCTTAACATGGTGGAACAGCAGTAAGTCCTCAGTTTCATAGGCACGGGGCAACCATTCGTATCTTAGCATGCATCATTACGTCGTCACTGACTAGGTCCAGGTAGAGAATGTTACGAGAGACTATCTTGTCTTGACATAAGTGCTTATGTGGATGTGTATAAGTCAATCGAGGTATTCTTCAACCTATATTCATGCTTTGATTTATATGGTTTTTGTTCATATGTTATTTGATAGATTCAGTAGATTAGTTCATTTTATTTGGCATGAAACTCCATTTTTGAGTCTTGCATGTTTTTTGTATTTAGAGTCTAGCTTAGTTGCTTGAGGACAAGCAAAGGTTCGGTTTGGGGAGTTTGATGAATATGTATTTTACACTTTCATTCGAGTCTTTTTCACCTAATTTAGCTATCCTCTATGTTAATTTAGCTATATTTTAGTACATTTTATTAGTATAGTGTCACGTTTCCCTTTAGATTTTATTTTACAGGTTTTGGTTGAAATTCGGAGATTTACGGGCAATTATATTGAAGTCTACAAGGAATTGGTGTTCCAGACGCCTATTTGGAGTATCTGAAGGTTTCCGGATAGGATTTGGAGTCTAGGGGTCGAATCTGGAGGTTAGAAGGCCATTAGAAGTCTAAAACCGAGTCCGAAAAGGTGAAGAAATCCAAAACCGCGTCGAAAACGCGAAGATTTCGCGTTTACACTGTGGGGCGAACCGCCCCGTGCCTCGGGCGAACCGCCGCGGGCAAATTTCGGCCTATATATAGTTGCGAGTTTTCTCTCCGAAAATCATATCTTTCCAAGCCTACTTTCTCACCTCTCTCTATAGTTTTAGGTAGGAACTTCCCGGGGCCTGTCCTGGGAGTTCCATAGCTTAGGGGATACTTTTTCATAGCAGATTGGAGCGCGTAGGATCACAATCATCCGGAGATTGACAACCTTCGGTAACTTTGTATCTTACAACTTTTATCTACTTATTTTATATATTCTTTCAATATGTTTTCTTCTATGATTGCTATTGATTGCATGCACATTATGAGTAGCTAAATTTATCGTTGGTGGTAGTATGTGAATTCTTAGCGAGGGAAGATAATCATGCTAATGGCTATATCGCGCATTATACTCCGTGTCATTGCTTTATTTCGTTGATGAGTTGAACACCAAAATTCTCGTATGTTGTATTGATCATTATGCACACTAGGACACTTGTCGGCCAATCAGACTTAATTATCTTCGTAGTGTTGAATGATTACGGAACACAATAGGACGTTAGTTGTTGACAGGACAGACCCATATTATCTTCGTAGTGCACAATACTTACAACAGGACCCAAGATTCATTCAAAGATCTCTATGCAAGACCGAGGAATTTATGCATGATTATCGACCCATTATGTTAAGAATGACCATACTATCACCAACCTCCATTATCTGCTTGAAAACCCCCTATTGCTTTCTTTCTGCTGTTTTATATTTTCTAGTTAAATAGATAAAGCTAGTTATAGTCCTGAGAGAACGACACTCGAGTCATTCTGCTACTACACTACAGTTTTCGTTGTAGTTGTGGATTGCCTTTGGCTAATTACAAATTTATTTGATTGAACCCTGACAACGTTTCATTAGTATTGTACCTCAAAAGGTATACAACATCAGTTATCCTCAGTAAGGACACCACAGCAAAAAGGTGTTGCTGAACGGAAGAATCGTACCCTAAAAGAAGCCGCAAGAACAATGCTTGCTGACACTGAAATAAGTGAGGCTTACTTGGTTGAAGCGATTAATACCGCCTGTTACACTCAAAACAGATATTTGATTACTAAGGAATACAACAAAACTCCTTATGAATTGTTTGTTGGAAGACCTCCTAACATCACTCATCTAAGAGTATTTGGTTGCAAGTGTTTCGTTCTTAATAATGGTAGAGAATACCTAAGAACATTTCAACCAAAGGCAGACGAAGCGATATTTCTCGGTTACTCCTTGAATAGTAAAGCTTATAGAGTTTACAACAAAAATGCACAAAAGATCGAAGAATCAGTGCATGTTTTATTCTACGAAAAGACACAAGGAGTGTCTGCTGAAGAAGAAATATCAGAATGTATGAAAAAGTTAATCATACATGATCAAAGAACTGAATCTAATGCTAGGCAAATCAAGTCAATTGAACTAAATGATGATTCTGACAATGACTCTCCTCCCCCAAGTCATGACAAGATGAATATAGTTCACGACAAGGAATTTCCAGCAAAAGACGCAGTTGCTCCGGAAGTTGATGAAACTACGCAACCTCCAGTGCCTGTTGATGAACTTCCACAATCAAGCAATGCTGAACAAGCAGTTGCTGATGAACCAATCTCAGCAAAGACACAAAATCCCAGTAGTACTGAACAAGTACATACTGGAGAGTCACATGCTGATGAGCAAACATATCCAGATCCAACAAGCAGAAAATCTGTTAATAAATGGATTAGAGATCATGCCTCTACGGATATGATTGGTGATATTAATAAACGCCAAGTGACTAGATCCAAAGCTACTCATGGACTTGCTGAAGAAGCAACTGTCGTAGAAGTAGAATCATTGTTCTCTTGCTTTGTTTCAGAAATTAAACCTAAAACCATAGAAGAAGCTTTAAAGCATTCTGAATGGATAAAGGCAATGCAAGAAGAACTGGATCAATTCGAAAGGAACAAAGTCTGGAAACTTGTACCACTTGCTGAAGGCAAGAAAGCTATTGGTACAAAGTGGGTGTTCAGAAACAAGCTGAGTGAGTCTGGTGAAGTAACAAGAAATAAAGCACGTTTAGTTGCTCAAGGTTACTGTCAGACTGAAGGATTGGACTATGATGAGTCTTATGCACCAGTTGCAAGATTGGATGCAATTAGGCTTTTCTTGGCCTTTGCTGCTCACAATGACTTCATTGTTTACCAAATGGATGTTAAAAGTGCATTCTTGAATGGTGAACTTGCTGAAGAAGTCTACTTAGAACAACCCCCTGGCTTTGAACTTCCTTCAGAAACCAAGATGGTATACAAGCTTCAGAAAGCTGTATATGGTCTAAAGCAAGCACCAAGAGCATGGTATGATACCTTGGCTAAGTTCTTGCTGGATAATGGTTTCAAGAAAGGTGAAGTTGACAAAACCTTATTTACCATGAACCATGATGGTAAAATACTCTTAGTTCAAATTTATGTGGATGACATAATTTTTGGATCTAAGGACAAGAAACTTTGTGATGATTTTGCCAAACTCATGACAAACAAGTTTGAAATGAGTATGATGGGAAAATTGAATTATTTCCTAGGATTGCAAGTCAAGCAACTCAAAGATGGAATATTCATAAATCAAGCAAAGTATGCGAAAGAAATGCTCATAAAGTTTAGGATCAAAGAGGAAGAGAAACCTGAAAAGATCCCTATGAGTGTTGGTACCAAATTGGGTTATACTAAAGAAGATAAAAGTGTTGAAGAACACAAGTATAGGAAGATCATTGGTTCCTTGTTGTATTTAACAGCAAGTAGACCTGACATTCATTATGTTGTTTGTGTGTGTGCAAGATTCCAATCTGATCCAAGAGAATCACACTACAAAAAGGCAATCAAGATATTGAAATATGTCAAAGGTACAGTCAATGTTGGATTATGGTATCCTAAAGATTCTGGACTAGAATTGGTTGGTCATTCTGATGCTGATCATGGAGGATCAACTCTTGATAGAAAAAGTACCTCTGGAACTTGTCAGTCTTTGGGTACTAGATTAATATCATGGTTCAGCAAGAAACAAACCTGTGTTGCCAATTCATCCACTGAATCTGAATACATTGCAGCTGGTTGTTGCACAGCGCAAATCCTATGGATTCAGCAACAATTAAGAGATTATGGTATTTCTGCAAAGAAAACACCAATCTTTTGTGATAATACAAGTGTTATTGCTATCACGCAAAATCCTAAGTTTCACTCTAGGACTAAGCACAGTGATATTAGACATCATTTCATTAGAGATCATGTGGAAAAAGGAGATATTGAGGTTGTGAAAGTAGGCACTGATGATCAACTTGCTGACATCTTTACCAAGCCCCTACCAGATAATAGGTTCGCAATGCTAAGGTATAACCTTGGATTGATTGAACTACCTCAATAAAGAGTACATTTGGAAGAATACTGAAACAGGTATTCAGCAAGCCAAAGTATTCTTACTTAAAAGCTCCGTCTACTAATTTCTTCTAAGAAATGATAAGTCAACACATGATTGCTGAAACAGGCATTCAGCAAGTAATTCCTTCAAAACGGGTATTTGTTAGGAAACTTGATCACTTGCTGAGACGGGAACTCAGTAAGAGAAAAACCTTAAGGATTGCTGAAACGGGCATTCAGACAATCAAAGATACGGAAACAGGTATTCAAGTATCAAGGGAATATTCTGAGACGGGAACTTAGAAAAAAAGCAAAACTCATTTCTCAGATTTTACCAAAGGATATCTCAAGTACAAAAGAATTTACTGATACGGGAACTCAGAAATATCTTTTTGAACTTAAGAAAATATGAGATATCTAAGTAAGGGGGAACTTTCAGCAAGTATCTAGGCTATTTATGCAAACTCGCTGAAAAGATTCTTGTCTATTTCAGCAAGCAATCTAATCCCTTAAAACTCGGTAAAATCAATTTGTGACGTTAATCGGGCACAGATAAACTCGTTATAATCATGACATGAAATACAATCGTGGCCATTGATTAAAAGGAGTTATTGATCTAACGGTTAATAAAACAAAGAGAGAGAATGCTCTGGCGGTTTAGTTAGTGGGCCACTACGCATTCAATGCAAAGGCTCCACTAACGCCTTTGTTTCTCTGTTTTACCCTTGCTGAGAGCTCAAATCGATTGAGTTTCTCACACATTAGAGACACTATATAAAGAAGGAGTTAGAGAAATGACAAAATTCTTTAACTCACATTTCCTTTCTCTCCAAATTTTAGCCTGAATCTACTGTACCTCCGGTCAAAAAGCAAACTATCTTTTTCGTACATTTTCTTCTCTATAAAAGAAATGGCACCAAAGAGACAGTCATCTAAGTCCTCCAAGTTGTCTAAGGTTGACAGTGTTGAGAAACGCACTGCTCCGGTGACTACTCCGGCATCAAACACAACGAAAGTTGTGTTGAAAAACGATAGGATCTCAGAAAAACCTATGCCTCCTTCATATCTTGACACTGCAAAGTGTGAGATGATGATGCAATGGGGTGGATTTGCAAAAGAGAAGTACATTAGATACTTCTATGAACAAGAACTCGACGGTGATAATGAAGAGGCGCTTGAATTTATCAAGCAGCAAGGCCTCATGCACTTTATATCTGCTCGCACTAAGCAAGTGAGCATGTTGGACACTATGGAGTTCTACAATAATGCAGAAATCCAGTCGCTAACTGATAGTAAAGGAGTCACTGAAAAAGTGATCTTTACTACAGTTCAGAACACGCAAATCGTCCTGAAATGGACTGATTTAGCGGAAATCTTTCAGATTCCAGCCACTGGAACTGAAGATGACGTCACTGCCACTGATGAAGAAATTGAAGCCTTCTACAGTGACGTCAGAAATGAGAAAATGAAGAAAGGAGAGATTGCTCCCGTGACTTGGACAAAGCACGTTAAGAGGAAGCATCTCTGCCATTCACTTGGTCTAGTAGCTCTGCTACTAATCAAAGTTTTGGACTCCCAAGTTGGAGGAATAGACCAAGTAGGCCTGAAAAGGTGGCCGCTGCTGATGCATATCTACGAAAATAAAACGGAACTTAACTGGGCTAAGTACATTTTCAACATGCTTGTTGATTGTGTTACTAAGTTCAAGGTAAAGGTGGAAGACAACAAGGTCTCACCTTCCTTTCCAGTTATGTATGGAATAAAGATATGCTATATCCTTGAACATTTCAGGATTCAGCTGAGAAACCCATTGTCAATCAAGAAATCTGTATGCAATGTGGGAAGATCCTTCTACAAGCAGAATGTACCTAAGATTGCTGGCAAGAAACTTGAAAAATCAAAGAAGACAACAGCTACAGATGTTGTCAGCACAAGTCAGCAAGAAAGGTATACAACAGCTGCAAATGTTACCACTCAGCAACTTAGAGATGATACTGCTGTAGATGGTGGTGACAAAGCTGAAACTGCTCTAGATGGTGATCATGCAGACACCACTACTCCTGTTGCTGAAAATGCAACTACTGACGCCTCTGCTGGGAAACTGAAGAAATCTAACAAGAAAAAGAGGAAAACTGATGATGACACTCAGACTGCAGCGTCATCAGCAAACCCAGTCCCCAAGAGGAAAAGGACAAGTAACACAAGGAAGAAAACACTAGCTCGCAAGTCAGTACCTATTGTCCATGACCTCTCAGACAATTCCCAAACAATTGCTGAAACGCAAGTTCCAGTAGATGTTGACAAGGTAGTTACTGAAGCCTATGTCAGCAACATTGAAGTGTTTGCGGAAGCCTTCAATGATCGACTCAATGTTGATCCTTCTACTGAGAACAGACCACAAGGCAGTGGAAATGAAATTCCTGCCCAAGTCCCAGATATCTACATCGTAGATAATTTAGATGATCAAACTCTGGAACCAGCAAGTGACATTGCTGCTGATGCTGCTGAAAAGATGGTTGCTGAACAAGCAACTCATCAAGTTGCTGAAGAACCAGTTGCTGAGACAGCAATGGTTCAAGTTCCAGAACTTGGTGAAGAAACTCAAGAAGCATTATTCAACGACGCATCTCGTGATGCTGAGAATACTGGCCCAAGTTCACCAAAGACATCAATTGACAAAGTCCAGCTTGTAGTGGAAGCAATAAGCCAACAAATGGAATTGGAGATTGAAGAATCATCCAACAAATCCATTGATGTCTTCATGACAAGCAGTGAGCTTAAAGGTCAAGATACTTCTGCTCAACTTGTCATTTCAGAGACAAGGGAGATTGCTGAAACCGCGCAGCTTTCTCAAACAGAGCAAGCCTAGAAGTCTGCTGAAGAAACAGTCCCAGAAAATGAAGAAACTGTTAATGCTGAAAGGACTGAGCCACAACCTGTCCTTCTTCACCAGGTAGACAACTCAACCATCAGTAAAACTTCACTTTCTGAAACTTATTCTTTTGCTAATATTATGTTATCTCTACAGACTTCTCAAGATGCAAGTCAGATGGTTGTTGAAGCCTCTGCACCAAAATCAACACTCCCTGCTCAGCAGGTAGTTAAAGTTTTTGGTAATAAAACTAAGTTTGACAGCTTAGTACTTGTATCTAACTCAAATTTATTTCAGGATGAACAAATGGAGGATGCTACTCAAGCTCCTCAAGGAATGGAAATTGTACAACATGAGCTTGCTGAATCTCAGCAGGTAATTCATGTTTCACCTTTGAACTCTAAAGCAATTATCCAAACCTCTCCTGATCTAAATATTGTTCTTTTTCAGGCTCTAAAGGAGACCACTGAAGTGGTGCTCATCACTGAAGATCCACAAGTGAGTTCTGAGGAACTGTACTTGAACTTCAAAAGATCAACCTTGTCAAGAGTTGCCAAGTCTGTCAGCAACTGGAAAAGGTACAGAAGAATGGATTTTTCTAATCTCCATCTTCATCTTTCAAACGAGAAAAAGAGATCTTCTCTGATGAAGCTCGAGACGTTTGTCCACTCCATACTTCCTGAAGACATGTCATATTCTCAGCTAATGAGCTCAAATCTGATTGCTCAAATCAGAGAGAATATGAAGGCAAAATTCAAGAGTGCCTCTCCAGCTGAACAAGCTGTGATGCTCAAGGGTTTATTTATACCCGTGGTGGCTGATCCCCACAAAATAAATGAGGAAGAGGAAGTAACGAGTGTTGCTTTATACAAGCATCTCGAGCTAGTTATTCTGACTGATGATGATGAAGAGGAAGAAGATGAAAACATTCCGACTGATCCCAGTGATGATGAAGGGAAAGATTCAAAGGACAAGAAAGACGATGATGATGACAATCAAGGTCCAAGTCCTGATGCTGGTGGTTTAAAATTGAGAGTTGCTGAAACTAAACAAGACAATCAGCAAGCTGAACAACCACAACCTCAGCATGAATCTCAACCTGCTCCTGCTGATGCTGAAAATCAAGCACCTGTACAAGGTGCTGATACTGAAGAAGAATATGTCAGAAAACGGGCTGCCTTGAAAAATGGCAAGAGCCAAATTTCTGATGCCAAGGTCACTGATGCAAACTTTGATGATGAAGATGAAATGGATGAAGATTACCAACGCGCTCTGCAAAACAGTCTCATGATCCATGCAAGGCATACGCAGGATCTAGAAATTGGTGAATCTTCAGGAGTGAAACCAAAGGAAGTCCCCTCCCTTCCACTTACTACTGGCGAAACTCCAGTAATTGAGTCTCAAACGTTGCCCTCAGCAACTACTCAATTAAAACTAACTACTGGCGAAACTCCAGTAATTGAGTCACAAACGTTGCCCTCAGCAACTACTCAATTAAAACTAACTACTGGTGAAACTCCAGTTGTTGAGCCTGAAGCGTTGCCATCAGCAACCACTCAAGCAAAAGGAAATGAAGCTGCTGACTTAGGTTCCAAGGTTGCTGACCTTGATGAATTTGAGCATGAAGATGAATTATCAGC
This sequence comes from Plantago ovata, assembly GCA_028274465.1. Lineage (NCBI taxonomy): Eukaryota > Viridiplantae > Streptophyta > Magnoliopsida > Lamiales > Plantaginaceae > Plantago > Plantago ovata. The sequence goes on from CM051458.1 coordinate 79,724,515, forward strand.
AAACGAGGATGAACAATCCAAGACAGATCCCAAAGTTGTTCAAATTCCTCCTCCTGACTACATAAATGATATAGACGATGATCTGAGAGGAGAATTGCTGATGAAAGATGATCAGTTTGCTTCAGAACTGAAAGTTCATTCCTTGACCGCAAACCTAGTGCCGTTCCCAAGAGTTGAGGAGTTTACTCCTAGAATTTTGGCACTAAAGAAAGTCCATGATGCCTGCAAAGCAGAAGATGAGGCATTGCTTGCTGAGAGCCCGCTTGATATTGGAAAGATATTGGCTACAGTGCTGAGACGCACTACTACTCTTACAATAGCTCAGAAAGACATCAGTCTTTATCACAAGAGTTATGAAGAAGATGTAAGTCAAGCATTCCGGCTAGCAAAGACAGCTCTAGTAAAGGCTCAGACTTTCATGGATGATAAGGCCGCAACAGAGAAAAGACATGAAGAGAACATGGTGAGCATTCAAAATAAGTTGTCAAAAATGACTTTTGATCAGCAACAAATCATCATGAAGTATAACAGCTTAAGTACTCTTGCTGAAAACTGCAATGAGTTCTATTCTCTGCACATCACTCCGATGTTGCAATCCATGTCTAAGGGGGAAAAGAAAAGTACAAGAAAGAGAAACCAAACCCCTCCTACTGTTGATGAGCCACTGCCCATAGAACCGCTTGCTGAAAAAGAGCAAAGTTCTAAAAGGCAAGCAGAATCTGAGTTAAATTCAGCAAGTACCAAAAAGAGAAAAACTGCTGCTGAAACTCAAGGTTATTGCCATACTGAAAGTCATCAAGATCTGAATGAAGATGATGATGATGATGATGACAATCAGACAATAGCTCAAGCCATAAGAGCTAGACCAATTACAGCCTTAACTCCGTCTGGCCAATCAAAGCATTTCTCTTCTGACTCAAGATCTTCAGCAAGAGATCAAGACAATGCAAAGTCAAGAAGAAGAAGGCAAAGACAGAAAGAAAAGAGGCTGGCCAGCATTGCTATTGGCTCCGGCATCGAGTATACAGAGACCAACAACGATGAAACCACTCAGAATGTGATAAGAAACATTCATGGTTGCTGGATCTTAAAGCTGGAAGACTTGCTGGTGAATGAGTTCTTTCCTACAGCCATATTGAACCAAATGTTCACATGGATTGAACTCAAGGTAAAAAGGAAACAAAGGGAAGAGTCTCTTCCAAGAAATATTGCTGGGAGATGGTTGAATCTTGAAGTCTCGGTAAGAAGAACTGCCATTGGTAAGACAATAAGACAAGAACCTGAATTGATAAAACCAGTTGGCATTGCTTATTACTCTGACCCAGTGACCAAGGAAACAAAGAAGAGACTTGGATTGATTCTTTATGAGTATTTCTATCTCACTGCTAAGGATCAAGAAGAAGATCTTCTCTGGCTAAGAAAGATTCATCCTAAAAGCATTTCAGATACACAGCTTCTCCATGCCAGCAATTGGGGCATGCATTTGTGGGTAACTCACTACATGGAAATGAATGCTGAAAAGCATCATCATACTGCCTGCAAAAATGCAAGGATTCTTCAATTACAAGTCCGTAGGCTGCTTGAGAACTACGAAAAGGACTGTATTGAATTTACTACACTTGCTGAGAAGAGTGTAAGAGAGATTTTGAGAAAATCCTCTGGAAGAGCTTAACTCTCTGTAATAGTTCTGTTAAAGTTTTGTTTGCTGATTTTGTGTAGTTATCTCTGCTATTTTATGTAAACTTCTGAAAGATAACAATCAGCAATGAAGCTTTTGACTCTTATTGGTTTTTGATTATGCAATTTACTTATGCTTACTGTTTAATTATTCAAGTATGCTTGCATTAATCAACTGATTTATTCAACATCAGAGCTCAATTGGTTAGACTGAGGTGTCATGACACTAGAGGTCATAGGTTCAATTCTCGCCAAGTTCAAGATTATTTATAGTTTATTACTAGCTTTGTAATGGTTCGATTATTAAAAAAAAATTCAACATCGGAAACCTCTAAAAGGGTAACAATTAATTTAGCCATGGATTGCTAACATCAAAAAGGGGGAAATTTGTTAGGAAACTTGTAATTTTGATGAGCAATTAACCATGCTAAATTAAGGAAAGTCCAGTAACTAGTACTCTTAAGGTCCATAGGAATTTAGAATTTTAAGGACATTGTAAAAGAAGAATGTTTGCTGAAGACTTAGAGTAGGTGCTAGATAGGTTGGTTTTAAATCTTATGATGTATCTTGTTTTCTGAAAAGAAATACAACCTATTGAAGCATTTGCTGATGATGTACTTTGTTTTTACAAACAAACTATTGAAGAATTTAGAACCGCTCAGAATCTTGAAGATTTCGAAGACTGAAGACTAGAAGATTTCTGAAGACTGGTATCTACAAAGGCACATGTTGCTCAGAAAGTGGAAACTTCAGCAACAACATTGCATAAGTGAAAATCTGAATGACAAAGTAGGTTGTGCTTGCTGAAACTGAGACTGACCACTTGCTGATGGAACATATGTGACCTCTTGCTGAAAGTACTTGTATTTGCACTCCAATGTTACTGTTTGAATTCCATTCAAATGAGCATTTAATGCAAAGCATGCACGCGAAGGACATGAAGACTAGAAGACAAACAAGGACGCTGCTGAAAGTACAAAAGCAAGATAGTGACATTTTAAGGAACAAAAGCCTTAGAATTTAAAATTCAAACGGCTCCTTATTTCACTATAAATAGAGGTCATCCGGCAAAGAGTTGAAGTGTGTCAACAACGTGATCATACTCTCACTTGTGCTTAAACTCACATACCCTTCAATACTCTCTACTGCCATTGATCCGTTCCAAGACTTAAAGCTTGAAAAAGCTACTTGTGAAGAAGTAGAATTTACACGACTAAGAAATTAGTTAAGTGTTCTTTCTTTCTTTCGAACAAGAACAAGTCTTGACACTAGAAACAATCAAATTTGTTTACTGCAAAGTATTCAAAGTTTTGTTTCTTAGATTACTTGTTGTAACTGAATAAGTTATAATTAAGTTATCTCATCCCAAACCTCTCTAACTGAAAATACACCCTTTCAGGCGTGATATTCAGGGGGAACTTAATCGAGCATAGTGTTGCTAATTAAAAGTACGAAGTTTTGTGGAGAACAAGGTTACGTTCTCTAGTTAGGTTGGAGACGAAGCAAGTGTGCTTTGGTTTCTGTTTGAATCGCTCTAGATAGGTATTGTAAGGAACCTCAATCTTATCTTAGTGGATTCAGTCCTAGAAATGACAAAGTGGATTAGTTGAGAGATTACGCCACTCTCAGATACCACTATAAAAGTGTTTGTGTGATTTACTTACTGTACTTGGTTTTCAGCAAATCATATCTATCTGTACACAGTCACTCACATCACTTGTTGAAACCTTCATTTACTGAAAAAGCGCTTATTGTATCAAAGACTTCCGCTCTCTGATTTAAGTATCAGCAAACCTAGTTACTGAGAAGTAACTTGCGCTTGCTGAGAAAGTTAAGTATCAGCAAACTCATTACTGCAAAGTAATAAGCACTTGCTGAGAAAGTTTTTAAACGACGATTTTTTGAAAAGACTATTCACCCCGCCCTCTAGTCTTTTCTTGTTGTTTAAAGGGACCAACAGCTGCTTTCTGAGCTGTAGTTGTACTAGCTGATACCCATCTCCAAGAGCTCCAATGTGTGGGGTGGGAATTCACTTGGTGCAATAAACATGACAATCATCTCATCTATTCAAGGATCGACAAAAGTTTTGGTAATGAAGTCTGGCATGATAAGTACGGACAAGATGTGGTAGTAAACAAGAATGCAGGGGTCTCTGATCACTCCCATCAACTTCTACAAGTTGGTGCTACAGTCCATACTAGAAAACGATAATTCAAATTTTTGAACTGTCTGACAGATCATGCGGCTTTCTCTGAAACAGTCCCGGAGGGTTGTAACATGCAGTTCAATGGGGTTAAAATGTATAAAGTCTGGTGTAAATTAAAACACTTGAAAACCAAACTCAGGGCCCTCAGTGTTGATTATTCCAGAGTTGGGGAAAAGTTTGTAAGGCTGCGTGTGCATTTTGAAAGCTGTCCGGATAGGCTTCAACATGATCCTCTCAATACTCAGTTTTTTGAAGGCACCTCCAAAGCCCAGAAGGAGTTAGAAAAATGGTTGCTCATAGAAGAACATCCTTAAGCAAAAATCAAAACTCCATTGGCTGATAGTAAGGGATGGGAACAACCGCTAATTTTCATGCCAATTTGAAGGCTAAGGGTAAAGCTGGAATCGTGATGTTATATGGTGATCATGGGAATAAACTAGTTGAGAGTGACGATCTAGAGAGGGAGATTACTGGATTCTACAAGCAGCTACTCGGTACAGCTGCAATCACTACAACGGCGGTAGATCTCTCTATTGTGCAAAAGGTCCCACTTCTGACTATAGAACAAAGAAGAAAGTTAATGCTACCGGTTACTGATGTGGAAATCTGGCCTGCCCTTAATTCCATTAGAGAAGATAAGGCACCGGGATTAGATGGTTTCTCCTCTAAGTTTTTCAAGAAGCTTGCGGAATTGTTGGGCCGGCAATCTCAACTGTTATACGCGATATGATTTCTTTGCTACAGGTCAGCTCTTAAAAAGCCTTAACACTACCTTAATCACTCTCATCCCAAAAAGAAACACTTCTAGTACTATCAAGGAGTATAGGTCGATTGCTTGCTGCACCGTAATCTACAAAATCATCTCGAAGTTCTGACTTCTAGAATGGGTAAAGTAATGGATTCCTTAATAAGCGAGGAACAAGCTGCATTTGTCCCTAGGCGGTTTATTCACGATAACACAATTCTTGCTCAGGAGATAATACGGGGCTATGGAAGAAAGGGTATATCAGTTCGGTGCATGCTCAAACTTGACCTCCAAAAGGCTTACGACTCGGTACAATGGTCTTTTGTGGAACAACAGTTGCCTGCTTATGGCTTCCCTTCCTTGTTTGTAAAATGGATCATGGTTGGTCTTACGACGGTAGTCTATCAAATAAACATCAATGGCAACCTCTCTGCTTCATTTGAAGGTAAGAAAGGACTTATATAGGCAAGGTGATCCCATCTCTCCTTTCCTATTTGTCCTTTGTATGGACTACCTAAGTCGCATGCTACATACTTTGAAAGATCACCCTACTTTACGACATCATCCCTCGTGTGCATCATTGAATATAACCCACCTTACCTTTGCGGATGACTTGTTCTTCTTTGCCAAGGGTAATCTGAAATCAGTGGCAACACTATTAGAACAGTTTGAACATTTCAGCAGCATATCTGGGCTTATTGCCAACCGAAACAAAAGCGATATTTTCTTTGCTAGTGTGTGTGATGCTAAAACACAGGAAATAGTCCAACATGTTCGACTACAAGAGGGGACCTTACCTTTCTGGTACTTGGGAATTCCACTCAACGCCAAAAGATTGTCCATTCTACAGTATCAGTCGTTACTTGATAAAATCACGAGCAAGATAAGACACTGGACCTCCCATTTCTTAGCTATGGGGGACGCCTACAACTGGTGCAAAGCGTTCTTTTTTCTATTTAAAATTATTGGAGCCAGGTGTTTTACTTCCCTAAGAAAGTGATGAAAGTTGTTAACACCATTTGCCGACAATTCCTATGGTCTTGGGGCCTAGAAGGTCGTAAATCTCCAGATTCATGGGATGAGGTCTGCAGATCGAAAGCTGAGGGTGGCCTGGGATTAGTGCGTCTTGAAACTTGGAATAAAATTGTAAGAATGTGAATTGATGCCTTCTCATTAATCACCAAGGATATATATATACAACGAAATCCACTATTCTAGGCTATATTCTAGGACAGATATACATTCGTAATACATTCCTAATACATTCCTATCTCTACATTGTCCTATGTAACTCCTATGTTCTAACACTCCCCCGCAGTCGAAACGGGAGGCGGACGAACATCGAGACTGGAACGAAAGTCTTCAAACAAGACCAAAGGCAACCCCTTCGTAAAAATATCCGCAATCTGATAACGAGAGGGAACATGATGAACACGAACCTCACCACGGGCAACCTTTTCGCGAACAAAATGTATATCTAACTCGATGTGCTTTGTATGCTGATGCTGGACGGGATTGCCGGTGAGATAAATTGCAGAGACATTGTCACAGTAGACAAACGTAGCCTTGCGCACCGGACACAAAAGCTCAAGGAGAAGATTCCGGAGCCAGCATGACTCGGCCACAACATTAGCGACGCCACGATACTCGGCCTCAGCACTCGAGCGGGACAATGTTGCTTGACGCTTGGCGGACCAGGAGATCAGGTTGTCACCCAAGAAAACACAATAACCGGAGGTAGAACGACGAGTGTCGGGGCAGCCGGCCCAGTCGGCATCAGTATATGCCACAAGATCGTGAAGACGGGAAGGAGTGAGATGGAGTCCAAGAGACAGAGTACCTTGGACATAGCGTAAGATACGCTTGAGAGCCTCCATATGTTCAGTGCGGGGATCATGCATGTGAAGACATACCTGTTCAACCGCGTAGGATAAATCAGGGCGAGTGAAGGTGAGATACTGAAGCGCTCTAGATAAACTCCGATATAACGTAGGATCAGCAAAAGGAGTCCCAACAGAGGCACTAACTTTTAGCTTTGTGTCAACGGGAGTAGCTGTCGAGTTACACGAGCTCATGGCAGCTCGTTCAAGAATTTCAGTTGCATACCGAGACTGGGAAAGAAATAGGCCAGCCTTATGGCGAGTGACTCGAATGCCAAGAAAGTCATTAAGGAGCCCTAAGTCTTTCATAGCGAATTCCGAATTAAGCTTAGCCATAATCGAGTGCCGAAGCGCATCTGAAGAGGCAGTCAATATGATATCATCTACATATAGAAGCAAATAAGCAGTATCAGCCCCGCGGTTGTAGACAAACAACGAAGCATCACACTTACTATTGGAGAAGCCAAGAGTGGCGACGAAGTCAGCAAATCGCTGATACCACGCCCGAGGAGCCTGTTTAAGGCCATATAATGACTTCCGTAAGAGGCAGACAGCATCCGGGTGTGTCGGATCACGAAACCCCATGGGTTGATACATATAAACCGTTTCCTGCAAATTGCCATGGAGAAATGCATTGCTAACGTCGAGTTGATGAATAGACCACCGACGAGAGAGAGCAATGCTAAGAACAAGACGAATAGTTGCGGGTTTAACCACGGGACTAAACGTCTCACCACAATCAATACCCACGCGTTGAGTTTTACCATCACCTACAAGACGGGCTTTATGCCTCTGAAAGGAACCATCAGATTTAATCTTATGCGTAAAAATCCACATGGAACGAATAACATTAACACCCGGGGGACGAGGGACCAATTCCCACGTCTTATTTTTAATAAGAGCATTATATTCATCAGTCATGGCCAGTTTCCAATTAGGATCACGGAGAGCATCTAAGGGGGTACGGGGAAGGGGTGATGGTGTAACTGTAGTTGTATGTGCTTCGGAAGGGTCGAAGATAGTGTGAGGTGTAAAAATATCATGTTGGCTGCGAGTAATGGGACGTTGGGGCGGATACGTAGTGTACCGCGTAGTCCGGGGTGGAGGACTGGGATGAGGTGGTGAACTGGGCGGTGAAGCAGAGGGAAGATCTGCGAAAGGGATAGGCTGTATGGGCGGAGACGAGATAGGTCCAGCAGAGGAACCAGGTTGGGTAGGTGAAGTATGGCTGAGGAAGGAGATGGAGCCGCATGTGAAGATTGAACAGGGGCGGCAGGAGGCGGGGATCGGGGTGTATGTGTAGTGGTGTAGCCGGGATATAACAATGGAAGGAGGTGAGCCGGAAAGCCATCCCCGAGAAAATCATACTCGGTTGAGCTTGATGTAACCGATTTGGCCATAGGAAAAGTGGTTTCATCAAAATGGACATGGCGACACGTAATGATTTTCCGGTTTGATAGATCAAGGCATTTATAACCTCGATGATCCGCCAGATAGCCCAAAAATACGCAAGGAGTGGAGCGGGGTTGAAGTTTGCGAATGGTGGTGGAGGGGAAAAGAGGGTAACATAAGCATCCAAAGGTGCGAAGATGAGTATAGACGGGAAGGCGATTATAGAGAGCTTGGACGGGAGATTTATAGGAGAGGAGTTTACTAGGTAAAATGTTGAGGAGATATGTGGTCATATGTAACGCGTGATGCCAAAACGAAGGTGGTAAGGAAGCATGGATGAGTAGGGTGCGAATGATATTATTAATTGACCGAATTTTGCATTCGGCTTTGCCATTTTGGGGAGAGGTATGGGGACAAGAAAAACGGAATGACATGCCATTAGACTCATAAAATTGGCAAAAAGCAGTATTATCAAATTCGCCACCATTATCACATTGAATAGTCTTAATCTTCCGTTCGAATTGAGTAGATATATGAGAGTAAAATTTTTGAAAGATGGAGAAAACTTGGGATTTTTAGGGTAGGCGGAAGCATAGGTCGTAACCTAGTTTGATACCATGTAAGAATGTGAATCGATGCATTCTCATTAATCACCAAGGATATATATATACAACGAAATCCACTATTCTATGCTATATTCTAGGACAGATATACATTTGTAATACATTCCTAATACATTCCTATCTCTACATTGTACTATGTAACTCCTATGTTCTAACAAAAATTTAATTTGTATTTTGAAGATGCTATGGGCTGTTACACAGAAAGCAAACAAGCTCTGGGTGCAATCGATACATGCCATATATATAAAAAAACAGCCAAGTCATGGAAATGGACAAACCTGTTGTTGCATCTTATTTTTTCAAGAAAATGTTGAAACTCAGAAGTACTGTTCGTGACCAGCCATAATGGATACCTCCAACTTTATGGGGAGGAAATTCTACGATCTGTTCCGGCCACCTATTGATAAAGTGACCTGGAGGGAATTTATGTTAAATAACCTTGCTGATCCCAAAGCCAAATTCATCCTTTGGCTAGCTCTTCGCGGTAGACTTGCAACAAAAGAACGGCTCTCCAAGTTCGTAACTTTGCCTGATACTCTATGTACTTTCTGTAACTCTGGTTTAGAAACTGTGACGCATATCACACTCTCAGCTGCCCTGTAGTGCAAAAGGTCTGGAGGGCTGTCCAGACATGGCTTGGCGACTCCCAGCTCATTGGCGATTGGCAGGACTCCATCCAACAACTGAGTGGGAAATCAAAGGTAAATCGCCTCCTCGACGAATCTTGAAAGCGCTTGTTACTGAGCTAATCTATGCTCTCTGGATAGCAAGAAACAAACAGATTTTCCAAGATGTTGCTGCAAATTTTGGCCACTTGCTTCGAACTACGGTCCAGATTACTTTGTGTAGAGGAAATATGCATAAGAGTATGGTTGTGTACTGCTTCTCTTTTAAATGTTACCCGGTTCTTGTTTAGTCTAGTTGAGTCTTATTAGCAGTTTTGTGTTTGTTGTGAAGCTGACCACGGGCTGTGACCTGGTCTTTATGTATTGAGTGCTCGAACGTTATTGATATTGGAATAAAAGCTACTTTCGTTCAAAAAAAAAATATTTTTTTTCAAGCGGACAAATAGATTCATATATTAAAAAAGGAGCATAAGATCCTCCAAATGAGTGTAAGATCTAAACTTCCCTTTCTCTCTTAACTAACCCCAACAAAGAATTTTAATTCTCTCCAATGTTTGGCAATGATCCCTCTTGACATCATTGAAATGCACATCGTTCCTATCCCTCCAAAGTGTCCAAATTATTCCAAACCACAAGACATGCCAACTCTTCCTAAAACCGGGGGCGCCCCACTTTGCAAGGTTCTCTAAGGTCTCTTCCATGGTGCCTCCCAAGACATTACTCGTTTTGAGCCAATAAAACAACGAGTTCCAAACCTTCAACGCATAACCGCACTCCTCAAAGATATGCCAAGAACTTTCTGCTACACCGCCACACCTCTTGCAACTACAATCATCATTCGTGAAGAAAATACATTGAGATTTTCATTTGAAGGTATCTTGTCTTGAGCCAACTTCCACACAAAAGTACACACTTTGAAGGGAACCAAGCTATTCCAAACCACCTTTGCCCATCTTTTCATTGGTAAATCCATCTCTTGCTTGGAAGAATAAAAAATGTTAAAATGTCATATATTAAAAAACGGAGGGAGTACAATAGTGAAAACTTATTTACAAATTAGTGAATACTTTTTAGTATATATCATTTCTAAATTCTCTCCCACTAACCTCTAAGACATACTAAATTTAATCAAGCATGTATTTTCTTACTCTGGTTTGTGACATAGTGAATTAGTGATGCCACAAACACGGGTCCAACTGAAAGTGAGGTAAAAAAGACACCAACACTTGATGAAATACTAGCAGATGCATGTTACGTATGGGACACCAAGGCATTGTGCGGCAGACAAAGGTGTAACCGTGGAGAGGTGCCTGCTAAAAGGTGTGAATTTGTATAGACAATGTCTAACTATGCACCATATATCAAGCCAGTTTTGAGCACCTGCACCTTCATTATTAATTTTTCCCCAGTATCAATCCTAGTCAGAAGTTAAGGATCCTGCCAGTCGGGTTTGATTGGATCAGGTGTAGTCTACAACGATCTAATAATTGAAATACTTACAACCAAAAATCAACATATTGACAGGAAAAAAAAAAAAAGAAACAGAACAGACCGAGAATGATAATTTTGCAAAACTTGGTATAACACCATATACCAGTAATCAATTTGCTGCACATACTACATATTCATATACTGCTGGTTATAATATATTGATCCCCAAGCGTAACAGCTGCAATCTGCAAAATCCAACAAACATAAACTAATGAAAACACACCATCAACTCACTCAAAGGGGAGGAGGGATATGGAAAAAAAAATTAAGACAAGTAGAGAATCTATACTAGCTTCAGAAGAACACTGCTTACGGTTTTTTATTGATTGATTGATAGCTAGCTAGCTAGATGTAATAATAATGAATTAATTGTACAGTATTAACTGTACAACTTAATCACCCTAGCTCTGAGAGGAAGAATGCATGCAGAGTTAACCAAGACCTAAGAGTAGATGTGCATGTTCTGGTGATCATGAATGTTTACGCCTTTGAAGTTTGATGACATAGTATTACAATTTTGGTTTCTAACACATACAATATTTTGCTGTACCTGAGTAATCTTATGAGAGAACTCAAATTCAACTCTTGTTCCCTATTGTACTTGTAAGAATTGACTTGAGCTAGCTGAGGGTTAACGAAGGCCTAATAAAGAGTAGATGTTGCAACATATATAAACACATTATGTTGTTCCCAGAATTAATCTCACAACAATATTGTTCCAACTAAAACTATATAATTAGTTTGATTATATAATAAGAATAAAAGATAAATTAACAACAATCGAGCGAGGGGTAAAAGAAAAAGATCGATCAAAGCAAGACAGTGAATTGAAATAACCGAACTGTTTCAAGGTATACTAGTCTACTTGTGAGTTTTAACAAACTGCATGCAGAGTGGAGGATTCACATGTGCCAGAGACAAAATTGCAGCAGGAATGAATATACTCCACAGATAAGCCCCGATGCAACAGCAGGTCTGAAGTCTTTAGATGTCCTCTTGTTAGCAAAATTCCACATTATCATAATCAATACTTGTTCAATACTAGTAGTACCAACAAGTTGATACAATCATACAAATTAAAAAAGTTATAGTACTAAAAAATAAAATTTGAAATTATGATTTAGATGGTGGAAGAAGTTGGCATCCGGTAACGGCACAATGGGCAAAGGTGACTAATCCTCAACCATGAAGAAATGCAGTCACTGTGGAACACATGAGAGCAGGGCATCTTGGTGACTACACAACCAGTGGTGTACTGTTGGCAGCAAATTGAACAAGTATCTTCCTCATCATCAATAATAGTAATGGTCTTGCGCTCCAACGATTCAATCGATTCCTCGGTTGCTGGTACCACAGCTGCAGGTGCATTATAACTCATGGCAATACTTTCAGCCACCACATCCTCAATACCTCCTGCTGCACTATTACTGATCATACCAATACTTGCAGAGACCTCATCTGATCCATACATGGACCTAATGGTTCTATTAAATGCTCGCGTGCGCTCACTACGTCGTTCAATAACGTCCATCCAATCCAATACCTGGTGATCTGAGTCCGCCATCGAATTCTCTACGTAACTAATTCACTCTCTCTGTGCATACGACGTATGTTATATAAAAGAAATAATTAATAATACGAAGAATCCTTTTGATAAGAGAATACTTCTCCTAATTGAAATCAAATCCTAATAATATTACTGTTGATAAGGAAAATATGTCTAGTTCGTATCGTGCGTTCCACCACGAACTAAGAGGCTTCGCAAATACAAGCGTCGGTGGAAGGCCGCGAACCTAAAGGATCCGAACCTTGAATTATGTGGACCTCTAGGGCATTTTTACAAATGTGTCTAATTCATTAAAATAACTCCTTCTAGAGAGGGAGAGATTTGGAGGTCCTGAACGATAGTCAGAGAGACAAGGAGCATTACTCAAGCACTTAACAGGTTAGAGTGTACGAAGCTCACTTATTACGAAGCTTAAATACTTGTTTGTATTGTCTTACAATTGGATCAGGACAAGGTTTGCATCACAACGACATAGAGAGAAAGGACAAGAGAAGTGTGAAATCTTCTAGATAGCACAAGAAGATACAGATAAATGGGCCTGGGCCAAGACCATGAAGGTCAACGTTGGGCCTACCCAACATAAGCTGACAGATGGAAGCGGGAGATTGGGTGGACCTAGGGTTTGCCATCAACTATATAAGGGCACCATTTCCAAAGAAAAAGGTAACTGGTCTTAATTAAGTACATTTATTACTCTAAAGACAAGGAGAACCTTCAAGCTCCTTCAAGTAAAGTCTCGCACCGGCTTGACTTAGGCAAGCCGGAGATAAACACACATACACACGCGCCTTTTAATCTCAGGTGCACTATTGGACATTGAGAGAGTTAGAAGACTCGGGTGTCAGCATTAAACAAGATTCGTGTGTTGCGTCAAATCATGGTGACTTAGAGAGTTTTGTAGTTCTTTATAGTTCGAGAAGATTGTGATTTAAGAGCGTTTGTAATCTTTCTAGATCTTACCTCTACAATTACTATTCTCACGCGATAGTTAACCCCCCGACACAAAGTGCCCATCTCTTCCAGCTTTCTTATTGGGAAATTTACTTTACGCATATACCCCGGGAAAATTGCATATTTGATCCCTCAACTCGTAGTCCCCCTCGAACTTGGTCCCAATTGATTTTAAAATATGCAAATACGGTCCCTCCACACTCCCATGCACGAACTTAGGCGAATTAGAAAGAAAGGCTTCTTACATATACTACTCTTGTTAGTTCGTTTTATTACAGATAGACTCCCGTTAGCCAAACAATTACATCCAGCACCCTTGTTAGATAAATTTAATTACACCTAAACCCACGAATTTGACTTTTGGCGAATTAAATCAATGTAAAAATATTTTTACCCTTGGTCAAATATTGAATTCTGACTTTGACCAAACAACTCCAATTTTAATTAATTACACATTAGTCAAATTGTTTTAATTTTACCAATTTGGCAATTAATAATTCAACGTAAAGCATATAACTTCTTTAAATGCCAAATTTGTCCCAAAGTTTATTGCAACTAAGCCCTAATAAATTTTTTATTTTAAAATATCACTCAAACAAATTAAAAAAATATATCAAAAAAGAAAAAACAGCAAATCGGAGCTGCACAACTCCGATTTGCTCTGCCGCCACAGCTCCGATCAAATCGGAGTTGTGCAGCTCCGATGTGATCGGAGCAGGTAACAGCACCGATCAGATCAGAGTTGTGCAACTCCGATCTGATCGGAGGTAGTCACACTTCCGATCGATCGGAGATGTAAAGCTCCTATCAAATCGGAGCAGCACTGCTCCGATTGATCGGAGCAAGTCACAGCTCCGATCAATTGGAGTTGTACAGCTCCGACTGACCGGAGCTCCGGCCACTGTTCTGAAGAAGGGAAGAGGAAAAAAAAAGGAAGGAAGAAGAAAGAACAAGGAAGAAAGAGGAATGAAATTAAAAAGGAGAAACAAAGGGCCTAGTTGCAATAAAAATGCTAAGGCCATGTTTGGTCTAAATTTCCATTTAGTTTGGTCAATGGAAGAAACTGATTTTGGACTCATCGTAAGAAAATATGGTCAGAGTTACCCCTAGGGTACGCAGCGGAATTTCAAAATTTTCTTAACATGCAGGTTAATTGATCATGTATATAGCATATATATTAAACACGTTAATCAGAAGACTTACAATACTCCAAAAGCAAGCACAGGTATCAAGTCTTCGTAATAGTCCGGTGAATCTTCTCCTTCGTCGAAGTCGAAGATATCTGCAATACTTTGATTATCTGCAAGACAATAAAAGTTAGTTTCCAGCTCCTTGAACCTCAACCTTGGTATCCACGGATGAACAGCTTATCGGAAAGAATGCTAGAATATTCTTTGTGTGGCCAAGAAGATGGGGCGGCGTTTTCCTCCAGTGGGAGTGGCGCGCGCGTGGCTAGAGGAGGGGTAGAGGAGAGCTTTTTATTTTCTCTAAGAAAACTGGTAGAAAGAATGATCTTGAATCAACTGTGTTCAACCATGTAAAAGATCTCTAATAGTTTACTATATATAGTAGTCAATAGAAGCCTAAAGAATAATCAATTAGACTTCATAAAGGAATAAGAATCTAATTCTTATCGCACTAGGAAACAAATTCAAGTCCAGATTCCCCTACTGCTGCTGCGCGCGCGCGCGTCCAAGGGGGGTAGGTGGGTCCCGATTTTGGGACCCACTTATAATTCTAAGCAATTCAAACTCCAAGTAGATTTTGCCCATGTGCATATATTAATTCTAAATTAACATATCCTTTCAAATCAAACCTCTATTATATTTCTAAAATATAATCTTTAATTGCATTTACATAAAATACAATTAATCAGCCAATTCAATTAATAATTCCAAATCATTATTGAGACACAAATTATTATAATTAATTCCAAATCAATTATAATCCATCAATCACAATTAATTCTAAATTAATTGCGATTCCATCTTCAAGGATATTCGGATAAGTTGAATCACCACATAGTGTGACCCATAGGGCCTCATTTGACCCATAGGGCCTCATTGTATTAAGCAAGTCCTAGACTAGGCAAAATGGAATTCCTAGACGGTTCCATTTGCAATATTAATACATGAGGACGTTTGAGAGGTTTTTCAAAGCAAACCCTTTCGTTGTGAAGTTTGTTGCGCTCAACGCGGCGATGGTAACGTCCCTTCATCTGACTGACTCGAATGCATCTAGGACCGATGAAGTGTCTATCCCAATAATACATCCACGGGCGTCTTCAGTGAGTTGCTTGGTGAATCCAATATCTATTATGACTATCATAATAATATTGATACGCTGGCTAGCGGTTTTACCAATCACAACTATGAACGACTATGAGCAGTGCTCTCCTGTGCTACACATGAGAGATGAATCCTTCACAGAATCACTTATCATTCTCATTTGTATGTAGCCATAATCCTGGATCGTGTCTTCGGTCAACTGCTTATTCAGAGCTGACATCGATGGGTCCACCAAGGATATGGGGCAACAAATGTGATGATAAAGTCCTGTAAGTCCAAAGGACGACTGGCATCACTTCGACAACTTTCCGGTTCCCATAGACACTTTGGTGTAGAGTATACATCGATGGGAGTTTCCGGTGGGTACTTCCATTGTTCGGTAATCACCCTTCCAACAACTATGCGGAGTTATGGGAACGTTTCTTAATTGTCCAACAATCCGTTCCGTGGTCGTGGGATCGGCTCACACTTGCTCTAACAAGTATAACCTCCACGCATACTAGTCTCATCTGGTTCATTCAGACCCCTACATCCGAGATGAACCTCGACTAGGGAGAGTTTGGGATAGATGATAACTCATATAGCTCCCACTATATGTGTGATCGGTCATCTATCCGAGGGACATGTTTAATATCAATACAGATAGGAATAGAGATATGACATGTTGTATGTCTGGTGTAATATAAATATGAAAGCGATACTCAATAGTCAAACAACAAACATATATTATATTACGTTGACCTGTGTAATAGTACATATATGCCCTTAATAAGGGCTGCATGCCCTTAATAAAGACTGTCTCTAGGACATATACACTATCACCCATATGTAATAGATTGACTAAGAGTGGGTTAGACGTAATTAGAGTGTCTAGTAGGGGTATTGGATGTAAAATTTCCTAGAAAGAATTATGGCCAATTGACGGATGACAGGGACGGTGAACTGGATAATTATTTAAAACAATTTAAAAAATAAAAAAATTCTCAAAGTCTTCTCCGAAATATTGAGTTTGACCAAGGCAAAAACATAAAATCACATGCTTGGTAAAAATTGGACTTACATGTGAAGTTGCAAATTTGGAGGACAAAACGTATTTGGTAAATTCGCGTTTTAACTGTAAAGACGATGTATTTTGGTGTTGTTTTGCTGAAAAGTCTATAATGCCCTTGCTTTTGACACTTTTTTTAGCAGAAATGCGCTTTCTTAAGTAGTATAACGTTTCTGATTTCTTGCATTACGTTTTTTCATGATATTACTGTTTTGCCCTCGACTTTTGTTGCTAATTATAGCTACTCATAAGACATGGAGAACTACAGTTTCTGAAGTGTAATTCCAGTACCGTAAACCAAACTACAGTTTTGAAGTGTAATTCAAATAATCCAATCATAGGGGGAATTTAAACTGAAACTTCCCAAGAATCGATTCATAGAGGCACAAAGCAAACAAAGCAGCAACCTACGCAGGTTCAGAAGTAAAACTAAACATAAACGACAATAGTTAAATATAACCAAAATATGAAGCTTTTTATCTCTAGCTGAATCACGTTCAGTCTACTCGAGTAGATACCGGTCGTGTTGAAACTTGAATGGATCCTGTATTAGGTTAGTGTCATGTCGGATTAGCGAAGGCCTCTAATATATTGATGAAACTGTTGTATTGATTGAATAGCTTCTAACTGCACAAGCAAGGAGATCAAATACTAAGCAATAGAGAAAGGTAACCATCAGAATAAAAAACATACTATCAACAGGGATAGCATGACTACAGTACTACATGCAGAAGCAAGGACAAATTTTCATACATTTACACATGCCACGGGGACAACATGTCTAAATTCGATCCCTTTTCAACAAGTACAATGAGATACCTTTTTATGTTTCCCAACTATCAATCTCGTAAAAGAACACTATCGGTGGGAACTAGCAAAATGTTGCAATGCAAGAACTTGTTTCTTCACGAAGAAGAATTAATTAAGGGGAGATTTCAGGAATATTGCAATGCTTAAGAGATCCTTTTTGATAATTTTGGCAAAGCACTGAAGTTGAAACTAATGTATTATATCACATAAGGCTTCTAATACGAGAACGTTTTCACACATTGAAGGGAAAAGGAGATCTCTTACCTAATGGGATTCCCCTAGGGAATATAGTGGATTCTTGACAACATATTCAACACACAAGTGATATATGTATTTTGGCGAATCTCTCAGATCACCAGTCCTGGGGTGCGTGATAAGGATGATTTGCAGGAAAAACCCAGATAATTTCTTAAGAACAACTTAAACATCATACTGACAAAATGAGAAGTTAAAAGAGACATGGAACATTCATGAATCATCCAATATTTAAGTTGTGAAACAATTGACATCAATCTGCCTCTATTAAAGGTCAGATAAGATCTTAGAGTTGCAATGGGGATGAGATGAAGAAAATAGGACAGAAACAGAGAAGTAGTTCATCTTGTCAATCAAGGCAATCTGCACCCCCCGATTCTTGGGGCACGTCCGTCTAACCACGTCATTTCCATTCTTTGTTTTGCCGACGAATGTCTTGTTTTTTGTAAAGCAAATAAAGAAGAAGCCTGTATTTTAAGAAACTGTCTTAGGGATTATGGCAAGGCCTCTGGCCAGTTTGTTTGTTGGGACAAGTCCCGTTTCCTTTTTTCACCTAATACGCCTCATAGAACAAAAAGAATGCTTGTTAATTTCCTTGGAGTTACTCTAAACAAAAGGAAAGATAGGTATCTCGGTCTTCCTTTCCTGTTTGGAAGGAAGAAAGAGGACCTATTTGACCACATTGTGGATAGTCAATAACCGAGTTAGTGCTTGGTACAATAAACTACTCTCTTGTGCTCGTAGAGCTACCCTTATCCAATATGTCATCTCTTCCATCCCTAGCTACGCTATGTCTTTCACCAAGCTCCCCTGCTCTGTTGTTTCTAGGATTGATCGAATTGCTAACCACTTCTTGTGCAACGCCACTGATCAATCTCACCTTCGTGCTAGAGTTGGGTGGACGAAAGTCTGCCAACCTAAAGAGCTTGGGGGCCTGGGCATCAATAATTTACGTTTACAAAACCCTGCTTTCTTTCTTAAAAATACTTGGCGTCTCCTTTTGAATGAACAATCCCTCTGGGCTCAAACGTACAAAGCAAAGTACTTTCCTAGAGTTGACTTTGATCAAGTTATCCACCAACCCTATCAAAGTTGCATTTGGAAACAAATGCTTGAGTTAAGGGAGGAAGCTCTTGATTCAAGAAGTTGGATTATTGGCGATGGTTGTTCAATCCTTTTCTGGGATTATCGTTGGCTTAGAAATTTTAAGCTTGCTGATTTCTGTTTCTTTATCCCGAACTCTCTTCAAAATGCCACCATCTCGAATTTCCTCTCTGTTTCTCATCTTAGTTGGGATTTTTCTCTCCTGCAACACCTTCTTCCTCCTGAGATTATTAATCTGATCATTGGCACCCCTTTACCAAATTATGCCCGGCCTGATCATTTTGTTTGGGCTTGGACCCCCAGTGGAGATTTCACGGTAAAGAGTGCTTACCGTTTTCTCTTACAGGCCTCTACGATTCGACCTCATTGGCCTTGGAGAAGGATTTGGAGCCTTCGTACTTCTCCTCGCATTCGTCTTTTCCACTGGCTTGGGCTCCATGATCGCCACCCTACCCGTAATAGACTCTGGCGTCAAAACTAAATTGATAATCCAAACTGTCCCCTTTGCAATCAAGATGAAGAAACGATCCATCACATCTTTTTTGATTGCCCCAACTACTTGTTTCTGAGACGCATCCTCTTCCCTAGGCCCGACTGCCTTAGCCAAGGTAATCTTGCTTCTGTACTCTTCAATATCCCGCTGAATAGTGAGTTTCAACTCCGGATTCTCACTGCGTTTTGGTTAATGTGGTTAAGCAGAAATAGTCTTATCTTTAATAATTCTCCTATTAACCAAATCAGAATCTGGAGTAACACACTTAGAACGACTGCACACTACTAGCACCTGCACTTTTGATTGTATGTTTGATTTCCCTCCCCAAGAGTACTTCATTCTACACACAGACGGGTCGCTAGGGGTAGTCCAGGGTTTGCAGGTACGGGAACAGTTTTGAGAGCTAACAGTGGGAGTGTGTTGCAAGTTTCTGCTAGTTTTATAGGGTCGACTGACAACAATACGGCTGAGCTTTGGGCGATCAGAACAGGGCTGACTTTAGCTAAGTCTTTTAACATCTCTAAATTAGATGTTTACTCAGATTCTAAATATGTGATTAATTGTTTGAACAGAACCCTGGTTTCAGCAGCGGCGCATCAGGCTTTATTCCAGGATGTAGCACACCTGGAGCAGCTCTTTGAGTCCGTCACGTACCGTTTTGTCTATAGGGAGATCAATAGTGACGCTGATTATCTTGCTAAATTGGGAAGTGCTCGATTTGTCCATGAGGAGGGTCTTCAAGTTTCTGTTTTACCCCCTCCCCTTTTAAATGTATCCGAATGTCCGTATTTGTTTGTTTGGGACTGTGTTCCCTTTTGGTTAACTTCTTGTATGCATTCAGACTTGTATCTTAGTTTATTACTAGTTTTGTAATGCTACTTGTGAAATTATAATAGTTCGATTATTAAAAAAAAAATGACTTAGGACTTGTAATAGGCCGGATTCTCCCCTGTAATAGTTTAGCTTATTGAACCTTTAAAAAAGAATAAAAAATCTTTATTGTTTATTATTTTAATTTCCTATGGACAATCTTTTGCAAGGTTACGAGACAAACTCCTTGGGCACTATCAGCACCCATCACAAATGTATTTGGTGTAGAATGTAGCTATCGCACTGCAACTCCTATTAAATTCCCACGTGAAACATCAAATTGCTGTAACCTCAGCCATAGTACTAACAATTCATCTTTTGCCGCGTAACACCTCGATAGTGGATAATGTTAAAAATCAACAAAATTAAATTAGAAACCTAAACCTCATTATTATTTTAACTAATCAAAATTACACGACTTTTTTCCCAAAAGTATTATTTAATTGATTAATCCAATTAATTTCCTATCATCTTGTACGGCCTATAGCAGGAAGCGACATCCGTCCGCCATTGACGTTGACATCAAACCCTACCGCCTGGCACTTCACCCCACCGCCATACACCGGCTTCGCCACCGCCGCACCACCGCAGAACAACGCCGGATAAACGTTAGTCGTCCTTCTGTACGGTCCAAGCCACTTGTTCTGCATGAACCGGTGCTTCCTCCACGGCGGTAGCGTCAGATCTCGGCTCCTAAGCGACCGTCTCGCGGCGTCGCTCGCCAATCGCAAAATCCGCTTTAATTCGTCGCATTTCCCGACGAACACCGCCGGAACGTGCTGAATCAGCCGCTCGTACGCGCTCGTCGGCCTCGCGATCTCGAATTCCGACGCGAAATCCAAATCGACAAAGTATCTCACCGAGGACGAATAATTACAATGCACGACATCGATAAACTCGTGGTTACCGGCCGTTAGCCCGCCGGTACTCTCCCACTTCGTCTTACAGATCGCCGCATTGTAACCGCAGTTTCTCAAAAAGGCCATAACGTTTCTCCTAATCATCATCTGCTTGTTGGTGTTGGTGTTGTTCATTTTCGAATACAATTCGAACGCTTTCAAAACATTAACCCTAAGCAATTTCTGAAACTCGTCTCTCTGATCCATGAGCAAAATCGACGGCTCGATTGCGTCCGCATTCAGCTCAATTGACGACGACGCCCGATCCGAATCGGAGTCGGACTCGTCGCACCTCTCCGGCGGAGAAGATCCGTCGTCGAATCCGAAACCGTAGAAAAGCTCGGACAGGTTTGAGGAGCACGCGGCGTCATCCTCGCCATGGTATTGATGAGCACTGTGTTCACTTCCACTGCTGGCGTAACCCGGTTCGATTACCCGAACCCGGTCCCATCCGACTATCTGCGCTTTCACCTTATCGGCTAACGGCTCAGTCACTCCCTTTGTTTTCTTAACAAACATTTTTTTTTTAATACGTACCCCCTATACTATGCTATATTCTTAACCCGGGCTCGTTTGTTTAAAGCTTGAAAGCAGGTGTGTCGTGTGAGCTTTATAAATGGCGGAATAGTTAAGGTATAAAGGAGGGAATATTCGGGATAAAATGATGGATTACTATTATTAAATGTTAGGATAAAAGTATAAGCCATAAGGATATATAAGGGATAGAGAGAGAATAAGGTGGTGGCTTTTATATACGGGACAATATAATATCACACCTGTCCAATCATATCGTAAATTTATTTAATACTACTACTAGTAATTTTGTATTATAAAAACACAAAATATACATTTTTATATTTTTGTATGTAAATTTAACAGATTATTTTGTGTGATATACAACTTCCGTTTTATTATGAAGTTATTAAGGAGACTATTCATCGCGAACTTTGACCACGTATAGCTTTTAAGATAAATTGTATTAATATGAATTAAAAGTTGAGTATGAAAATATACTCCATTTAATTTCATAATATAATTTTATTAAATTTTTCTTTAATATAATTTAGGAGTTATACGTGATTAAAGGTCGCGATTAATAGTCCCCTTAAAAAATTATTAATGAAACGGTAAGTGTAAGTATCATATGTGAGTAGTTTATAGTCGATATCGATATGGAAAAGTAAAATAAACTTTAATGGAGGGAGGAGGTGAGAAATAAAATAAAGTGCAATAAGGAAAAGAGGATATACCCAGGTGTATCCAAGTTTAGGGGTATGAAACAAAACCAGGGGCATGGGTGGGGTGGCATATCCGTTAGATTATTCGAGGGGCATGTCCGTTAGATTGCGTGTAGGGACGTGATTGGGTACACGTAAGGAGTTTCCACTGTGGTTTGCCTAGGGGCCACGTGCTATCATGCGGAGAAGCGTTTTGTGGCGTGGGAAAAACGATTGAGTGCAGTGGCTGCTAGAGTTTTTTGTCACTATTTCAAGATATGCATAAATCCAAAGGCTAAAAATGCTAGTAGTATTAGTAGAGCAGATGGAATGGAAGGGAGTTTCTTGTCCTGCATGTACTCAATTTTCATGATATATTATCAAAGATGATATGTATGTCTGTTGTTGTTGTTACTTTACTTATTAGGTTACGACTCGTGAATTTAATAACGCACAAGATTATAATTTTAAAATTTTGATACATACATATTGTGTGTTCTTGTTAGCCGCGTCCGGGCCTTCCACAATGACAATTGACACATATTCAAAACGTAATTATATTTATCTAATTCCTAAACTATATCCCAAAATATTTTTAGCAAAAAAATTTGCAACAATCCTTGTTCCCCAAAATATTACATGTTTACACATTTGGAAATCCATAATGTTTGGGGCTCATCTAGAGAGGTTTCTAGTTGAAGGAGAGGCTTAAAATGAGAAGATGTAATGGTGACTAATTTGAACTATGATGTAAAGTTAAGGATTTAAATGAGAGTCAAACTTATCATTTGGGAAGAGACTAGAGAGGTGCTTAATATGAGTTCCAAACAGTCTAGCTATAATGGTTCTCTGGGCTTGCGGGAATGCGGACTAAGATGGAATTAACTCCATATGATATGACTATATCACAGACAATTATGTCAACAAATCTTGAACAGAGAGAGAACCTTGAACATAGAGTGAATTATAGAAAGACACTTTTTGAATGTTAGGTACTCACAATTTAATGTTGTGAGAATTTTTCAACAAGAACTAATAAGCGTTTTTTTTCAAGGATAATTTGGTGAATAATGGAATTTGTACCTTTGAATGCGAAGGATGCAAGTGCAAACATACTGAAATTATTGAAAAGCTACAAACTGCTGATACAATTTTCAAATTTCTCATGGTCTTAAATTCTTGATGATTCATTTGACATGATTACAGGTCAAATTATTATTATGCACCCAAACCCTTAACTGGATAAGGGTTATTCATTCCCCATTTGTGTTGTAAGAGGAAAGGCATAAAATTGTCGGAAACACCTCTCTTGCTTATGACAAATCCAATTGATTTTGAACCTTTTTCTTATTATTTTAATACAAGGGAAAGAGAAAGAGAAAAACTACATTTTCACCAATAATGTCATTTCATTCTCAATTCTAAATTTTTTACTTTTAATTATACATCATCTCCTCGAAACCATACTTTTCATTTATTTATTTTGGTAAATTTTTTGAGACTGTGTTTGATCTCGAATCAATCTTAAATCGAATCGAAAAAAATAATATTATATTTGAACTTATATTGTAAAAGTAGAAAGCTTTTTCTTTTATAATATAAGTTTCAAAGTTACTTTTACGATATGATTTAGAATTAATTTAAGGTCGGCAAATAAAATCAAGAAAATAATGAGAATTTTGGGTCAAGTATTAGGTAGGACAGTCAGATTAACTAAATTTTGTGACGAATTATTTTTATTTATTATAGTTGGTTACAAAGGGAATTAAAGGGCAAAAGGAGCTCTTCGATCTGCCCTAATTGCCAAACTTGCCTTAAATCCTTAATGGCTATCCTGATAATTATGGTCAAAATAATGCCAAAAGGCGATATGATGGACGAATAAGCTTCTCTTCTAATCACTGATGAGCAATTACAGCAGTTAGTGTCCTTTGTGAATTGCCATTACCAATCTAGAAGTTGCACGATCAACAAACTACAACAGTTCAAGATCATCTCTGGCATTATGGATCTTTCAAGTAATTCATTCTCATGCATGAAACAAAACTAACAAGATTTGGAAAGAAAAAAGGTGAAGAATTAAGGCTTCAGCTTTGTTTAATGCTTAAGAATGATCGATCCCTTCTTAACAGTTTATCCTTCCTCTTGAATCACTTGGAGCCAGGTGTGATTTTATTGTGCTAATCATTTAACAAGGTCATAAGCCTCTTTCCATCGATGGGAATAACATAAGCCAATTTGCTAATCATAGCATGCCAACTTGGAAACGCATGGACACATTTTAATAGTAGATTGAGTTTGATTCTAATTTTGAACCAATATCGACGTACTTTAATTATACACTAGCACTTGTTATTATTATATATGATTATGGTGAGATGAATGAGGCTGGTTTCATGAGTCTCCTTCACTAAACTAAGTCATGGGTAAAACGAAGGATGCAGCTGTGTTAATCATATATTCATATGATGACTAGTTGAGTCTTGGCTCGGTTTAAGGGGCCATTCGATTGGAACCTGTAGTGGCTCTTGGCGAGTTCAAAAGGTTATTAACAAAAGAGAGATAGATAATGCGAGTTTGTATTAGTTGGAGCTAGCATCTATCTAGATTTATGAGATTGGTTTTTATGAGATTTAGATAAACGACTAGATAAGGTATTGCCACCTCTTACATGATCATCGATGTTTTCTAGATGCTACTATATCTTCAGTTACAAGAAACATTAATATATATTCCTAGTTTTCTTTTTTTTTTTTTTTTTTTTTTTTTTGGTGCCATATAGCTTGTTTCGATTAAGTGATCACATTATGCACCAATCTAATGACTTGTTACGTGTTGTTCATCCATATCTCCGTACGTAGAACCATTTGTCTAAAAAAGGCTACAAACAAAATAAATAGGGGTCACGGTCACGATCGCGACACAATCACAATTACTAGTATCTCATAATTTATTACCAATATATATATAACCTCTTTCTTAGTAAATTTCCGTTATTTTATCAGACAAATATTTTAATTTACATCAGTTTACTTTAATATAAATTTAATTTACTGTTGTTTTATATTATAAATAATCTCAATTCATATTAGTTCGGTTCTACGCAAGTTGAGAATTAACAAACTCAAATCACCAGTCTCATCTTCTTCTGAATGGCGCACCCTAGATCTCTACAAAGTAAGTACAAATGAAGTTATCAAGAGCATAACAAATTATGTTAGAAATTACAAACATAATTTTTTTATTAATGGCTAAAAATTTATTAAATAAAAAAAGCATAAAAGATGCTCGGTTACAAAACAACCAAAATAGTTTGAACCACCTAAATAAAAAAGGGACCTCTAGTCCAAACAGTTATGCAACACTACTACCCACATAATCAAAGTTCTAAAAGCCAAAGAAAAACCGGGAATCTACTCCACCAAAAGCGTCGAGCCTCTCCAAACCACCGAGAAAAGGAAACTTTGACCATGAAGTTTAGAATTCAGTCCTCACTCCTAGGATAAGCTTCTTACCAAAAAAACCAAACCAAAGCACCGAATGACCAAGAAACTGAGGACAAAATCGAGGAACCACTCAAGATTCTGCCAATACCTACTGATAAAACATAAAATATCCCTCCCGCGAACCACTACCAGGCCAAGGGGTACGTAAGAAGACTTGTCAGGACTTAGGCTGATTTGGCTTATCCCGCAGGAAGAAGACTTGCTAAAGTAAGGGACCGCAGTGCGGCCCTACGAGCAGAAGACACTACAAGAAAATAGCCTTTTAGCGACGGATGGATAGAAACGAATTTCATCCGTCGCTATTTAGCGACGGATCGATACTGCTAGCGACGGATAAGGACGAACTGTGCTCTATGCTCAGTTCGTGCCCAGAAAGATCGAGTTTGTGTTCTAATTAACGACGGATTAATATTAACCGTCGCTATGTGGGCGACGGATATTGTGATCCGACGCTAAATCTGTTGACCAGACGTTTTTTAGTTAAAAGAAAATTGAAAAAATATAAAATATCACTTAGCGACGGATTACGTTATCCGTCGCTAAGTCCTCATATACAGACGAACGACCTTCCTTCTTCCCCATTTCTGCTCTTCTCTCTTTCTCTCTTTTCCTCTCGTTTTTCTTCTAAGACTTCATCAATCCATCTCCAAACTCATCAAATTCATTCAAATTTGAGCTCAAATCAAACCCTATCCTACAAGGAGTTCGAATCCCTAATTAATTTGGAGGTTTTTCGTCAATTTGAAAGGTAATTAACAAAAACCCTAAATTTTGAGTTTTTTTTATTGTGATTTTGATTTTGATTTTGATTTTCGATTTTGATTTTGATTTTGATTGAATTTGTTCTATGTTTATTGGAGGCTAGGTACGATTAGCAGGACACCTCCACCTTCACCGCCACCGCCACCGCACCGCCGGACCAATTTGAAAGGTTAGTTTCCCTATACTTTTAATTTTAGTTTATTAATTTTGATTTACTGTATGTTAATTTTTATTTAGGGTTTAAGGTTTCTTGACTTTTAATTTTTATTTAGGGTTTAGGGTAGTTCGAATCCCTAATTAGATTTCTGAAAACTGTATGTTAATTTTTATTTAGGGTTTAGGGTTTCTTGACTTTTAATTTTTATTTAGGGTTTAGGGTAGTTCGAATCCCTAATTAGGTTTCTGGAAATGAAATGCTTACTGCTTATTGTAACTCAGTTCTTAATTTAATTAACTTAATTCTGGGAATGCTTAATAATTAACTCAATAAGCAAAAAGAAAAAAAACATGATTAACTAACTGAGAAAGATAAAAAATATAAAAAGTCGAATTTTCATTAATAATATGGATTACATATAAAAGTTTCACCCATCAATAGGTAATTCTAGTCACTCTTCATCCCCTCGTCCTCGTCCTCATGTAGGAGCGACCAGTCGATGACATCTTTTGGTTCCAAAAGTTGTTGTTGACATATCTTGCAGAAGACTCCTTTCGAAGTGCTCAACCTCCTTGTGCGCACAAGGGGGAGGAGTAGGAGATTTGGGGGGAGATGGAGGAAATGCCTCTTGGAGAGCTTCCTTCATTTCAGCCAATATTTCGGGATTTCGGGATCAACTTGTGGTGGGGGAGAAGGTGGGGGGGAATGTGGGGGTGTTTCTTCAAACCTGAATTTGTTAGGATTTTCCATATTTGTGTGAGAATATGTTAAAATTAGGTGACTTCTTATAGTTGGTGTTGGGAATTCTAAAGGACAAATACACTTTATTGTTAATGTATTAATGTACACATTCATGTATAGGGAAAAATTTATGAGGCATACATTTATGTAATGACTTTTAGGATTTTCGAAATTAAAGGATTTTTGGTAATATCTAATCATTTTATAAAGTGTGATGATGATATACGTATATTAGTTCCGATGTGTAGGTTTAGGCTTACCTTGGGTCATAACTAATAGTCTACGTTTATTGAGGATCAGTAAGCGTTTTATGGTTTTGACCCAATGGTAAGCCTTACCGACATTTAATCGAACTGATTGTATTTAACTGAACACACCATCATAGTAATATGGTTTACATGCATAAAAAATACAAACACACTGTCCTTCGGACACACCATCACTTCCATATATATAGATTGATGAATGGTATGGTTCTTGGCCTGGGCTTGTGAATGATTGTAGTATGCTGGTACCGTAACAACAACATTTCTAATGCCGTTGTTACTGTACCAACGTATTTCAGCTATTCTCAAAGTTTGGTTCCATATCATAATCATGTAACCGTCTATTCTTAATAAGTTGTATATACATAATGTAGTATGTGAGCAAGAAATGTGTCTGGATGTTTAGGAGTTTGAAGTCTCCTTCTTTAGTCAGTAACTAAATATGGAGATTTCAAGATCCTAAAGATCCAGACATCCTTTCGTGTTCACATATAACGACGGATTTTTCTAAACACATCTTGTATTTGTATAAACACATCTTGTATTTGTCTAAACACATTAAGAGTTTGTATTTTAGTGTTTTGTATTTGAGTGTGATGATGCTATATGTATATTAGTTTACATGGATCAAGCACAGCAACCGGGCGGCCCTCGACGGATCAATGGGCTTCCAGTATTGTCCACCAACGGATCTAAGTAAGTTCTTAATAAATTGGTATTTAATTGTTCTTGTATATATAGTTGTCGGTACTCCAACTTTTAATCTTTCAAAATGTGTGACAGGTTTCAACCTACTATAGCTTCTAGAAGGATTTCAATGCTCATGAAAAGAGAGTTCTTTACGCCTCCTGGGAGTGGCGGAGAAAGGTGGGCTACGGTTCCTCGACCCATGAAGGAGCACTTGTGGGAAGAATTCCAGGTACTTTACTATCTTTACTTGAATATTTCTATATTGGATTCTTGGGGCATTGCCTTAATTATATACGTGTACGTACATTACTTGTTTATCTATTATTGGGGCATTGCCGATATTATCTATTCTTGGGGCATTGCCTATAGTATCTATTCTTGGGGCATTGCCTTTACTGTACATATGTGTACGCACATTATTTGTTCTTGTGGGGCACCGATGTGGGATTGTTGTGTTGCAGAAATACTACTATGTCCCTCCTGCCAATGCGGAGGAGATATTGAGGGTATTCAACATTTGGGCGGAAAAGACTCACATGCATTCGATTTATTATGCCAAGGCAAGGTACTTTCGGCATAAAGAATAGGTTCGGTACCTCAATCCGGACCATCGGGATCTGTGGGTGGAATCGTGGCAGAACCATGTGACCCGTGAGCAGGCACATAACGATGGGGCATTGCAGGCTGAAGGGGTCGGTTGGTTAGTGGAGAGCCCGTAGGATTAGTACTTTTTAGGATTGTTATTCTTTATCCGTACATTTTAGGATTCTCGTTTATTTTAATGATTATCTTCGTACCTTTTAGTTTCTTTGTACGTACACTTTAAGTTTTTTTATTGAAATTTCGATTATCGTAAAATGAGTCAATCGTATATATTTTGTTAGTCCTACTCAATTTTGAGTTAAAATAACAATTTTTAACATAAATTCAATAAAATAAAAAATCAAATTAAAAAAAAAATCAGAGAAGTTAGCGACGGATTAGTTGATCCGTCGCCAAATTCCCCTCGCAAGGGAATGACACGTGTCCCTTAGCTTTAGCGACGGATAACATAATTCGTCGCTATATATAGATACAGATAAAGTCATCCGTCTCTATGTTGGTCAACGACAACATAGCGACAGATAAACTGAACCGTCACTAACTATAGCGACGGATAATATTAACCGTCTCTTTATTTTTTAGCGACGCCACTTTTCGCGACGGGCTTTCCGTCGCTATTGGTGTATAGCGACGGATCGCTTATGTATAGCGACGGATGGTACCCGTCGCTAAAGTCAGTTTTCCTTGTAGTGAGAGAATATCCGTAAAGACAAGATACTGAATTATGGCATGTCAAGGGCTAGAGCAGTGCCCGCAAGAAGAAGGCTCTTTGCATAGGGACACAAGGTGTGACTTATGTGTGGAGTATAAGAGAAGATTCTGCCCTGCGGAGGAAGACCCCGTCCCACAGATGCCTTGTCTGTGCCCAACAGACAAGAAGAACATAGATACGGTCGGAATATATGGAAGAAAGGTAGTTTAAACAAAGGCTTCTATATATAAAGGTTTTGGGTCACACTTGGAGGTATCTCTCATTCTCCCTATCAATATAATACTCCCTAAACAACTATTCCATAGCTCAAGTAAACTCTAGTACCGGTTTGTCCAAGGCAAGCCGGTCAAAAGGGAATTAACTTCCTTTCTCCCTACTCGAGCAGGTCATAGAAGCTCATGGAAGGAAGCTCATACGCGAAGCAAAGTAGGTCCATGGAGTCTTAGTATAGGTTCTATACTGTTCCGTAGCGATATAGCATTTGGTTATATCATTGGCGCCGTCTGTGGGATTTGACACAAAAGATTGCCATGGTACCATCTAGACGAATAAGATTTCCCAGAGATAAGGGATTAGAGAAGGTGACTATCACACTACAACAGGAGCAAGAGGCGACAAGTATTATAAAGGGACCAAAAGACCAGGACGTAAATGCAGTGATGGAGCGAGGAGCTGATGAGAGAGGGAAGCAGCCAGTTACGACGATGGAGGAAAATGAGGCCAACTTTAGAAAATTAGCCGC
This sequence comes from Plantago ovata, assembly GCA_028274465.1. Classification (NCBI taxonomy): domain Eukaryota; kingdom Viridiplantae; phylum Streptophyta; class Magnoliopsida; order Lamiales; family Plantaginaceae; genus Plantago; species Plantago ovata. The sequence continues at coordinate 79,754,836 of CM051458.1, forward strand.
ACTCTTTTGTGGAGTATAAGAGAGGATTCCGCCCTGCGGAAGAAGACCCCGTCCCGTGGATGCCTTGTATGTGCCTAGCAGAAAAAAAGAACATAGATACAGTCGGAATATATGGAAGAAAGATCTCTCACATCTGCTTCTATATATAAAGGCCTCGGGGTCACACTTGGAGGTATCTCTCATTCTCCCTATCAATATAATACTCTCTAAACAGCTATTCCATAGCTCAAGTAAAGTCTAGTACCGGTTTGTCCAAGGCAAGCTGGTCAAAAGGGAATTAACTCCCTTTCTCCCTACTCGAGCAGGTCATAGAAGCTCATGGAAGGAAGCTCATACGTGAAGCAAAGTAGGTCCATGGAGTCTTAGTACAGGTTCTATATTGTTCCGTAGTGATATAGCATTTGGTTATATCATTGGCACCGTCTGTGGGATTCGACACAAAAGATTGCCATGGCACCATCTAGACAAACAAGATCTCCCAGAGATAAGGGATTAGAGAAGGTGACTATTACACTACAACAGGAGCAAGAGGCGACAAGTATTATAAAGGGACCAAAGGACCAGGATGTAAATGCAGTGATGGAGCGAGAAGAGCTGATGAGAGAGGGAAGCAGCCAGTTACGATGATGGAGGAAAATGAGGCCAACTTCAGAAAATTAGCAGCACTCCAAAAGGATAGGATCGAGGAAACAAAGGTGTAGGATCCAGTTAGCAACGAGCCGGAGAAGGGACACCAGAGAGAGGGTAGACCGCTGACAGTTGTAAAACACAAGAAAGCACTGAACAAACCCATCCGCAAAGAGATAGGGGTAAAAAATAGGTTGGGTAGGAACCCGACACGGAACGAAAGGCGGGAGAGTGTATTGAAGCGGATGGGCGGGAAGAGGGTGAGAGTACATGAGCGATTGGGAGAGCGCGGAAGTGGGAAGCAAATACTGGAGGAAGGAGGTGTACAAGAAGACACTCAAAGTATTGTGGATAAGGGTCGAAGGAGGCGTGCGGAGGAGGGGAAGTATGGGCCTTCCACGGAGGATGAGGATTCGAAAGAGACGGGTGGGGGAGAGGAGGAGGAGAGTCAGGCGAGGCATCCGACGAACCGACTAAATGCATTTCAATTACGTACATCCAGGCCCCTCACAGTGTTAAATCAAGATGTTTGGGTGAGAGAATAATCAGAATTTCCGACAGTGGTAATATTATCTTTTTCATGATTTAGTTTGCCGAAAGTGAAGTTCGTGGACCGGAATGTAATTAAAATTCATCTAGTTGGGGGCTGAATGTAATCGATCAACTTATGGTCCCTTACATGTAATTAAGAAATCTAAGAGGGGGTCCATAACTTTTGAGGGGCCTCTTAGCGTCCCTAATATCAGAATAGACTCCTTAGATTATCAATGACAAAATAGGCCACGAATTTGACTTTTGGGGAATTAGGGAGAATTAAGTTACTATAGCAATTTCATATTCTTTAACAAACAAACAAGCCTTAGGAAATTTAAAAGAAAAAATGTAAAAAAATAATTAATAACTAAAAGAAATTGCAAATTAAAACAAAAAAAAAAAAAAACTAAACTGCTCCGGTCGGAGCTTTGATTGCTCCGGTCAGAGCAATATTGTTCCGATCGGAGCTTCAACTGCTCCAATCGAAGCAACACGGCTTGCGATCGGAGATTCAACTACTCCGATCGGAGCAACCCTGCTCCAATTGGAGCAGTATTGGCGGAGCTGAGGCCCTGAATGGCATTTTGTGATTTTTTTTTTTTTAATATATTAAAGACACTAAGGCAGTGTTTGAATTTGCATTTTAGAGCTAATGTCAGTTTCGTAAATACTCAATAGTCAACCCAAAACTCAGAAATTGGTCTAATATGTAATTGTTGATCTAAGGGAGTTTTTTTCTGTTATTGCATGCTCTAAGAGACCCCTAGAGTGATAACTCTTTTATTGTCGCTCAAAACTATAACAAACCATCTTAAAACCACATTGTAGTTTCTTAAATCCATGACATAATCTATTAAAACCACACCAAATGATGTTAGAATCATAACGGAAATTTTCAATGCTAACAATTTAAAACCACACCAATAACCTTTTAAAACCATATTGTAAATGGTATGATTGGCCGGGCAGACAAGGTAAACTAGAAAACCAAGTCTTTCCATTGATCCATTGATCTGGAAAAGGTGCCCTCTCCCTAATTCGGGAGTTATGAGGTGGCGCAGCGGTAAGGAGTTGGGTTAGTGAAAGAGAGGTGCAAGATTCGATCCCTGGTGGTGTCGGAATTATAAGGTTGGTTTAGATATGGAGAAATAAAATGGTATAAAAAGTTCGTATATCATTAGTATATAGGAGAAGTTGTAATATTTGTCGTTTAAGAAAAGAAAAAGAAAAAAATCGCTCAAAAATCAACAACTCCCTTAACTCTCTTGTTGCGTTGGGATCGTTATCGCTCTACAAATATTAAAAGACTGGTTGAGCAGTTAAACCGGAATTTTATTTCTTTTTACTTTTCCTTTATAAGATAAGACCGAAATGAATTTGGGGTCTAAGAAGGAGACTAACATAAATCTAACATAATTAGTCCAAGTCTAGCATAATGTTTACAATATTTTACAGGGAAGATCTTGAATACCATATGGCACAGGCTGACCCCAGGAATAATTCAGCACCTTACCGATATTCCATTTCGAACTTAAATTAAACTTTATAATGAGACTTTTTCTTTAAATTTTGATTAGAAATTATTTCAAAATTACTCCATTAAAAAAAGTAATAAAACCATATTGTAAAAAAAAATTAAGTATATATTTCTAGTATGACTTTTTATTGTATACTAATACACAAATCTTTTAGAAAAACTGCATTTACACTAATTTATTGTAAAATTTATTTTGTCATAAGTGACTAACTAGGTAGTTTAAGTACCAACGTAATCAGTTTACACTCATATGAGTATAAATCATGTTTTTTTTGTAAGACTTATCGTATTAATCTTCAGTTTAAAAGTAATTTATGATGAAATTGAAAGTTTAAAATAAAAAAGTAGTATTATAGAAAAGTTTAAAATGAAACGTGTAGAGACTAGAGAGTAATATGGAAAATGTTCCACTTGAAAGTTGAAACCAAATCAAATTAATAAACCAAACAAATATCGAACAGCACCAACATGAGCAGAAGGCAATAAAAGACTAAAAGTGTCGACATAATGAGATGAGATGAGCTGAGCACCCAGATAGGGTAGTGGTTGGTATAAGCATTAAACTGAAAGGTTTTATGCATGTGTACGTTTCGGAATTTCCAAGTTCAAAATTCAGAAATTCATCCATTGAACAATGGAGAAATTTAGAAGTTCCAAGTCTTGATTAAAAAGTTGAATTATCGTAACAAAATAGATGTTGAGGAACTTTTAAACTACCCTGGAGAAAAATGAAGTGACCGAGCTACTAATCAATGAGCAACCCATTGAAAATACCATGGCGGGGCATGACAAAAATGACGAAGTTGAAGATGATAGTGTTGCATTGGAGCCTGTTAGTCGAAAATAAGCAATACATGCGACACTCATATTGAATAATTTTCTACTACAACATGAGCATTCTACGCCACAACTTTTAACTGCACTCAAGAAACTTAAAGATAGTTACATACAGTAATTTCAACAAGGAACCATTAACTATGGAGTCATTTTTCAAGAAACTTGTGTAATTTAGTTACATACAGTAATTAACCATCTCCAACAATGAGTCTAATGAGGGTCTTATGTATAAACTCTCATAAAACTCATGATGGGAGAAGTTAAAAAGTGAATTTTATCATATTATACATAAGATGAGTCTTCCCACATAAGACCAATCTAATGAGGAGGTATTATGTAATTTTTTAATTATTTTTCTATTTTTATTTTTCTTCACACTTTATTTGTTTGTTTTCTTTGGGTCTTATATCTTATGATGGAATGATGAAATGGCGGGTCTTATCATCTAATAGTTGAAGATGGTTTGTAGTATGAGGGATAGAGTGTCCAAATTAATTAGACACCCTCGACTCGTGTACAAAAGTTTAAAAGGTTTGCACTCAAAATTATTATAAATGAATTTTATCAAAATTGATAGTTCAAAAACTTTATTTTGGAAATAAACTATTAAAACAATAAAATTACATAAATTTTCATAAGAGACACGTCTCTATATTTGAATTAACGAAAGACCGTATCGTTATGCAATTAACCAATTTAGGTGTAACTTTTGTGTGTCCGAATAGACCCGACCCGACTTTCTCCTTTCTTTCGCATTGCCAAAGTAAAATCTGGTTTCGATCCTTCCTTTCTTTTATCTATTTTCTTTCTTCTTCCTCTCTCTTTATTTCGTTATTCTTTGGTGATCGGCTTTCTTCTTCTCTTTCTCGATCCATCATCTATGATTTTGTTACCATTGATTGTACTTAAAGTTCAATGTAAGTTTCACTATCTTAATTTGTTCGATTCATATGGTTTTGAGAATTTTAGGGTTTTAAAAGGTATGTTTTGTGATTTTGGTTGATTTGCTCGTAAATATTTCCGATTTTGTGATGTTTTTTTGGTCCGAGATGTTTTTATATTCGTTATTTTATTCGATTTAGGAACAATTGGGTTTAAGTTTTAAACAGTAGGTTTTGTGAATCTTCTGTTTTAGTTATGTTATTTGAACAATGTATAATTCATGTTCGAGTTGAATTTTATTAGAGATATGTTCAATGTTTTTAGGTATATTGTCTATGTTTTTAACTTACATTGTGGTGTTTGATTTGAAATGGTTTTTTATATAAACGAGAAAATGTAAACAATCTAAGAAAAACATAAGAAAAACATGCGAATTGAAATACAAGTCGGCCAAGTGTTATTTGCAAAATGTAGAAAGAAGTTTGGTTTGGAGAAACGATTAATGATCATCAAGAATTAATGTGTGGATAATCACGTATCGTATGACTCATGAGTTTGGCTTGGGAGAGAATGATTAATAATAATCTACAAATATTTGGATAAGATCAAGTGTACTTAATTAATTCGACGGTCTCATAGATAACTTTTAGGTCATAAACTTCTACTAGTATTACATGGCCGTCTTGGAAATTTTGGAAACCTGGGCAAGATTTATGTATGAATCCTTAATAAAATAGAATAATATAATATTATCATGACGAGAGTTCTTTTTATTATTTCTAATATGTGTTTTTTACACAATATTTCATTATTTTAGTCTTTCGTCCAATTATTTCTTTACATTTTTAGTCTTATATATGTCCTACTCAGATTGTTAAATTCCACCTAGATTACAATCTAATTTCTAAATTTCTTTTAATTATTAACCTCACTTTAGATACTTTACTCATTACTATTTCACAGTTTTGTCATTATGAACCCTAAGTCACATTTAAGAATGAAATAGCACGGAGTTATAACACTACAAGAAAACACCAATATAGGCCCAATCCATCGCTATCAGTACTTAGCGACGGAAGGTCTGTCGGTAAATAAGACGTCGCAGAAACTGGCGTCGCTAATCCATTTAGCGATGGATCGGGCTTATCCGTCGCTATATTTGGGGACGGATTAGTTTATCCGTCGCTCAATTGGCGTTGACCAATTGAGTGACGGTTGAGTTTATCCGTCGCTATATTTAGGAACGGATAAACTCATCCGTCTCTAAGTTCTTGGACACGTGGCACCGTTTACGCTGGTCCAAGCATAGCGACGGATAAGCTAATCCGTCGCTAAATCTATTTTTTTTTTTAAAATAACATTCTATTTCGTTTTTTTTCCTATTTCTTTTATTAACATACAATATAATAAAATATAATTTTTTAAATGCAATAAGGGTGCTGCGAGAATCGAACTCGCCACCTCTCGCATTTAGCGAGAATCATACCACTAGACCAAACACCTAATTTTCTTATTATTATACTATACGAATAATGAAAACAATAAAATTATTAGAAATCAAGTGGTTTTACAAACAAGAGGAAATCATGTTCATGTAATCTACCACCAAAGCATACACATGAGGCTAACAGAGAACAAGATGCAAGCTGAAGATATTATTATGCTACCACTCTTTGATAAACAAAAGCATCGCTTTTTAACAGATGAAAAGAGACGAGAGAAAGAGTAATAAATATAGGAATCATCGAAGTAAAGAGAAATAGAAGCGACGGCATGTAATGCCCCGCATCCCACATCGCTTAAGAGTGATTGAAATAAAGGGTATATATGTTAGACCACCACTCTCACATGGTATGAGGCCTTTTGGGTGATTCCAAAAGCAAATCCGTGCGGGCTCAGGTCTAAAGCGGACAATATCATACTGTGGAGACGTGTGTGGGACCGTCCAGGAGTAACCACGCCGGCCGGATTGGGCCGGGTCGTTACAGGTGGTATCAGAGCGGGACTATCCGGAACTGCAGGAACTAAGTGCCATACGGGGCAAAGTGCTACACCGTATCGACGGTGGGAGCCACCTCTTGAGCCCGTAGGGGCCACCTCTAGAATCCTGCACGGATGGTTGGTCTCGGGACAGCGCGCAACGAGGACGTTGCGCAATTTAAGAGGGGGTGATTGTAACACCCCAGATTTCAGAAGTTTAAAAGGGTTGAGAACGCTACTCATACCAACAAGGTGCACCTTTCTTTTCGGGAATCCACCTATAAGAACTTCGGAGTTAAGCGTACTTGCTCTGGAGCAATTCTAGGATGGGTGACCCACTGGGAAGTTCTCGGTGCGCGCACGAGTGAGGACAAAGTGCGCGGATTAGAACCCGTGTTGGTCTGTGGGGCCAGCATATCACCCCGGAGAGCGCCCATGAGTAACCTTGCCAGCCCGTTGCGCTGGGTCTCAGCCCGTTAGTGGGCCGAGTCGTTACAGGAATTTGTAACGACCCGACCAATTCGGCCGGCGTGGTTACTCCTGGACGGTCCCACACACGTCTCCACAGTATGATATTGTCCGCTTTAGGCCTGAGCCCGCACGGATTTGCTTTTGGAATCACCCAAAAGGCCTCATACCATGTGAGAGTGGTGGTCTAACATATATACCCTTTATTCCAATCACTCTTAAGCGATGTGGGATGCGGGGCATTACAAACTACCCCCCTTAAAGCCTCGACGTCCTCGTCGAGCGCCTTAAGTGGTGGGGGTGACAAACTGACAATAACCTTTACCAACCGTCCACCCGGTGCGGGCTTTGGGTTGATCTAGGCTCTGATACCACCTGTAACGACTCGGCCCACTAACGGGCTGAGACCCAGCCCAACGGGCTGGCAAGGTTACTCATGGGCGCTCTCCGGGGTGATATGATGGCCCCACAGACCAACACGGGTTCTAATCCGCGCACTTTGTCCTCACTCGTGCGCGCACCGAGAACTTCCCAGTGGGTCACCCATCCTAGAATTGCTCCAGAGCAAGTACGCTTAACTCCGAAGTTCTTATAGGTGGATTCCCGACGAAAAGAAAGGTGCACCTTGTTGGTATGAGTAGCGTTCTCAACCCTTTTAAGCTTCTGAAATCTGGGGTGTTACACGGTACATAGATAATTAAAGCAGTGGAGTAACAGCTCTCATGCTCATAATTCAATAACGAAAGTAGAATATAAAACTATATGCACGTATATTACCTCATCTGAGATGCCTCGGTAGAAATTATCCACCAGCGTCATGTATGTTTTTATGCACTTCTTGAACCAATCTAAAATAGAAAATTACACATACACATTACACTATAAGAATTCCCTGAAAAAGCCACCAATTTTAGCGACGGATACTATCTGTGGCTAAACTAGCCACGAATCGGTATTTTAGTCACGGATGGTCACGAACTGAGCCTGAACGTTCATTTCGTATTTGTCCAGGGCCGAGTTCGTGGAGCTTGGCCACGGATAGAATTCTATCTGTAGCTTATTTAGTTACGGATAGTGTATTCGTCGTAATATTTTTTAAAATAAAAAAAGAAATAAAATGTCAGTAACGGATAGATTCTATATATCCGTTACTAGATTATTTGAATTAAAAAAAATAAAAAATAAAAAAGGTTAGCTACGGATAGTACCAATCCGTGGCTACGCCTGAATAAAGACGAGAACGGTTATCTTCTTCTTCATTTCATTTTCCCCCATTTTCATTTCATTCAAACGATTTCCCCAAAATTTCCCCCCTAAATTAACAGATTTCTTAATCTAATAAAATTAAACACACTGAATTTAGTTAGTTTAAATTAATTATGTAAATTAATTATTAATTTCGTTAATTTTATGGATTGTACCCTATAGTGATTTTTTAATTATTTTTGGATAATTTTGCTTTTAAGTTGTTGTAATTCCATGATAAATTAATGAGTTTAAATTAATTTTTGGATTTTTTTATTAATTTCTGTTAATATGGATTTAAATAAAAATAATTCTAAATATTGAGTTAAATTAAATTAAATTGAGTTAATTTAAATTGTATTATTTATTCTGTTAATTTTGGATCAATACATATGAATTTCTTTTAATATGGATTAATTCCTATTAATATGGATTTAAATAAAATTAGTTCTGTAGCTTGAGTTAAATTAAATTAAATTAAATTGAGTTAATCTAAATTGTATAATTTATTATGTTAATTTTTTCAAAACAAATGTGACTGGAAACAACATATAGGTTTGACATTCTTTTTTGTTACTAATTATCATGGTTCATACTTACATTTTAAACATACACCACAATGAACGGGGATGGTCAAGCACAGCCCCAGGGCGGCCCTCGGCTGATCAATGGGATTCCAGTATTGTCCATTGTGGAGGAGTCTAAGTAAGTTCTTAATAAGTTGGTATTTAATTGTTTTTATATATAGTTGTCGGTACTCCATTTTTTAATCTTTCAAAATGTGTGACAGGTTTCACCCGCCTTTAGCTTCTAGAAGGTTTACAATGCTCATGAAAAGAGAGTTTTTTACGCCTCCTGGGAGTGGCGGAGAAAGGTGGGCTACGGTTCCTCTTCCCGTGAAGGAACACTTTTTCGAAGAATTCAAGGTACTTCACTATCTTTACTTGAATATTTCTAGTTTGGATTTCTAGGGCATTGCCTTTACTATATATGTGTACATTAACTGTTCTTGGGGCATTGCCTTTATTATATATGTGGTGTACATTATCTGTTCTTGAGGCATTGCCTTTACTATATCTGTGTACATTATATGTTCTTGGGGCATTGCCTTTACTATATATGTGTACGTACATTATCTGTTTTAGGGCATTGCCTTTACTATATTTGTTTCGAATGCACGTAGTTGGCATGACTTCTAACTTATGTTGGATTGTTGCAATGTTGCAGAAATACTACTATATCCCTCCTGCCAATACGGAGGAGATATGGAATGTATTCAACCTCCGGGCGGCTCACATCCACAGGCATTTGATTTATCATGCCAAGGAGAAGCACTTTCGGGACAAAGAATGGGTTGAGTACATTAATCCGGACCATCGCGGCGCTGTGGGAGGAGATGTGGAAGAACCACGTGACACGTGAGCAGGCACATAATGATGGGGCGTTGCATGCTGAAGGTGTCGGTTGGATAGTGGAGAGCCCAGAGGATTAGTACTTTATTAGTTTTTTAGGATTGTTAGTCCATCTTCGTACATTTTAGGATTCTCATTTTTTTATGCTTATCTTCGTACCTTTTAGTTTGTTTGTTGATGAACGAGATTGTCAGACTCGAACAATCAAATGAATTTGTTTTAGCCAAAGGGCAACTCACAACTACACAAAACACGTAGTGCAGAGGTAAGATGACCTCGAGTGTCGATCTCTAGGGACTTAACTGATAGTGTATATGTCCTAGAGACAGTCCTTACTAAGGGCATGGTGCCCTTATAGAGGGCATATATGTACTATTACACAGGTCAACGTAATATAATATATGTCTTTTTGCCTTTTACTATTGAGTATCGCTTTCATATTTATATTACACCAGGCTGCAGCATGTCATATCTTTATTACTGTCTGTATTGATATTAAACATGTCCCCTCGGATAGATGACCGATCACATAGATAGTGGGAGCTATGTGAGTTATCATCTATCCTAAACTCTCCCTAGTCGAGGTTCATCTCGGGTGTGGGGGTCGGAATGAACCAGACAAGACTAGTATGCGTGGAGGTTATACTTGTTGGAGCAAGTGTGAGCCGATCCCACGGCCACGGAACGGATTGTGGGACAATCGAGAAACGTTCCCATAACTGCGCATAGTTGTTCGAAGAAGCTTTATCGAACAATGGAAGTACCCATCAGACACTCCCATCGATGTATACTCTACACCGAAGTGTCTATGGGAACCAGTGAGTTGTCGAAGTGATGCCATTTGTCCTTTGTACTTACAGGACTTTATCATCACATTTGTTGCCCCATATCCTTGGTGGACCCGTCGATGTCAGCTCTGAATAAGCAACTGACCTAAGACACGATCCAGGATTATGGCTAAATACAAATGGGGGTGATAAGTAATTCTGTGAAGGATTCATCTCTCAAGTGTAGCACAGGAGAGCACTGCTCATAGTCTACATAGTTGTGTTGGTAAAGTCACTGGCCAGTGCAAATGATATATTATGATGGTCATAAGTATATCTTAACCAAGCAACTCCCTGAGACGCCCGTGAATGTATTATTGGGATAGACACTTCATCGATCCTAGATACATTCGAGCAAGTCAGATGAAGGGACGTTACCATCGCCGCGTTGAGCGCAACAGGCTTCGCAACGAAAAAGTTAGCTTTGAGAAACCTCTCAAACGTCCTAATTAAAGATTATATTTTGGAAATATAATGGAGATTTGATTAGAAAGGATATGTTAATTTAGAATTAACATATGCACTTGGGAAAAATCTACTTGGAGTTTGAATTGCCTTAGAACTATAAGTGGGTCCCAAAAATTGGGACCCACCTACTGTCCCTAGGAAGCGCGCGCACGCAGGAGCTGGGTAGGGGAAGGAGTTCGACTCCTTCCTCTATTAGAAGTCCAAGGGATAAGTTAGATTTTCCTGATTGAGTTTTAATTTGATTGGGAATGAATCTAGACTTGATATTGGTTTCCTTGTGCGATAAGAATTAGATTCTTATTCCTTTACGAAGTCTAATTGCTTATGCTTTAGGCTTCTATTGACTACTCTATATAGTAGACTATTAGATAGTTTTTGACATAGACTTTGACAGTCATTCTACCCAGTTTTCTTAGAGAAAATAGAAACTCTCCCCTCCTCTTAGCCACCCGCGCGCACGCCACCTCACCGGAGGAATTGCCGCCCCGTCTTCTTGGTCACACAAAGAATATCCTAGCATTCTTCTGATAGGCTGTTCATCCGTGGATACCAAGGTTGAGGTTCTAGGAGCTGGAAACTAACTCTTATTGTCTTGCAGATACAGAGTATTGTAGATATATTCAACTTCGACGAAGGAGAAGATACACCGGAATATTACGACGACTTGGAAGCTGCTTTGGAAGTAAGGTTAGTTTTCTAATTGACGTGTTTATATATATACGACATATGCATAATCAATTAACCTGTATGTTAAGAAATTTTTTGAAATTCCGCTGCGTACCCTAGGGGTAACTCTGACCATATTTTCTTACAGTGGTATCAGAGCGAGGTTAATTGATTACGTATATACGTATATATATTGTATGATTTTGTAGATATGTGGATGCAATTGATTCTATGATAAATTCGATTTTCAAAAGTTTTGTTTTTTATATAAATTTAGAATTTATATTTTTTCAAAAAATAAAATAAAATTTAATATATATATTTTCTGGACCGGACCGCCTGCGCGACGCAGGCGGCGGCCGGCGCCTGCGGCGCCACAGGTGTCGTGCCCGCGGACGCAGGCGCGCCGGGCGCCTGCACCCGAGGCGCCGGTGCCCGCGTGCCGCGGGCACCGGGGGGGGGGGGGGAGGGGGGCGGGACTAGATCCCGTCCCACGTTTTCAAAAAAAAATATATATATATTTTCGGGTTGGACCCAAAATCGAATTTTTGAAAGTTTTGAGGATTGAATTTTATATTTGGAATATAAATATGATTTTAATTGTAATTTTTTTAAACTAGAGGGGTTAAATTTAATTAGTATAAAGTTGAAGGTCTTATTTGAAATTTATCAATTTATTGTTTATTGCAAATTAGTCCTTCTACTTTTGAATTTTAGATTTAACACCTCCAAGGTTTTTAAAATTACAATTAAGTCCTTCGGGTTTTCGAAAATTGCTACTAGGTCAATAGAATTTGATTATTCAATCTAGTCCAAATTTTCAATTATTTCATAGAGATTATAAGTATGGGATTATAATTTTCATAATGAAATTATGAAGTCTTTTGTCATCCACATAGGCTACTACTTGTTTCATATGCTCTATATGCTATTGTTTGACAATGCATGTTTAAATACCATGTATTTTACATTCCGTTCGACCGCTATGCATGCGAGGTTAGGCGGCGCCCTCTTATATGTCGAACCGCATATTTATGTATGGGTAGGCGGCACCCATTATGTGCTTGACCGTGTTTAGAACTAGAATGGATAGGCGGCATCCATTACGTGTAGACCGTTCATGCATGATGGGTAGGCGGCGCCCTTATTTGTTTGTAGATGACTGATAACAACCCTCAAGCTACAATCCCCAACCAATATAAGTACAAAAATATGTATATGTATGTATTTCTGAGATGCTTTCCATAGGGTGCTTTAATTCTGAACTTTCATTGCGTTTTCTTGTATTGGCGACCTCGTCTTACAAGACTCGCAGTAATTGTCGGATTAGAGTAAGCCTATGGTTATGACTTACTGCATATTGTATCTAGCGACCTCGATAGGTACAATATGTAGGGCATCGGGTTAAATTAGATTTAACAACCAAGAGTTGTGTGACGCAATTGGATAGTCTTACTAGTCCTACCGGTCATATTATGCTATGCGACCAGCCCCCGTTGGAGTATGGCATAGTATGGATTTGGATCTTGGCCATTACGGTACTTGTTGGACATTACCCGTATGTTTGTTGTGGGGGCAAGCATATGTGAAAATAGTGGGAGCTAAACAGCTAAAGGACCTTGTTGTTTAGTTATGTTGACTATGTATTTAGAAATAATATTTCAATAGTTGATTTATTGTTTTCGTTCTACATTATTTCTCCTTAGAATATTAGATATGGCGAGTATCTCGCTCCGTGCTATCTTGGAGAAGCAAATTTTAACCGGGCCAAACTTCCTAGATTGGATCAGGAATATACGTTTGGTGCTGAGGTACGAAAAGATTGAGTACGTCTTGGACGAGGTCATTCACGTGTGCCCCGAAAATCAGACTGCCGATCAGGTTGCTGCTTGGAATCAACAAGTGGTGGATTTCCAATGCCGAGGCAATATTTGGGAGGAAACCGCAGAAGCCGTCTGGGCAGTTTTCGAAAGGCTTGCTAAGGGTTCGCAGTTCAAGGACCCAAGAGCAATGGTTAGGAGACGTGGACCTGAAGCTCCACCGACTCAAGAAGCCCCTATGTATAGGGGGAATGGGGATCAATTCGAGTGCTTTACCAACGAATAGAAGCAAGTCCTCAAGAGCTCCACCGGAACAACTGTTTCGAACGAAGTATGCCGAATATGCAAGAACTATGGGCATGGGGCTCATATGTGTAGATCGGAGCTGGCATACGATGATGGCAACTGGGCTCGAGGAAGTGAAGAAGAAGCCTTTGCTACGAGTTTGGTACTCAAGAAGTTAGCTACGGACAAGACGGTAGGAATCCTCGAGGTGGATTTTGGAGAAGAGGATACCGTAACAATCAAGGATATGCACCGGCTAACCAAACTTATGGACCTAACCAAGACCGTAGTAGGCTGAACTATGGTAATGATCACTGCGAAAACCCCGCTCTGAGAGAGCCACCGAAGTCGAAGTCGGCTCAACTAATGGAGAACTTGCAAGAGATGGTTGATCACACACAAAGTTTTCTCAAACGTTATGAAGAAGATTCTGAGAAGACTAGGGCAAGGCTCGATAGGTTGGAAGAGAGCACTAGGCTTGCCCATCAAAAGATGCAAGAGTTGATCGACCGAGGAGCAAGTAGGGAGCAAGGCAAACTGCCCAGCAACACTGAGAAGTCGTTGTCCATTAACTTAGTGGGTGATCTACCTGTTGAAATCACCATCAAGAAGGTTGCTAAGTGCGAGAGTTGCAAGAGGGAACTTCCCCCACAAGCCGAAGAAGAAGAAAAGGACTTTGGTACTAACAAGAGTGAAGAGGAGCAAGAGGATCCCGAGCCACTCCCTCAAAGTTTCGATGTTAAGGTCGGGATTGGGGAGCTTGAAGATGTCCGAGCCACACTAGACACAGGATCCTACTCTAATGTGCTCCCTTTGAATGTTTTCGAGAAGAGTAACCTTGGAGAACTAACTGTGCATAAGGCTATTGTGCAACTGGCGGATGGATCCCTTGTGAAACTCGAAGGCGTTGTGAAGAATGTATTAGTCAAAATTGGTGAAGCCTCTGTCTACACCGATTTTGTAATTATGCCAGCATCAGCACCAGGAACGGGGGATGTCATACTCTTAGGACGAACATTCTTGACTAAGCTACGCTCCGTAATAGACATCTACCAAAGGACTTGCACTATCGAAGTGGATGGCAAGCAACATGTGTTGCAAGCCATATCCAATCCACCTGATCCACCCGATACTTCTAACACTATTGATTACAGTGGTCTTAACGTCTATGTTCACTCTTATTCACAGGATCGAGGCACGGGAAGGAGACTCGTGAAGGGGAAGTCTAGTACCCTCAGAAGGAAAAGATAGGCGAAGACAGGAGTCGAGTCAGAGACTTTAAACAATGGCGCTATCCGGGAGGCAACCCGGGGTTTTTATCGCTTTCTTTACCGCTTTATTGCATGCATTCAGACTTGAACAATTTGCTTTTCATACGTGAATTTGTTCGGTTCTGTGTCGTATGTGCTTATGTTGTGTTCGAGTGCGACTTTTCGAGTGATTTTTTGAGGAAAATGATTTTTCGGGGACTAAAAACCGCATTTTTGTTTCAAAAAAAAAAAAAAAAAAACGTTCGTCTCCCACCTAGGAGTGGGGGGCGAATCGCCCCACGCCCAGAGCGCGCGCGCGCACTCTGGACGTGCGGGGTGGTTCGCCCCACACCTCCAGATTCTAAAAAACGGGGGTTTCTTCCCCAAACCTCCATTTTCCTCCATTTTCATCTTCCAAACTCCAAAATTTCCTCCATATTCAAAATAACTTCAAATCTTCATAACTTCTTCATCTCTCTATCATTTTGTGTGTTCTTTAGCTTCATTCGAAGCCCGTTACGTGCTCTATCATTCTATCCGAACAAATTTCTTCCTAGCGCATTCAATTTCCGGATTTGAGGTATTATCACATGAACCCTAATTTTTACAATTTGGGGATTTTTTGATTTATGCTTCAATTAGGCATGTATGATGTATGGGTTGATGATTTATGTGATTAGATTCGTTATTCATTGTCAATTACATGTTCAATTAGGCTTGGTTTGATGATTTGAGATTTTTGCTAATTGGATGATATATGTCTTGTTAGGAAAATGTCTCTCTTACTTTCATTCCATGTTTAAACATGTGTTTATTGATATGAAATTGATGGATGTATTGGTAGAATGCATGATTGATGAGATTGAGGATTTATGCTAGATTTTGATTTTTATGGTATGGATTGAACCTTGTGATTCAAGGCATTTGTTGTTAGCAAGAGCATAATGTGATATGTTATTGTAGTAGTTACATTGATATGTTGCGTAATAAATTAGCTAGACTAGGCTTTGGGTTTTTGAGGAGTTGGATTTTTGAGAATTTTACTCGTTTGTTCACTCGTATATTTACATATGCAAAGGTCTGTTTTGCATCGTACAAGATACTAATTGCTGTTTGTAGGAATCATGGCACCGAGGACAAGGAGAGCCGGCTCTAGCAAAAAGGGAAAGGGAGTGGCATCAAGCTCCCAACCGTCTCACGATTTGTACGAGTTGTCTGCCGCTGCGATAGAGGTGAGACAAAGGCTAGAGGCGGAGATGGCCGACGGAGGAAGGTCGATCATCCCAGATAGGAGGATTGACATTCCTGAGTCCGCGGCGGATAGAGCGGGATATAGGACGCTGTCACGTTTGGGGTCACAAAGGAATTGGGCATGGTACAGTTCCAACAGGTTCAAAGGGTACGACGAGAGCCTCCTCTGAGATTTCTACACTGGATACACGAATCTTGACGAGAAGAATGGGGTGCTAGTCCGAGGACTGATCATACCATGGAACCCAGAGTACATTTCTTCCTTCATCCATTTCGGGAACCTGGAATTCACAGGGAGCGACCACGCCTACTTGTATTCGAGGACCGCTAGGGGGATAGGGAGACACATCACAGACGTGATCTGCAATAGGGAGTACCGATATCCGAAAATCGGGGCAGCACCTGGACAGATCAGTTATAGCGACCTTAGCATCGAAGCTAAGGTGATAATGAAATTTTGCATCTACGACTTGATCCCGAGGAAGAATGACACATGGATTCAGCCCTACTATGCCGAGCTCCTCTACTGCCTCATAGACGGACATCAGATCGACATAGGGCACATTATGTATGAGGAGTACGAGCGCCACTGGGAAAAGAAGAGGAAGCCTTTCATCTTCCCGAGCTTCATCACAGCCTACTGCATATATCATGGGGTCGATGATATTGAGGAGGGGGATTGCGAGGTCGCTGCCCTTTCATCCTCGACCATTGAGGTACAGCTCAACATGTATCAGTTGAGGAACCCCACAGCAGCCGCTGCTGATGTAGGAGCACCATTCCAGCCAAATGATTCCGATCATGAGGATGCTATGGAGGCCGATGTTGGCGAAGCCCCTATCCCAGATATTCCGTTTGTCCATCAAGCACCGCATGCACCACCTGGAGCACCACAGAGGTCTGGAGGATTTGACTTCTCCGAATTCCGTACCTACCTCGACGGCCGTTTCGACAGAATTGATGCCAACAACGCGGCCATGCGACAGGACATCGACAGGCACATTGTCCAGCACAACCGCGATTGGAAGATATTCGAGGAGCATCGCCGAGAGGATAGGCAGCACATGTGGGAGCAGCAACGGCTCATCCAGCAACAACAGGAAGCTCTACGACAGTCCAATGAGCTCATGAATGACATGTGGAGTGACTTTTATGGGGACTACCATCCCGATGATTAGTCCTTCCACATGTCCACTCTCAGCCGACCGAGGCCAAACCCTTCGGTAACATCTAGTATCACTTCTTATTACTCATTCTCTTTTGCTAGGGGCTAGCTTAAGAATCGTAAGGGGGATGGGATGTGAACCATGATGTTAAGTATTGTTTGGCTTTGTGTCGATTAGTATCTTGTTCTTTGTTTGCATTTGCATTTGCACGTTTACTGCTTTCTTAGATTTTTTAGGTTGCATTCATCCTAGGATAGTCTTGCATGGAGTTTATTGCCGAATTTTTTGAACTTTTATATTGGGTAGATCAACTAACTATGCCATTAATCGTATGCTTCATCTCTATGAATTTGTTTGAGGTTTTTCTCGCTTGGCTTTTCACATTTATGTATTGCACTTAGTTAAGCATGGTAGTCTCGACATCACTTAGTGGTGTTTTCTCTACTGCGGTTCACGAAGGCCTTTATAATAGGATGATACATGTTAGGGTCTTATGGTTGTTTTTCCGAGTAATTATGTTCCTAAGAGGCAACAAGTCTTCACCATGCTTTGAGATTGCTAAATGCCTAGGAAGGAGGTAGTGTGAGGTTGTGTGATCCTTTGTTTATAACCTATTCTTCCGAATAGGTTTGGGGAGGGGGTTACACCATCATTAGACTTGTTTCTGTTTTTCATTTTCGTATCGTGAGTTTATTTTTCTTTTTCGTAAATTTTGTACTCCAACCTATTCTTTCGAATAGGTTTGGGGAAGTCGTGTGAGTCATTTTGTTTCTCTTTATGTTGTGCTACTGCTGGCTAAAAAAAAAAATCGAAAAAAAAGAAAGGAAAATTTCCAGGAAAAAAGAAAAAGGAAAAAAGAAAGAATCTGGAAAGGAAAAAAAAAAAGAAAAAAAGAAAAGACCCCAAAAAAAGCAAAGAAGGGTCCAAAAGAAGAAAGCCAAATAGCGGTTTAGCAAAGTGTTGAATCTTTTCTATTTTTGTAATGTTCGTAATCGTGTTTTTCTATCTTTTATCTTTTTTTGTCTTGAGTGTCATCTATTCTAGACCACCCTCGTCCTGCCATTCAGGAAGTGGTGAATAGCTTAAGACTTTACTTGAGAGATGGATAGAATAGGGGAGTGTTATCTTTTATAGGGAACCCTCCTTCGTTTGATGAGAGCCAGTATTGGTTCGACCTCTTTTGAGGAAAAGTCTTAACATGGTGGAACAACAGTAAGTCCTCAGTTTCATAGGCTCGGGGCAACCATTCATATCTTAGCATGCTTCATTACGTCTTCACTGACTAGGTCCAGGTAGAGAATGTTACGAGAGGCTATCTTGTCTTGACATAAGTGCTTATGTGGATGTGTATAAGTCAATCGAGGTATTCTTCAACCTATATTCATGCTTTGATTCATATGGTTTTTGTTCATATGTTATTTGATAGATTCAGTAGATTAGTTCATTATATTTGGCATGAGAGTCCATTTTGTGTCTTGCATGTTTTTTGTATTAAAGTCTAGCTTAGTTGCTTGAGGACAAGCAAAGGTTCGGTTTGGGGAGTTTGATGAATGTGTATTTTACACTTTCATTCGAGTCTTTTTCACCTATTTTAGCTATCATCTATGTTAATTTAGCTATATTTTAGTACATTTTATTAGAATAGTGTCACGTTTCCCTTTAGATTTTATTTTACAGGTTTTTGTTGAAATTCGAGGATTTTCGGGCAATTATATTGAAGTTAACAAGGAATTGGTGTTCCAGAAGCCTATTTGGAGTATCTGAAGGTTTCCGGATAGAATTTGGAGTCTAGGGGTCGAATCTGGAGGTTAGAAGGCCACTAGAAGTCAGAAACCGAGTCCGAAAAGGGGAAGAAATCCAAAACCGCGTCGAAAACGCGGAATTCCGCGAAAAAACCGGGGGGCGAACCGCCAGAGCTCTGGGGCGAACCACCCCGTAGTTTTTCGGGGCCTATATATAGTTGCTCAGTTTTTCTCCGAAAATCATATCTTTCCAGACCTACTTTCTCACCTCTCTCTATAGTTTTAGGTAGGAACTTCCCGGGGCCTGTCCTGGGAGTTCTGTAGCTTAGGGGATACTTTTTCATAGCAGCTTGGAGCTCGTAGGACCGCAATCATCCGGAGATTGACAACATTCGGTAACTTTGTATCTTACAGTTTTATTCTACTTATTTTATTATATTCTTTCAACATGTTTTCTTCTATGATTTCTGTTGATTTCATGCCTATTATGAGTAGCTAAACTTATCGTTGGTGGTAGTATGTGAATTCTTAGCGAAGGGAAGATAATCATGCTAATGGCTATATCGCGCATTATACTCCTTGTCATTGCTTTATTTCGTTGATCAGTTGTAACCAAAATTCTCGTATGTTGTATTGATTATTATGCACAATTGGACACTTGTCGACCATCAGACCAATTATCTTCGTAGTGTTGAATAATTACGGAACACATTAGGACAATCGTGATTGACTTGTCAGACCAATTATCTTCGTAGTGCTTAATATTTGCAACATGACACTAGATTGATTCAAAGATTTCTATGCAAGACCGAGGAATTTATGCATGATTATCGACCCATTATGTTAAGAAGGACCATACTATCACCAATCTCCATTATCTGCTAGAAACCCCCTATTGCTATCTGTCTGCTGTTTTATATTCTCTTGTTAAATAGATAAAGCTAGTTATAGTCCTGAGAGAACGACACTCGAGTCATTCTACTGCTACATTACGGTTTTCATTGTAGTTGTGGATTGCCTTTGGCTAATTAACAAATATTATTTGACTGAATCCGGAGCACGACATCCGCGCGTCCATCAGTTGCTGCTTGGAATCAAGCCAACAAGGCAAGGTCTGATAAGCATCTTGAGGATGCTAGATCCGCGCAGTGTATTATGCTGGCGGCAATGAGCAATGAGCTGCAAAGGCAACATGAAAGCATGTTGCCGTATGAGATGTTAAAGCATCTTGAGTCGCTCTTTAAGACGACAGCTAGAAGTGTTGAATTTGATTTGATCAAAGACATACACAGATGCAAGCTCAGTGAAGGAGGGAACATGTCTGAGCATGTTCTCAAAATGATTGGTCTCTTTGAAAAGCTTGCCGATGCCGGCGTTAAGCTAGAGAACAAGATCATGGTGATCTTTGTCCTTCAATCATTGCCGAGTTCGTATTCGCAGTTCATCAATAATTACACGATGAATGCGAAGGACGTAACACTGCCTGAACTTCATAATCTGCTGAAGACATATGATCAAACTCTTCCTAAGAAGGAAAAGTCGATCATGCTTGTTGGGCAACCGTCTAACTCAAACCCGAAAAGCAAAGGTGCTAAGGGTAAGGGAAAGTCGGGAGCCAAGGCTAACACTTGGAGTGATAAGCCTAAGCGTCCGAACCAGAAAAGGAAGTTCAAGAGAAGCGGAACGGTGCGCACAGATGAATGTCTTTTCTGTAAGCAGAAAGGACATTGGAAGAAAGATTGCCCAAAGCTTAGGGCAGATCAAGCTAAGAAGTCATCGGCTTCTGGCTCAGGTATGTTTGTTATTGAAATGAACATGACTACTTTTGACTCCAATGGTTGGGTATTAGATACAGCCTGTGGCTCACACATTTGTAATAATGTGCAGGAGCTAAATGATCACATGCTAGTCAAGCGGGGTGAAATCGACTTGCATGTTGGGAACGGCAATCCAGTCGAAGCCAAACGCGTTGGACGCAACAAGATAGATTTACCTTCGGGACAATGTTTAGAACTTGATAATGTTTATTTTGTTCCATCCATTGTCAGAAATATTATTTCCATTCCATTGTTAGACAATATGGGTTTTTCCTTTCGATTTGCGAATAATACTTGTTATTTTTCATTAAATAATCAGTATTATGGAAAAGCTCGCTTGGTGAATGGTTTATATATTTTGCAAAGTGGTCTACCTTTATTTCAAATACATAACAAACAACCGTCTTCAAGTAAGAAGAATAATCCATCTTATCTATGGCATTGTCGGCTAGGCCATATCAATGAAACACGGATTCAAAGACTAAGGAAGTTGGACTACTTAGAACCATTTGATTTTGAATCATATGGTACATGTGAATCTTGTGTTAAGGGTAAGATGACGAACAAACCTTTTGTTGGACAAGGTGTTCGTGCCACTCGCTGCTTAGAGCTCATACATACCGATGTATGTGGACCGTTTAAAGTCCATGCGCGTGGGGGTTATCCTTACTTCGTTACCTTTACTGACGATTTCTCAAGGTATGGATATATTTATCTTATGAAGAATAAATCCGAGACCTTTGGGAAGTTCAAGGAGTTTAGGAACGAGGTCGAGAATGAATTGAACCTAAGGATCGTCACTCTTCGATCAGATCGAGGAGGTGAATACCTTAGCGAAGAATTTATCGATTACTTGAAGGAAAATGGAATTCAATCGCATTGGACTCCTCCTGGAACACCACAGTTAAATGGTGTGTCTGAGAGGAGGAATCGAACCATGTTAGACATGGTAAGATCAGTGATTGGATTCTCGACTCTTCCAAAGTATCTGTGGGGATATGCACTACAAATTGCAATCTACATTCTGAACCGTGTACCATCTAAATCAGTGGAGAAAACTCCTTATGAGTTGTGCAAGGGAAAGAAGCCTTCATTAGGCTATCTTAGACCTTGGGGCTGTCCTGCGATAGTCAAGCTGATGCTCACTGATAAGTTAGATGCCAAGGGTGTAAAAGTATATTTCATAGGCTATCCTCGTCAGACGAGAGGCTATGAATTTTATCATGCTGAAGATCACAAGGTGATCGTGTCTAGAACCGTGAAGTTTTTAGAAGCTGAATACCTCGAAGAAGAGATGTTAGATGATATGATAGAACTTGAAGAAATTCAAGACTTTGACACGCGCGAACATGAAGTCTCTAAATCTTCTGATTTGGACTCAAGTTCAGTGGGAGCTTTCGAAGTAGACAAGGGTGATGATATGACACTTGCTAGGCATGTCATAGTCAGTGGGAGTCCTGTGATTAGATCAACAGTTGAAACCACACCAATAGAACCCGTTGTCAACCAACTTGTGCAACAAGTTGCACAAGAGCAGCCTCCCGCGAGGTAACAGGGTCGCGCCCAACGACCAGCTGCATCAGTACCCACTGATAATGTTCGTGTTACACGAAGCCAGAAAAGAAAAGCACCAGAACAAGTCGAGCTCCGTAGGTCGAAGAGGATCCTAAGAGGACCTCAAAAGCAAAGCCTTATGATAGAAGACATCAGTGAACTTGATGTCGGTTTATCAGATCGGGAAGATCCCGAGACCTACAAAGAAGCAATAATTGATATTGACTCAAGACAAATGGCAAGAGGCCATGGAATTAGAAATGGATTCAATGTACCAGAACCACGTTTGGAACTTGGTAGACTTGCCCCAAGGGGTTAGACCAATTGGGTGCAAATGGGTCTTTAAACGAAAGACAGATGCCGATGGCAAGGTACAAACGCACAAAGCTAGGCTTGTGGCGAAAGGCTACACGCAAAGGTATGGCATCGATTACGATGAAACCTTTTCACCGGTAGCAAAATTGAAGTCCATTCGAATTCTACTTGCGATAGCTGCCTATTATGATTATTAAATCTGGCAGATGGATGTAAAGACAGCCTTCCTCAATGGCAACCTTGAGGAAGAGGTCTATATGGTACAGCCAGAAGGTTTTATTAGTAAAACCAGGCCAACTGCTGTATGCAAATTACAAAGATCCATCTATGGGCTAAAGCAAGCGTCAAGAAGCTGGAATATCCGCTTTGATGAAGCTGTCAAATCATTTGACTTCATCAGAAGCAAGGAAGATCCCTGTGTCTATGCGAGACACAGCGACAAAGGAGTTGTTTTCATGATCATTTATGTAGATGACATTTTGATCATGGGAAACAATGTCCCTATGCTAGAAGAGACTAAAGTTTGGTTATCAAGTACCTTCTAGATGAAGGACTTGGGTGAAGCGAACTACATCCTAGGGATCAAGATCTTTAGAGATAGATCCAAGAGGATGTTAGGAATGACAGTCCACCTACATCGACAAAATACTGAAGCGTTATAAGATGGACGACTCAAAGAGAGGCTTTCTCCCAACTAGGCATGGGATTGTCTTATCAGTTAAGGATGGTCCTAAAACTGATGAAGAGAGAAATGCAATGAGTCGTGTGCCCTGTGCTTCGGCAGTAGGGTCTATAATGTATGCAATGAATTGCACAAGGCCCGATGTGGCATATGCGCTTAGTGTCACTTGTCGACACCAACAGAATCCAGGAGTACCTCACTGGACTGCTGTGAAGAACATTCTTAAGTACCTTAGACGGACTAAAGAGATGTTCTTGGTGTTTGGTGGAGAACCAGAATTAAAGATGTCTGGGTATGTCGACGCTGGATTTGAATCAGATCCTGATGACTTTAAGTCACAGACAGGATATGTATTCAAATTGAACGGAGGAGCTGTCTGTTGGAAGAGCTCTAAGCAAGCCACGGTTGCTGACTCATCCACAGAGGCCGAGTACATTGCTGCATCAGAAGCATCGAAAGAAGCTGTCTGGATTTCAGAGTTCTTGAAGGAGGGTTGTTCCTGCTCCCAGTCCAATAACGATTTATTGTGACAATACGGGCGCCGTCGCTCAAGCTAGGGAGCCTAGATCTACAAACAAGAACAAACATGTACTTAGAAAATATCACGTTATACGTGAGATTATAGATAGATGAGAAGTTAGTATAGAACGTGTCTCTACCACGGACAACGTGGCAGATCCTTTCACCAAGGTCTTATCAGTGGAAGTCCACTTAAGACATTATGCTAATCTGGGCATTAGGCATAAAGGTGACTGGCTCTAGTCCAAGTGGGAGATTGATAGTGTATATGTCCTAGAGACAGTCCTTACTAAGGGCATGGTGCCCTTATAGAGGGCATATATGTACTATTACACAGGTCAACGTAATATAATATATGTTTGTTGCATTTTACTATTGAGTATCGCTTTCATATTTATATTACACCAGGCTGCAGCATGTCATATCTTTAGTACTGTCTGTATTGATATTAAACATGTCCCCTCGGATAGATGACCGATCACATAGATAGTGGGAGCTATGTGAGTTATCATCTATCCCAAACTCTCCCTAGTCGAGGTTCATCTCGGATGTGGGGGTCTGAATGAACCAGACAAGACTAGTATGCGTGGAGGTTATACTTGTTGGAGCAAGTGTGAGCCGATCCCACGAGCACGGAATGGATTGTTGGACAATCGAGAAACGTTCCCATAAATGTGCATAGTTGTTCGAAGAAGCTTTATCGAACAATGGAAGTACCCACCGGACACTCCCATCGATGTATACTCTACACCGAAGTGTCTATGGGAACCGGTGAGTTGTCGAAGTGATGTCATTCGTCCTTTGTACTTACAGGACTTTATCATCACATTTATTGCCCCATATCCTTGGTGGACCCATCGATGTCAACTCTGAATAAGCAGCTGACCTAAGACACGATCCAGGATTATGGCTAAATACAAATGGGGGTGATAAGTGATTCTGTGAAGGATTCATCTCTCAAGTGTAGCACAGGAGAGCACTGCTCATAGTCTGCATAGTTGTGTTGGTAAAGTCACTGGCCTGTGCAAATGATATATTATGATGGTCATAAGTATATCTTAACCAAGCAACTCCCTGAGACGCCCGTGAATGTATTATTGGGATAGACACTTCATCGATCCTAGATACATTCGAGCAAGTCAGATGAAGGGACGTTACCATCGCCGCGTTGAGCGCAACAGGCTTCGCAACGAAAAAGTTAGCTTTGAGAAACCTCTCAAACGTCCTCACGTATTAATATTGCAAATGGAACCGTCTAGGAATTCCATGTTTCCTAGTCTAGGACTTGCTTAATACGGTGAGGCCCTATGGGTCACACTATGTGGTGATTCAGTCTATCAGAATATCCTTGAAGATGGAATTGCAATTATTTTGGAATTAATTGTGATTGATGGATTATAATTGATTTGGAATTAATTATAATATTTGGTGGCTCAATTAATGATTTGGAATTATTAATTGAATTGGCTAATTAATTGTTTTTTATGTAAATACAATTAAAGATTATATTTTGGAAATATAATGAAGATTTGATTAGAAAGGATATGTTAATTTAGAATTAACATATGCACTTGGGCAAAATCTACTTGGAGTTTGAATTGCCTGAGAACTATAAGTGGGTCCCAAAATTCGGACCCACCTACTGTCCCTAGAAAGCGCGCTCGCGCGCAGGAGCTGGGTAGGGGAAGGAGTTCGACTCCTTCCTCTATTAGAAGTCCAAGGGATAAGTTAGATTTTCCTAATTGAGTTTTAATTTGATTGGGAATGAATCTAGACTTGATATTGGTTTCCTTGTGCGATAAGAATTAGATTCTTATTCCTTTACGAAGTCTAATTGCTTATGCTTTAGGCTTCTATTAATTACTATATAGTAGACTATTAGAGAGTTTTTGACATAGACTTTGACAGTCATTCTACCCAGTTTTCTTAGAGAAAATAAAACCTCTCCCCTCCTCTTAGCCACCCGCGCGCGCGCCACCTCACCGGAGGAATTGCCGCCCCGTCTTCTTGGTCACACAAAGAATATCCTAGCATTCTTCCGATAGGCTGTTCATCCGTGGATACCAAGGTTGAGGTTCTAGGAGCTGGAAACTAACTTTTATTGTCTTGCAGATATACAGAGTATTGTAGATATCTTCAACTTCGACGAAGGAGAAGATACACCGGAATATTACGAAGACTTGGAAGCTGCTTTGGAAGTAAGGTTAGTCTTCTAATTGACGTGTTTATATATATACGACATATGCATAATCAATTAACCTGTATGTTAAGAAATTTTTTGAAATTCCGCTGCGTACCCTATGGGTAACTCTGACCATATTTTCTTACATTAACTAGCTTTAACTAAGATAACTACTAAATAAATTCAGTAACAAATTTAACTTAGCTTTACTTGACAATACATGACGAGAGCTGGTGATAGTTATGCTCATTCTAAGCATCGGGTTCTAATCATGCATGAAAGTGCAACACGTACTGCTTTAAAAGTAATTCGAACTGATCTTGCTGTGGGAATGTTTTCACCATATCAGACAACTCTCAATTCGGAAATGATACTGTCGCAAGGTTTCCACCCAAACGTTCGATCAAAACAAACACCAAAAGACAGGTTTTGACATGTATCTTGAAAGCCTCTTATCTATAATAATACTTGGCTCAGGTTGTCAGGCTTAGTGCAAGCAGTACTTGATCATTGTAAATATTGAAAACGATGATATTAAATTGCCCTAGTGTTTCTAACACTTTTATACGAAGATAGTTGGCTTAGTCGGATCAACAATTCGAATATCACAAATCTACAAGTAAAAGATTCAGAAACTCAATCATGCACAATATGAACCCTAGCTACGAATTTACATACTATCACCAACGATATATTTAGCTACTCATATAAAAAACGTAATCAACAATAGCAATCATAGATGAAAACATGGTTGAATTGAAAGATAGAGTGCAAAAATAGTGAGATACAAAGTTACCACCGAGGGTTGTCAATCTCCGATGAATTGCTAAACTCACAAAGATCTAGCAAGGTGAGATCAATAGATGTCCAAATCTCTACCTTGATGCTTCAAAACGCTAAGGAAAAGTAGTTATAAGTCAAAGAAAACCCAGAACAAGCTCTAGGGTTTATGTCTGCAAACGTATGAATGAATATATGAAAATTCGCAACTTTTACAAAATATATATATCTGCCCCGTAACAGTACCAGGCGGACTGCCTGGCACCAGGCGGTGCGCCTGACACCAGGCTGACCGCCTGGGGTGCCAGGCGGTGCGCCTAGCACGGGCAGAGAATTGCCCGTGCTTTTCTCCTCCAAGTCTTCAACTTTTTGGTCTTGGACACGACTTTAAGCTCCGAAACTTGGTCTTTTGGTTTGGAAACACGTCCCGGTACTCCTTGATACACCACGGGTGATCTCGTTGCACCAAAATTTCAATGTTTAGCCATGATTCATATCCAAAAGTGTGATTTTCACCTAAATCCTGAAAATAACAAAGAAAATGGAAACGTGACACTATTCTAACAAAATGCACTAAAATGCATACAAGAGGATAGCTAAATGGGTGAAAAAGAACCGAATGAAAGTGTAAAAAACACTGTCATCATTTGTACGTACACTTTTAGTTTTTTTTAATGAAATTTAGATTCTCGTAAAATGAATCGATCGTATATATTTGTTGGGCGTACTCAATTCGTCGCTACTGTCACTAACAGATAAATTCTATCCGTCACTATATTTTTTTTCACATTCCGTTTATTATACACAGTTGTTCTAACGGATAGAATTTATCCTTTGGAACGTGGTGCCACGGATACAATCTATCCGTGGCAAAGCCCAAAGTCCGGATCCAACCCGACAAAGGATCTATCCGTCTCTAGGGGAGCCGAAACGTGGCTAGTTTTAGCCACGGATATTTATCCGTTGCTAAGAGGCTGCTAAATAGCGACGAGCAATACAAGGATCCTGGAGTTTAGTGACGGATCCATCCGTCACTAAACAACACCGATCGGTTGCTAAAATTTTTAGCGACCTGTGAGATTTCCGTCACTAAATTGTTGGTCGCCATCAATTTAACGACGGATAAATAATCCGCCGCGAATGAGTGACGGACTTAGCGACTGATTAGTGACGGATAAAAAGTTGACTTTTTAGCGACGGATGACCATCCGTTGCTAAAGCCGGAGCCACGTGGCTTGGGGGCTGAGGGCCTAGCGACGGATGAGCTCATCCGTCACTAGACCCCCGTGGCTCTAGCGACGGATCAATGTGGCATATAACGACGGATCAATCCGTCGCTAATTTTTTTTTAATTAAGTTAATGAGAATTAAAATCCAAAAACCAAATAAACCAAATCGAGCAACCTGTTACACAAATTCTTATAGACCAAATAAATAAAAAATAATCCAAAAATTCATAATAAATGTAACGAAACCCTCCATACATATAATAATAATAATCATACTTACAATACTAAATCCAAAGTAATATCATAGCGTACACAATATTCATGCAGAAAATAGTAATAGAGCTACTGAAAAGGATAGGGGATCATGGAGATGATGGTGGTGGTGGTGGTGGTGTGGGCGGTGTGGGCATCCCCAGCTTCGCATACACCGCAGTGATCATAGCATTTTGTTAAGCGAGCATAGCAGCT
Source organism: Plantago ovata (assembly GCA_028274465.1). Taxonomy (NCBI): domain Eukaryota; kingdom Viridiplantae; phylum Streptophyta; class Magnoliopsida; order Lamiales; family Plantaginaceae; genus Plantago; species Plantago ovata. The sequence goes on from CM051458.1 coordinate 79,783,379, forward strand.
TGATGAGCCTGCTCAGCTTGTAACCTCTTCATCTCCTCATCCCTCTCCTGCAACTGACGTAAGAGGGCCTGCTCTCGAGCAGCAGCTGATGAAGAGGTACGACGAGGATGCCTCGAGTCCAATTCAGGGACGGCTGCTGCACTCCCCAATCCCAAGCGACGGCCCTTCTCGTTTGGAGGATTTACCTCGAGGAAAATGACATTCATTTCATCAACAGTGAGATCCTGACCACGAATCCTTTCCTCGTAGGCCGCCTGGAATGATAAATCAAGAGTGCAAGGTGTTAGTTATGTTGTTAATTAGTTGAAATCATCAATATTTAATAAACACATGTATTATTGAACTTACCGCAATTGTTCTAGAATCGTCACACAACCAATCATTGTCCTTGCCAAACCTAGATCTCGAGAACAAGGTGAATAGGAGACCCTCCTTATCCTTCAACTGAATGATACATGAAAATATCATATACTTAGTTTTAAAGTTCGAAGTGCATTAAAGTAAATAACAAGTATAAGAATGATTTCTGCACAAAGTGAATACACTTACCTTCTGCCTCACATGTGCTGTAGCGATCGACTAAGACCCAAAACGGTGTGTCACCTTGCTACGGTTCCCATCAGCAGGTTGCGCCCTCCTGTTCTCACTGTTCTGTTCAGCCAGCGCCTTGACTTTCTCGTTAGTCCAGTATACCTTGAACGCCTCCCAAATTGCATCACCAATCCATCCGGGTTTGGCTTCCCCTTTACCCATGTTGTCTTCATAGTATTAACCATCGACTTGTAGAGGGCACTACCATGAGAGTTGTAGATGTACCAGAGGTCCCACAACAATGCTTTCGGAAGGAAGAAATGTTTCTACACAATTACAAATAAACATCGAAAAACACACAACGTGTGAATACTTAATAAAAACATTCAAGTATAACAAGGGGGGAATAACACAACAATTATATTGGTGACTAACATATCACCCAAGTTCAGTGGACAACATACCACTCAAATATAGTGGCTAACATCCCACTGACATATAGTGGCTACCATACCACTCACATTGTCCTATATTTCACTAAAACTATGGTGACTAACATATCACCCAAGTACAGTGGCTAACATACCACTCACACAAAGTGGCCAACATACCACTCACAACACACAAACAATTAGGACAATTAGGTAAGTAATGTACGATTATTAACTCACCATCAGCTCCTCGAACATCTCTCCCTTCAGCTGACCTGGGATGCAATGCCACTGGTGTCCACCCAGTTGCGGTACGATCATCTTGTTCCTTATTATCTTACCGAGTCGATCGACAGCGTGATCCCCATACAACCTGTGAAGAATAGGTAAATCAATAAGCAAACCTTCGATATATATATGTTAATAGTTCGAAAATTAGTTAATGCATAATACTTACTTCTCTCTATTGGGGTAAAGGACAAGGCGACCATTCCATGTCAAACCATCTTCCGGCCTTCGAAAGGGACAATCGTCGTCTGGAACGTCGGCCCACGGGTCCTGGAGGGAGGACCGAGCATTCGAGCCCCTACTCGACTCAGGTGGAGTCCCAAAAATAGAAGGGGAGCCCTGCTGTGAGCCATGCCCGGTGTCCTCTCCGTCGGTATCAACCGTCTGGGCCGTCTCGACCTGGTACTCTGGCTTCTTGGGTTTTGGCATCTGCAAAAAAAAGATGTATTAGTACATACACAATTGAATATATAACATGTAAAATGTACAAATATACTAAGGAACGACGCTGGACATTCGGGTGGTCACGCCAGTAGGCCAGCCAGTACTCATGAAGGGAATCTCCCATCCATTCCGAAGGCGGAACTCCCAACAGCCAGTTGGCTTTCCAAGCCTCAAAGAGTATATCCCCCAACGTACGAACTGGCATCTAATAATAATCAACCTAATATAAAACATGTAAATCAGAGATATGGTAAGGAACGACATCTATTTAATTATCAACCTAATAGCTAAGTTTAATCTAACTACCACAAACTATGTAGTACTAATTCACGTACCCTCTATGATCTCTTCTGGTTCTAAGTCTATGAAAACATCATCATGCAACTGAATAACTTCTTCTGTAGCCTGTAGAGGTTTTCTAGCCTGACTGTCGACATCTTCTTCTTGGTATGAGTCGTCGTCCTTCTCCACATACTCAACTTTGGATCGAGCATTTATAGGTACAGCAGCTAACCAATCGCCCTTATCTTTTTTCAAGTTAGGAAATTGAAAAAATACAACTTGAAGTGCTTGACTTGCCAAGATAAATGGTTTGTAGGCAAAAGTATCCCATCTGCAATCCTATTGTACATCCAAGTACGATCGGATTCATAATTGAATGCTAAACCTGGCCAATGAAAGTTTAGTACATGGAGCTAACGTATTTTTTCACCAAGTATCCATTTTAATTATCAATTTTTTACATTGCATTATATATACTCCCAATATTTCTACATTAGAAATAAAAATACTCATATTATCTTCTAATTTAATTTACCAATGAGTTATTTCCTTCATACTTACACTTTTTTTAAACAATAATTACCTATATTTATTTATATTTCCATTATATTTGTACAATTTTCATTATAATAACTACTTACAATACACTGTAATTACATATATTTATCTATATTTCCATTATATTTACACAATTTCCATTATAATAACTAATTACAATACACTATAATTACTCATATTTCCATTATAATTATACTTGTGCAATTTTCAAATCTAATCAGTATATCCCAAACAAACTACACTAATTGAACAAAACTAACTCCGTAGATAATCCCAAACATAATCGAACCAAATTCAAATCCCAAACATAATCAACCCAATAATCAAACCCAACTGAAATCCCAAACATAATCGAACCCGATTCATATCCCAAAGATAATCAAACCCCATTCAAATCCCAAACATAATCGAACCCACTACATCCCAAACATCCCAATTGAACAATACTAACATCAAAACTAGCTAATAAACCATAAAACACTTCAAAATTGAAAAAAAAAATCAAATTTACAAAAGTTAGGTTTCGAGATTAGTACCTTTGATTGCGGAATAAATAGCAAAACCCACTTCAAAATTGAATGTCCCACCACGTTCCTTGTTGAATTGGTTTCGATTTGACACCAAGATTGGAAGAAATGATGAAGTATAGTGGAAGATTCGAGAGAAAGGAAAAAAAACGGGATGATAGGAGAAGAAGGAGCAGTGACGCCAGCATCCGTCGCTATTAGCGACGGATTGCCATCCGTCGCTATTCTGCGACCGATGGACTCATCGGTCGCTAAATAGCGACCAATGACGCCGTCGGTCGCTATATTTTTAATTCCTTTTCTTTTTATTTTTCTATTTTTAATTCCTTTTCTTTTTATTTTTCCCTGGTCTAATTACCTTGCGACCGATGGAGTCATCGGTTGCTAAATAGAGACCGATGACGTTATCGGTCGCTATATTTTTAATTCATTTTATTTTTATTTTTCCCTGGTCTAATTACCTTTTGGATATATGCACCCCTTCGTGAACAAACATGTTTGTTCGGATATATGCACCCCTTCATGAACAAACAGGTTTGTTCATGAACAAACAGGTTTGTTCTGAACAGATGCGCCCCTTCCTTCTTCGTTTTGTACTTCTATATATTGAAGGAATCAGTCTCCTGAACAGACAACGAAAACTCTTACATCCTCTCTACTTTCTGATCGAAATGCATATTGCCTGAATTAGATTGCTTTCTTGGATTATCCCGGCAAGGAATTCGTGAAACCCAGGCAACAAGTTAGGGTCGAATTATCTTGTTTGGAAAGTGACTACACGATCCATTGAAATTTTTCAAGATTATCACAACCCTCATATATTACTAACAAAACATGCATAAAATTGTACCAAGGCCTAATAAGGAGTAAACATGGAGACATTTGAATTTTTAGAGCCATAGTTATACCAAGAACAAGAAAACTTAATCAATTGAAGAAGATGCAAACTGATTGATAAATCAATCCATGAAACAAATAGCAAGCGCAAAAGCTATAAAAAAAAACAAGCCAAAAGATACGGATCAGTACTACTAGTCCAGGAAAATATATTAACAAGATCTCTATCTGGACTTACAAGTAGCTAATGCATAAACAAGAGTGCTAGTGTTTTAGGTACTTACAGAAGCTATTTTATATACACCAGGTCTAAAGACGATGGACCATCTAAGAAAGCTACAAGTAACAAGTCTTTCTATACTAGCTGCAGATCATTGTTGACTCCAACAAGATTCAACACTTGTTCATTTGATCATGAAGGAAAACAAGAAAGAGCACAACTTAATCTATGCATGCATATAAGCTTCATATACTTCACATCAGTGTAATCACAACTAACAACACATGAGAGATGATAGAACTCGAACAGAAGAGTAAGGTCAAATGCCAACCAACACATGTCGACAACGTACAATAAGTTCATATAAACAGAACACAACGTATGTCATCTACATGATAATACTTTATCATGCTCATTAATTGGAACCGGCATTTAGATATGTTGTAACAACTAACAAGTCAAATGGTGCTACTGATATTACTCAAACAAGTATGACAAATCGAAATGCTTAATTAATTAAACACCTAGTCCAGAAAACAAGCAATTAGATGTGATGAACTGAGAAGCCTAATTATATTGATAACTAGTAATCATTCTAGCTAGAAACTGCAAAGTAAGCAACTCAACTCACAATGACAAACCATCACATGATTAGGCCCTTAATTAATGGTAGGTGACCAAATAACATCTAAATTGTTAGATTTATAAAAAATTAATAGGTTTCCTTTAGAACCATGAACAAGCTTCTTCCCATCTAAATTGTTAGATGGAAAAAATACATATATAAACCAATATACAACATTAATTGCAAAAACAGTCACTTTAAAAAAACAATTACAAAAAGTTCGCTACAGTAGATCCGGATTTCAAAAACTCGCTACAGTAGATTTAATAAATATTTTGAAATCCAGAAGCTAGTTTCAGCCACCGAAACTAGCTGAAACTAGCAAAAAATGACTGAAACTAGCTAAAAATGACTGGAAAAAGTTGAAACTAACGGTTAATTTTATATTTTTCCTAAAATTAACCTTTAAAATTAGTTTTTAATTTTATAAGATGATTAAATTAACTCTAAAACTTATTTATGCTAAACTAAAAAAATTAAAAAATATGAAAACTATAATTATAAAAATATAAATCATTATTTTAAATGAAAAAAATAATTTCAAATTTGTTTCAACACATAAAAACTAGTTTCAGAAGCTAGTATTAGACAAAAAGTTAGTTTCAGAAGCTAGTTTCAAACAAAATCTAGTTTTATAAACTGGTTGAAACTAGTTGAAACTAACTATTAATGCTAGTTTCAACATCATAAAATGTTATTTTCATTAGTTTCAACAACAAAAATGCTATTTTCATTAGTTTCAATATCATAAGTGCTAGTTTCAGCAACAAAAATGCTAGTTTCAGCAACACAAATGCTAGTTCAACATAAATCCTAGTCTCAAACAACTAAATGCTAGTTTCAACGACTAACTGCTGTTTTAATTAGTTTAAGCATTATAAGTGTTAGTTTCGGTCACTGAAACTAGGTGAAACTAGCTAAAAATGACTGAAACTAGCTTACACTAACAGTTAATTTTATATTTTTGCTGAAATTAACCGCTGAAACTAGCTAAAAATAACTTAAACCTAGCTGAAACTAATTGTTAATTTTAGTTTTTTGTTGAAAAATATAATGGTCATTATTTTCACTGAAAAAAAACTAATTTCAAATTAGTTTCAAAAATTAGTTTCAAACAAAAAGCTACTTTCGGACAAAAAGATAGTCTTTTAAGTTAGTTTGAGAAAAAAAGCTAGTTTCAGCACATAAAAATATTAGTTTCACTAGTTTCAGCACATAAAAGCTAGTTTCGGACGAAAAACTAGTTTTAGGAGTTAGTTTCAGACAAAAAAACTAGTTTGAGTACATAAAAGTGTTAGTTTCAGCACATAAAAGCTAGTTTCATAGACTAGTTTCAGACAAAAAGTTAGTTTCGGAAGCTAATTTCAGGCAAAAAACTAGTTTCATAAACTAGCTGAAATTATATGAAACTAACTGTTAATGCTCGTTTCAGCACACATATACTAGTTTCATTAGTTTCGGCAATGCAAATGCTAGTTTCATTAGTTTCATTATCACAAGTGCTAGTTTCAGCAAACAGAAAATGCTAGTTTCATTAGTGTCATCATCACATGTGCTAGTTTCAGCAACACAAATACTAGTTTCAACACATAAAACCTAGTTTCATAAACTAGTTTCAGACAAAAAGTTAGTTTCAAAAACTAACAGAAACTCTATGCAACTAACTGTTAATACTAGTTTCAACATCATAAAATAATAATTTCATTAGTTTCAACAACTAAAATGTTGTTTTCAATAGTTTCAACAATAAAAAAACTAGTTTCATAAAAACAAATGCTAGTTTCATTAGTTTTAGTATCACAACTGCTAGTTTCACTAGTTTTCAACATCATAAGTGCTAGTTTCAGCAACACAGATGTTAGTTTCAGCGCCAAAATGGTAGTTTCATTGGTTTTCAGCATCATAAGTGCTAGTTTCAGCAACAATATATGCTAGTTTCATTAGTTTTCGGCGAACACGAATGCTAGTTTCATTAGTTTCAGCATCACAAGTGAACACAAAAATGCTAGTTCATTAGATTCAGCATCACACATGTTAGTTTCATTAGTTTCGGCAACATAAATGCTAGTTTCAACGGCAAAATGCTAGTTTCATTAGTTTTCAGCATCATGAGTGTCAGTTCCAATAGTTTGAGCATCATAAGTGTTGGTTTCAGCAATAAAAAAGTTAGTTTCATCAACACAAATGCTAGTTTCATTAGTTTCAGCATCACAACGACTAGTTTCATTAGTTTTCAACATCATAAGTGCTAGTTTCAGCAACAAAATGCTAGTTTCAGTAACACAGATGGTAGTTTCATTAGTTTCGGCAAACACGAATGCTAGTTTCATTAGTTTCAGCATCACAAGTGAACACAAAATGCTAGTTCATTAGATTGAGCAACACATATGCTAGTTTCATTAGTTTCGGCAACACAAATGCTGGTTTCATTAGTTTCTGTATAAAAATATTAATTAGGAGATTATTTGGACGTTGGTTATATTTAAAAAATAGTTAAATATAATTAGTTAGTAATTAATTAACACTAATAGACGTAAAAGACACCATTAGAAATCAGTTTAGCGAGAAATTGGAGTCCAATTTCATATTCTCTTCCAGATTAGAGAGATTTTAGAAACTGCTTGGTTAGAGTTTAGGGCACAAAAAAAATAGAATGGCCTTTTTTGTAAGATGTATTTTGGAGACTACTTGATTAGATTATAGGGCACCAAAAATAGAATGGCATTTTTGTAAGACTACTTGTATTTTAGGACACCAAAAAATAGAATGGTCTTTTTTGTAAGATATTTTTTAAAATGGTTGTTTTAGCAATTAGGTGCTCTAGAGTGGTTCTTTTATCTAATTTTCTGTTGTTAGATTTATCAAAAATGAAACCCATTTAAGCAATGTACTCAAACTGACAGGAATCAACCTTTAAGGGCTTATAGATTCTTGAGACATAAATTATACTCCTACTAATTATAGATTCTTGAGACAACTCCCAAGAACGATGGAACTTCAACCAATCCCAAATCTATAAGTTCAATTTTAACCATAAACAACTACATAATAAAACATGCACTATTAATACAAAGCATGCAATTGATATAAATAGTTCAAATTGTAAAAAATAAAAAATAATGAAAGTTAGGGTTAGAATTAGTACCTTCGATTTGGGAAACAATAAGCAATGAAATCACGAATTGTTTGTCCACCCAACTTCCTTGTCAAACGATACATACATGGAAAAGGGAGAAATGGAGATAAGAGTAGAAGAAAGAAGAAGGGGCGAGAAGAAGAAGAAGCTCTCTGTAAATAAATGAGCACGCTTATATATATATATATATATATATATATATATATATATATATATATATATATATATATATATATATATAGCGTCCGTCGCTATGCCCAAAATAAAATATTATTTTCTTTTTCTTTTTCTTTTTTAATTGACAGTCAACGGAACGGAGAGACGGATGATTTTATCCGTCGCTAAAGCTACTTTAGCGACGGATAAGCTTATCCACTATGATTAAAAAAAATGGTGCACAAAGCAAACATATAGTATTAATTGGGTCGGTGGGGATAATTGTTTAGATTGATTTAATAATTTTAATATAAATTTTGTTTCTGGATTCAAAATATATTTATTAGACTTAGGCTCTGTTCTTCGTATGAAAACTCATTATTTTCAGTTCAGTTCAATTCAGTTCAGAATTGCTTAGTTATATTTTATACTACAAATAAATTCAGTTCGGTTCTGTTCAATTCAGTTCAGCTTCATTCAAATCTGTTCAATTCAGTTCAATTTTGTTCAGACAAAGAGAACAATTTCTAATGGATCACAAATTAGAGGTCCCTAGAAATCTGAGGCCCTGTTCGATCGGGCGTTATGTGCAATTTTAAAATATTAGTACGATAATTCTACTAGTGCAGTCGATTTACGTGCCTTCTACTAGGTTGTGACAACTGGTGTTTGGGGTGGGGGGGGGGGGGGTCTCACATCTAGGTTAAGCGTGGTAAAGTTGTTTCTCTTGCATGTCTTTATACCGTTCCCCAGCATCATCACTTATATATATATATATATATATATATATATATATATATATATATATATATATATATATATATATATATATATATATATATATATATATTGATAGCGTCCGTCGCTATGCTCAAAATAAAATATTATTTTCTTTTTCTTTTTCTTTTTTAATTGACAGTCAACGGAACGGAGAAACGGATGATTTTATCCGTCGCTAAAGCTACTTTAGCGACGGATAAGCTTATCCGTCCCTACTTTACCGACGGATAAGATCATCCGTCGCTATCTACTCGCCGGTTTAAGGACGAACTGAACTTAGAGCGCAGTTCGTCAATATCCGTCGCTAAATTTAGCGATCCGTCGCTATGTGACGCTACCCATCCGTCGCTAAACTGTTGTTTTCTTGTAGTGTAAGGTGGTGCAGTGGAAGGAGTCTTGGGGGGGGGGTGAAGGAGAGGTGCAGGGTTCGATCCCCAACGGAGACATAAGGCGGTTTAGGTGTGGAGATATATGTAATATTTTCCGTTTCAAAAAAAAAAAAATCAAACAAATTATATTATACACTATGATTAAAAAAAATGGTGCACAAAGCAAACATATAGTATTAATTGGGTCGGTGGGGATAATTGTTTAGATTGATTTTTCATAATTTTTAATATAAATTTTGTTTCTGGATTCAAATATATTTATTAGACTTAGGCTCTGTTCTCTTCGTATGAAAACTCATTATTTTCAGTTCAATTCAATTCAGTTCAGAATTGCTTAGTTATATTTTATACTACAAATAAATTCAGTTCGGTTCTGTTCAATTCAGTTCAGCTTCATTCAAATCTGTTCAATTCTGTTCAATTTTGTTCAGACAAAGAGAACAATTTCTAATGGATCACAAATTAGAGGTCCCTAGAAATCTGAGGCCTGTTCGATCGGGCGTTATGTGCAATTTTAAAATATTAGTACGATAATTCTACTAGTGCAGTCGATTTACGTGCCTTGACAACTGGTGTTTGGGGTGGGTGGGGGGGGGGGGGGTTGTGGTCTCACATCTAAGTTAAGCGTGGTAAAGTTGTTTCTCTTGCATGTCTTTATATCGTTCCCCAGCATCATCACTTATGCTCTTCTTTTTTCAATTATAATAAAATAAATTAGCCGTTTCAAAAAAAATTACGTGCCTTTTACTTGTACAATGTAGAAACGAGCTAGGCACTAGAGTACTCAGGAACACTTTTTTTTTATTATTTTTTTTTTTAAGCGGCAAAACAAGGATCAATAATGGTTCTCCATTTACCCCGTGGTGACTCGAACCTCCAACCCATTAGTTAGAGTTGAAGTAGCTTACCAATTGAGCTATACTTCGTTGTCACTTGGCAACACTACCACCAAAATATAACACAAAACTGGAAGAGTGTATAAGACATACATTTCCTTCAAACACTTCCCACGTCGGAAACAAAAACGAGTCCAAACTCCTCTATTGCTAGAATGGCTAGACTGATACTTTACCCGACGGTAATTTAATGGGAATGGCCAAGGCTGGCCCAGCCATTGGCTAGGCCATGATCAAATATGAGGCTGAAACAAAATATACGAAATTTATAGTATAAGATTTTGGTTATTTTTCATTAGTGCGTGCACGTAATGAATTTTTTTATATATTTTGTTTTTTCTAAACAGTAAAAAAACTTTTTATTAATCGGGAAGTACAAGGCATGCTCAGTAACACTACAACTGAAATACTTGTAACAAATCTCCGGAACATAACTTATGTATGCAATTGAGAGTCATAACCAGGGAGCCAACCAAATTACTATAGCATCAAATACAAACTGCTATCACAATTACTATATTGTAGTATTTTTTGTAATATTTTATAAATTGTCCGGGGTAAAATCGGCGTGTATAGTTTGGTAAAACATTTACATTCCTAGTATTTTTGTGACAATAATATTTCACTTTACACAAAATCATACCACAACATACCATTAAAAAAATGGGCGACCTACCATTTAGTCTCATTTGCTTTCATAATTTACCATTTGAATATTAGTACAATATTTTTTACCATTTGGTCTCATTAGTTAGTGTACCCGGGTACTTCAATTTTAGTACCCCGCTAGTTATAGTACCTAAATACTTATAATTAGGTACCCAACACTTTAGTATCCCCTAATTTTGGTACCGGGTACTAAATTTTTAGTACCGAACACTTAGTACCGAGACCAAATGGTAATTAATAAGACCAAATGATAAAATATTTTGTGGTGTGATTCAAATGGTAAATAAATCCAATTTATTTGACCATTTGGTAAAAACCCCTTAAAAAATACCACCCTTTGCTTAAAAAAAAAAAAAAGGAATACCACCTTCGTGCCTAAGTATCCGTGGTATTATTCCAAAGCATGGCCTTTGTTTAATGAAATTTTTGCCAAACATACTGAAACTCTTTTGAGTTTGTTGAAGCAGTTTGTGCTGGCAATTGAACAGACAACACTCATAATTATGATGAAGCTTGTTCTTCAACAAATTGAATAGTCATTTGAACTGATCGGATCAGAGGATATACTATGATGTCGTCCTGGGAGTAGTCTAGCATAGCAGAGGTAAAGTAAGAATTCAACACACAACACAATTTTAGCAGTGGCGAATCAAAAATTTAGAATAAACCTGATACAAAAAAAACACCCAATCTCTCTCAAAACCGAATAAAATCTCATTAGCAAGAGTATCTACTTGAGGAAAACTTGGTATAAAAAGTAAAGAAAAGAAAGATCTGTCTGCTATCTTAATGCAGTAAACAAAAAGGGGTAGGCTGAGCTAATGTTGTGCTCTCAAGGTTTAGCGGTCCGGCCAAGCACAGGAAACTTCGTTTCAAAATCAGGTTCTGCTGCTGGTTCGTTCGCCTTCTCTGTTGGGGTGGTTTTTTGACGTTCATCACGTCCAGAACCGTTCCTCCCATCTTTCTTTCTCTCATTCAAGACCTTCTTCTCCTTGACCTCCACTTTCTGGAGATACTCTTCCAGTGCTACTTTCTGTCAAGAAATAAATCAAACCACGATAAGGAACTTGCCAGAAAGTGTTTTATGTTAATGCTATGCATTTTCAACACTGCAAGAGGAAATAATATGCTACCTTACGGCCAGTCTTGACATCTTTACCAGCTGCACCACCTTTCTTCACCTTGTCATTGCTAGCCAGCTTGCTTTCCTCTTGATCATGTCTTTTACCAACCAACTTCATGGACTCAAACTCCTTGGCATCCACTGTGCGCCTTTCGCCCTTAGCAGATTCCAAAGCCCTCTTCTTTTCCTCAACTTGCTTCTCATACTCTTGCAGTGTTTGCATCTGTCAGCAGAATAAACAAAACAATGAATCATAACTTCTTGATGTATTCTAAAAGTTAAACAGCAAGCATATAAATATTCCAAAAGGGGATCGTCAGATCATTACCTTTGCATCGACAGCCTCTTCCTTCAACCTCTCAGCTTGTTTCTTCAACGCCTCAGCAAACGCATAGGTTGACTCTTTAGCTTTTGCTACCTTAGCTGCATCCTCCACCGATCGGTCAGCCTCTTCCATCAACTTCTTAGCCTTTTCCTCAAACTTCTCAGCCTTTTCCAATCTCACACCATACGGGTGGATCTTCGATTTCATTGCTGACTTGACTTCAGACAATTTCTTACGAGATTCCTCAGCCTCTTTCTTCAGCATCTCATCCTCTTGAGACAATTTCTTACTCGAGTTCATCAGCTTAGCAACCTTTTCAGACAATTGCTCATGAGATTCCTCAGCCGCTTTTATCAGCTCCGCAGCCTCTTTAGCCACTTTGTTATGAGGTTCCTCAGCGTCTTTTCTCAGCACCTCAGCCTCTTGGCGCAATTTCTCAGCCACTTTCTTTAATTTCTCAGCTTCCACCTCCGGAAAGACTCTTACAAGATTCTTCTTGACTTCAACGACTTCAGCTTCTTCAGAGGCAGCAGCAGCAGCAGCATCAACTACATTCTCTTCTCTTTGCTCCACCTGAACCTCAGGCTGCATTGGCCCATCAAAACCACCCTCACTCCTGACATGACCACCACCACGTGCGTAACGACCTTTTCTTCCAATGGAATTCCAGCCATTTTTTTCCCCGTTATTCAACTTGTCATCAGCAACCACCGAAACCTGCTCCGGTTTACCACTAGTATAGTTCCTGTTATTCTGCCTGGGGGCATAACCATCACCTTCCCTGTTGAAACCATTATATCGCCCCGAGCCATTGCTGTAGCCATTGCCCTGGCTGGAAACTCTTCCAGAACGGCCATTGTTCTGACCAGAACCATTCTGGTAGCCATTGCCATTGCCCTGGCTGGAAACTCTTCCAGAGCGGCCATTGTTCTGACCAGAACCATTCTGGTAGCCATCAGGGTGGGGGGCATTATTGTTCTGCCTGAAACCTCTTCCACCACCGTTATTCTGACCCGAACCATTCTCGTAACCACCGGGGCGGCCACCGTTCTGCCTGATACCTCTTCCACGGCCACCGCCATTCGTCTGACCGGAACCATTCAAGTAACCTTCAGGGTTCCCATTGTTATGCCTCAAACCCCTTCCCCGACCCGAACCGTTACCCTGGTCTCTGTACTGCCTCTCTGTAAATATAACGCCATAATAAATCTCAGGACTTATATATATTTCCGAAAAATCAAGAAAAGTACAATGCGCAAAACATATTATTATAGGCCTTATTATAGGCCTTATTAAGTTATAGTAACAGATCTCCCAAAAATTAGAACCGAACATAACTTTTTAAAAAAAAAAACAAAGCCCTAGTAGTACGCAAATAAATTCCAAATTAAGATCCAGTCTACGTTTAGTAAACAAATCAAGACACAAAAGAAACACATACAACAAAGAATTATATTACTAATCACATTACAAGAAACAATAAATCTGAATTTCAAGCGTAAAATAAACATTATAATTATAAAAAAACAAGAAAAATTAGAAGACAAAGAAAGTACCATCAGCCGGCTCAGTAGGCTTCTCAGGCTGCTTCTTCTTTTCGGCGGCCTCCGCCACCTTGGCGGCTTCGACCTGTTCGACCTTGGCAGCGGCTTCGACGGCGCGAGCAGCAAGATTCTCGACGTTTTCGCCGTCGGAATCACCGTCCAGAAGAGCAAAGCGTTGCCGTGGAACGCCATTGCCATCTTTCTTCAGCTCTACTGCTCTACGTGATTTCTTGTTGGGAAAGAAAAAAAAGAAAACTGGGGTTTTAGACGCGGAGAGAATAGAAAGAAATAATTTTGCTTGGTTGCAAAGACGTGAAAAATAAGAGGCGAACGGGGGTATGTATATATAGGAGAGTAGAGAGAGATAATAAAACCTAACTAATTAAAGAGTTTGAGTCTGTGTATGAGTACAACAGAAGAGAGAATTAAGGGAGGTTTATAATTAGCTAATTAGCAAAAACACATTCTAGATCTTTCTTTTTTTCCTTTTACTGTTACTACTTGCTCTCTAAGTCTCCGATATTTGCCTAATTCTTTTTATTTATTATTATTAATTAATTCTGTTTCTAATTGGTAACTAAATTTGCTAATTCAGTATCGGGATTCCGAGATCTTTTTGCTTTGCTGCGTTTTGGTCTAAAACATTGGCCCGACTGTAGTCCATCTGTGTATCAAGCGTCCTTTCTCACCTCGGTCCAGATAAGTGGTCTTTAGCCCAACTACACAATCTACTGAACATATTTTCTAGGTGATTATTTTTTTAAAGATACATCATTACAATTACAAAAATACTGTACTTATTACTGGCCTACAATTTTTTTGTCATCAATAAATATTTAATAACCAACATTTCAATCCATCTCTATACAGAGCAAATAATTATCCATTTCGGGTATCAAACACGTGACCTCATAGGTACAGAGTGTATCAACTTGTCACTCGGCTACGAACGCTTTGACTAGGTGCTTTTCTCTAATGATATTCTATTTTTTTCACAATATAACTATGATTCTAACAGTTTTAGAAATTACCGAGAACCGGATTTCATTCGTCATATTGCCTCCCCGGGCAACTTGCTACTTCTACTGTTTAGAGTGGTCACAAACCTATACTATCAAGTGAAAAAAAGAAAATCTCATCGGGTTAACAACCTGTTAGTAACCATTTGTTATGTCATGGGAATACATAATTGATGATTATAAAATATGTCCCAGCTGAAAATAACAACTTAAGACGAACTAAGTGGATGGATCCGACCCTTTGAGACCCAAGACTCCTGCTTCAAGCTATATGGGTGACCTTCATCTACATTTGAAGTAGCATGAGCAACAAAGGCACACCCTCTGAAGCATTTGACCCGACCTTCAACGTCAACCCATTCAACGTACGTCTGACTAATAAAGTACAAGTAAAGTGTAAAAGGCCGACCCTCAACCCTTGATGGAAGGTGGGAACAAGACAACTTGGCTCCCGACCTTTCTGTGTTCCAACCTAGAGGGTCCCTTGGGTGCAATCAAAGGTTTGTGATTGTCTACTCAATTGGGCCTAGTTCACTGACCCCAACATGGTGTGTTACCTAATTGCGCCTAATCCATTAAAGGCCCATGAACCTACATACGGCTTGCAATTTTCTCACTAACATGAGATATAGATACAAAGGCTCTCCTATAAATAAACTTCAATATCCATCAAAATGTAAGTCGAAAATCTTATCAGTTCAAATGCATGTATGCGATGCAAATGCTAGTGTTGTAGGTTCTATTCTGTCTGATTTTTTTTTCACTGAACTGATGATATGTAATGTAAAAAATAATTACGTAAATTCAAATTGATCTAAATTGAATGTGTTTTTAGATGGAAATAACATACGGCTTATAATCCTCAAAAGTTAACAGTACTCTATTTATTTCTTCCTCCCATATATATGTACACACAAAAGGAAAAAGAAACGAAAAAAAAAAAGGCAGCTCTCTTGAGATTCTAATCATCTTTGTCCTCATCTTCATAATTAAACGGGAACGGCACTGATTTAAACGCGCGAAAGTGCCCAACATTGTTAATATGTTCATTCTCCAACCTGAAGAAATTCCAGGAACCACGACGAAGTATCTCCAGGAAAGCCATAATTGTAACCATGGTCTCCCTATGTAAATCAAAGACTATGATGTCCATCACAGTCTGAATCCAAGCTAGCCTTAATACTGCATCCAACACCTATAAAATTCGGTAAAAAGAATTGTTAAATGTAAAAATCTCAGCATATGGGTAATTAGTAGTGTATCTTACACTGTCCAGATCCTAGCTAAAACTTACCATTGCGACAAAGTAGACACTTTTGTATGGGATAAGTAGTTTGTCTCTCAAAAATCGATTCTGGGAATTAGGTTGGAGAAGTCCCATGTCGAAAAGATGTCCCAGTATATCAGAAGGACTGTTGCAATAATTGATGTTATCCATGCCACTACTAGCCAACAATACTCTCCATTGATACTGTAGGCGGTTCTTGCACAAACTGCTACGATTGTAACGAAATATTTGATCCCATTGTATCCTTGCCAAACGTCTCCCTCATCATACCATCGACGTAGGCACTAATAAATCAACATTATAAAACAGTTGGTTAGCACTCATGGTATTGATTCTTTTTCTTCATTTATGTTTAAGTTAATGTTCTACTTGGCCTTATGACTCACATCAAGCACATCACTAGAGAATTAGTACAAATGAACTTATAAGATGGTTTCTAGTAATCATGGTTTACAAAATGTATTTTGTGTGTGGTACCTGCATGCAGCGCCACCAAAATGGTAGTCCGCCTAAAATGTAAGAGAATGTAAGAAAAACAGGACTTGAACTGCAACTGTCTTTTCTTTGCCTGAAGTCTCCCCAGCCATAATAGCAAATGTAGAACGATATGCTCCTTAAAGCTTGAACCTGACTCGTAAACTGGTCTGCTACTAAGAAGTCTGGTAGTGTAACCTGTGTGGAACAAATATGGAGATATTTGTCAGAGTAAATGGATTTGTTGGCCAAGAAAGAGTACAAGATAGTAGTATACCTTATAAAGAGGAGATAAGAAGCAACGGTAAAGGCAGGTCAGTAGGAAGAACCGACTTGAGCGATGAAATATGTTGAAAGGGCAGATCAAAATGCCAAATAAAGTCTGCCAGAAGTAGTTGTAATCATAAAATTAGTATCATCATCAGCATTAAATATTGTAATCTGTTTCAATCGAACAATGGACAAATATATATTTACCAGTAGTAGTACAAGAGGAAGTAGTTCTGTTATTGCCTCATAGTGTAAAGTCTTTGGATCCATTTCCATATCCAAGTTGGCGAGCACGCATGTAAGAGCTAACACACTTAGACTGGAACTAATAAGTAACATTTGTCTGTAACCTAATTCCGTTCCTCGCTTGAAACCGATTATGAAAGTGAAATTGACTCGATATTTCCTCCAAAAGTATATACAGGCAGCATATGTGAGCATGTGGAAAATAACGAATCCAAATAAACTGCAGAAAATTTAATTAGATTGTTAAGTAATGATAACAAAGACTGTATATATAATTAACTAGGCATATGGAATGAGGAAGGAAGAGTAAACACCTATAGAGAGGAAACATTGTTTCCATGTAAGCTGTGGTGTCTGACTTGTCCAGCATATGACGTTGACGGATTGTTAGTATTAGGGCTACGATAAGAGAAAGCGCGCAACCGGCTAGGAATCCTATTTTAAATCTCAATGTAAGATAAGTGAGCTATGTAACTATGTAAGTTTCTCATCATGTAACAAACCATAAAGAAATATGCCATACCTGTGGAGAATGATACCCTGTGTCTTACTCTTCTTGGTCTAGGCCTTAAATATTTTAGTCCTTGCATCTGACTGGAATTGGCAAAATGCTTGATAAAAGTTTCTTCTGTCCTTTCCAATAATTTATTCACCTGTTATTTAACACATAAATAAATAAATTTATATATACACTTGAAATGGATATTCATTCCATTTTGATCAGTGTGAAGGTTACATACCTCATCTGAAGTTCCTAGGAAAGAATTATCAACCATTTTCATGTAAGGTTTGGATGCACTTCTCGAAGCAATCTGGAATAATACATCACATATGTTTAAGCAATCACATAAAAACAATTTTACTGTACGATTAAATCGTCATGCAGGAAGAGAGAAGTATATTATACCTTGTCATATTTCCTCATGATTTTGGAGACTGCTGTTAGATTTAGGAAACTGTTGCATTTATAAGACAGGATATTGTGAGTACATGAGAGAACTGTAGTACATTAGATAGTAAACTAAAGTAATATTGAAGCAATTTATCATTAACTATATAACTAATTACCTGTAGCTTTTGAGAAGGTTAAGCTTGTTGTAAAATTCAAGCAAAGCTTTCTTAAGTTGTTTCTCTGCTTTCCTCAAATTATCCCTACTGAACTTCAAAGTAGGGATTCTGAGGAACTTCTTAATCGTTGACCGAGGTGTTGATGCAGTGTCATTAATCTTAACTTGATCAAGTATGTCAACTTGCTTTTTTATCTCAATAGGAGGCGGTCTTTTCGTTTTAGCCATGGACGGCACGTGTTTTGCACTTGATTCTTTAACCTTTGCATTTACAGGCTTCATAGTTACTGAATTTGATGACTCTTCTTGCTGCAGACGCCTCATAGTTACTGAATCTTCTTCATCTACTGCATCCATGTGTTGGTGCGGGCGTGAAACATGTCTTTCTACATTAAACAGAATCAAACTTTATGACGACGAACTTGTTTTATTGATCAAATCAATACAAGAAACAAATTTGTAGACGGTGGGAGTAATATAAGTTTGGCAGGCATTCTATAACTGCAATCATACGTTAGCTGAACAAGTTGAATATATCCAAAACTGTAGCAAAGTTAGGATAAGCATTTCTAGTGAAGAGGGATGAACAAGTTGACCTTAATTAATATATACAGAACTGAAAGAAATGGTACTCTGTAGTCAGTACAATAAATCCAGAACTTAAAACTCAAATAATCACATGATATTACTAATAAATTCAATTATGTTAAATTTAGATTTTTTCAGATGAATCTTAGTCTTACTCCAACAATTTATCATATTACTTGAGAAATACAACATTATTCGCTAGCTAAAAATTAAAATTGGTAAACACTTACTGCTGATGCTGGCTGACAATGCGGCGGTAGAAGCTTCAACCTCCGACGCCAGCTGCACAGTCACATTGTCGACATCATTAGCCCACGCGTCGGGATGCTCAACCCTCACCCGGAAAGCCATAAGCGCGTCCATTTGCTTGTTGAGCTCCTCCGCCTCCTCCATCACTTCACTAACCTTCCCCTTATAAAACTTCAAGACCTTGTTAAACTCATCATCCAATCTCTTGAAATACATAAGCTCGAACTCACCTCCCTCATCCGTCGCATGCATGAACAAAGTCTCAGACCCTTCGGTGCCATCTTTTTTGATATTGTTGGCAAAAATCACCTGGTTCTCGAGATCCATTTGGGCTTGAGTGGTGGGAGGGTGCCTGGAGAAGCGCGTTAAGCCACTGAAATCTCGGTAGTGAGTTAGAGTCTGTTTCAAGCTAACGGTTGGTGCAGGTTTGTTTCGTTGCTTGAAACTCTTGAGCTCTTTCAATAGGCCTTTGAGGAAATTATAGTCCAGATAGGCTTCTCGCCATTCTGGAACCATTTGTGAGGCGAATTCCTTACCGAACTTCATCTTTTCTTGTTTTTAGATATGATTGTGATGAAAACTAATGGAGTTAGAAACGAAGGGTGTATACGTATATATAGTAGAGTTTGCCAGATATGATGATCAGCTTATTCGACCACCGAAACAATTCCAGTATGTGAACGCGGAACTACTAGGTTATCAACTATCTAATTTAATATACTAGTATCATTTAATTGGGTTATGAAATATGACAGAAAAGTTATCAATCAGTTATTGATAATCAGGGTAGCAATTATTGATAATCAGAGCTGCCGAGAGCGAGTCAGAGTCTAAGATTAAGGAGCGTTTCACGACGTAATCGTCGCTTGTGAAACGTGAGATGATGATCTAACAATTGGTCTATTAATGATCCGTACATAGAGCTTGAGGGGGTACGTATCAGAATTAGCAGATCATTTATTAATCAAGTTAGATGACTAGATATGCACATGGCACATGCATGGAATGAGCTGACAGGTAATTAGTCAAGTTATTAGAACTAATCAACTTGCAGTTTGTAAGGAAAGCTGAAATAAGCTTTCCATCCAAAAATACAAAACGTGTTTAGCATTTCACACTTTTGTAAATTATGTAGCAACTTATATGTTTGTACATTAGCCTTACGTGTTTGTACATTAGATAGATATATACTCCCTCCATCCCAGAACAGTTGCACCATTTTGCCATTTTGGACGTCCCGTTAGAGTTGCACCATTTCATTTATTTGCCATATTTGGACATGGTTATAATAATTTTATATTCCATCAACACATTTTTGTGGCCACAAATCTTCCATAAAGTAAAAGCAACACCCACTATCAATATAACTCAGTATTTAACTCTTCTCTTTATTTTATGTGTCCAAAAACAAATGGTGCAACTCCTCTGGGACGGAGGGAGTAGATAGAAAAGTACAGTATAGTAGTCACTTGCTCTTTTACCCTTCGTCTTCCCCAAATCAAAGTCTATTGTAATTTCTTTTCTTCTGCTGTAATCTTCCATTTTATATCAATGAAGATACAGTTCAATTTCATCTCTGTTTCATAAAGTTCACATGGTATCATTCGCGAGTCGATCTTGAGCTCGTCTTCCGCAATTGCAATCTGTTTTCTGCTCGAATTTGAGTTCGAGAATCTCCTATTTCAAAATTAGGTTTTTGTAACCGTTTCTTCTTCGACGAACAATGGTGAATGTTCGAAAGACGACTGTAAATCCTGTCAATGGTGGTGTCAACTTGACGAACAATGATGATCCTGTCAATGGTGGTGTCAACTTGACGAACAATGATGATGAAAATCCATTCGGCTCGAATGGATCGGGTAATCTCTATGATTCTCCCAACTCTGTATACTATGTTCATCCTAGTGATCACCTGCTGCTTCGATTGTTAGTGCTAATGATATGTTGAATGGGTCGAATTATGTGTCATGGAGCAAGGCTGTGATTATGGGATTGAATGTGAAAAATAAAGTATCGTTTGTAGATGGAACTGTATCACAACCTGCTGTCACTGATTGTCTTGCGTATTCAGCTTGGATTAGGGTGAATTCACTAGTGCTTTGTTGGCTTATGAACTCTATTAATCATGACCTTAAGCAGAGTCTATTGTATATAAAAAGTGCTAGGGAGTTATGGCTAGAATTGAAAACAAGATTTTCAAAATCGGATGGTCCGCGCGTTTTCTTGTTGAACAAGGCCTTATGCAATATTTCTAAGGGATCTCAGCCTGTGAGCACCTATTATAGTCAGTTTAAGGCTATATGGGATGAGTACATCAGTTATAGGCCTGTTATGAAATGCGATTGTGGGGTTATGGCTTCTTGCAAATGCAATTTACTAGCTAAACAACAAGCAATGTATGATAGAGATGTTGTGATTCAATTCTTGAATGGTCTGGATGAGTCATATGCAAATGTGAGGAGTCAATTGTTGTTATCTCAACCAGTACCAACACTGTCACAAGCTTTCTCTACAATTCAGCAAGAGGAGTCACAGAGATCATTGCAACAATCATCTAGTCATCCTTTAGATTCAATGGCTATGGCTGTAAGAACAGATTCTCAAGGCTATCAACAAGGTAGTAGTTCTTATCAAGGGAAATACAACTATAAGGAGAAGAAGCCTGTTATTTGTACCTACTGCAACTATACTGGGCACACTGAAGAAAAATGCTTTCAGAAAATAGGCTACCCACCAGGCTGGAAGGGTCCTAAAGGCCAGAGGATACAAGGGAAAAGATATACATCTGGTTCTGGTTCTGCAAATGCAGTTGTGTCTGATAATGTCATATCTGAGAGTCACTCTAATGCAGCAAATAATGTCTCAGCTCATCCTCTCTTGAGTCCAGTTATGGTAGAGCAATTTTTGCAATATGCCAAGCAAGAACAAGCTACTACTCAAGTTCACAGTGCAGTTGCTGCTATCTCTACACAAACTGAGTCCTATGACATAGCAGGTCCATCTGAAACTCTTCCTAATACTTATTGTTTTAATGTTGTGTCTTGTGCAGATAAATGTGTTTGGGTAGTAGATACAGGAGCTACTGATCACATGATTTGCGATCCAACTTATTTTTCTTCTACACCTACACAAGTATCAATTATTATTAATCTACCAAATTCTACACATACTATAGCTACCTTAAAAGGAACTGTAACTTTATTACCTGATCTCATCTTAAGAAATGTTTTATATGTTCCCACTTTTACTTATAATTTACTTTCTATAAGTAGTTTAACCAAGGGTGAAGATTATACAGTGTCTTTTGCTCACTCCAAGTGTGTTTTTCAGGACAAGATCACATCCCAAGTGATTATTTCTGCTAAACAAACACTAAGGACTGTACAAGTTGCACATTTCACCTTCTACTACACATTTGACTACTGCATCATCTGACATCACAACTCAACAAAAATTCACATCACTGGACACTAATTCATCTGCTGTGATTAGTGAGAGAAAAACTTTTTCAACTGAAGCTCAATCTGATGCTTACAAATTACATGTAAACTCAACTGTAAATTCCATTTCTAGTCACAGTGATCATGATGTTTTGTGGCACAAAAGACTTGGCCATGCATCTTTTCATAAAATCTCTTGTATATCAGATTTGAATGTAACAAACAAGGCTATCATTGATTGTGAAATTTGTCATTTGTCTAAAATGAAAAAGTTGCCTTTCTCTAGTTCTGACAGTGTTTCTACTAATGCTTTTGATCTGGTCCATCTTGATATATGGGGACCTTACAATGTTACTTCTAGCACAGGTCATAGATATTTTATGACTGTAGTAGATGACTACACACGTTGCACCTGGATATATCTCATGAAAGCAAAGTCTGAAGTACAGACAAATATACAACAATTTTATTTTATGGTGCGTACTCAGTTTCAGGCAAAAATCAAAGTCATAAGGAGTGACAATGGACCTGAGTTCATGTTTCACAGCTTCTATTCATCACATGGGATCTTACATCAAAGATCATGTGTTGAAACCCCTCAACAAAACGGTATAGTTGAGAGGAAACACCAACATTTGTTACAAGTTGCTAGATCTCTTTTGTATCAATCCAATTTACCTCTATCTTTTTGGCATGAATGCATCTTATCTGCAACACACATTATAAACAGACTACCAACACCAATTTTACAGCACAAAACCCCTTTTGAAATGTTGTATAACAAGAAACCAGATTATAACTATTTTAAAGCTTTTGGTTGTCTCTGTTATGCAAGTACACTCACAGCACACAGGAACAAGTTTCAGCCCAGAGCTGAAAAATGTATTTTCATTGGATATCCATTAGGTGTAAAAGGTTACAAATTATTGAGTCTTGTTACTAATAAGGTTTTCATCTCTAGAAATGTCAAATTTTGTGAAGAAGTGTTTCCTCTGAGAAACACAGAAGTAATTACAGGAGTACCAGTTCAGACTTCATTGATTGAAGAAATTCTATCTCATACAAATGAAGAACAACCTGCAACCACTGAGTCCACCATTGCAGACAAGGAGGATGATGACATTGCAAAAGAGTCTACTTCTACTAGACCAGTCAGAGAGAGAAAAGCACCTGCTTATCTCAACATATATGATGTTACTGCAAATTCAGTAGATGCAAAACACAAGGGAATTCACTATCCTATATCTAACTTTCTGACAACTAACAATCTTTCTTCATCTCATTGTGCTTTTACAGCTGCAATAACAAAAATTCAGGAACCTAAAACCTACAAGCAAGCAGCTCCTCATCCTAAATGGCAAGAGGCAATGAGAAATGAAATTCAAGCACTTCAAAGAACAAACACTTGGCAGTTAGTTGATCTACCAGAAGGGAAGCATTGCATAGGCTCAAAATGGGTTTTCAAGGTCAAGTATCATGCTGATGGAACTATTGAAAGATATAAGGCACGCCTAGTTGCAAAAGGCTATACCCAACAGGAAGGTTTGGATTACTTTGACACTTTTATACTAACAACTGTAAGGGTTTTATTGAGTTTAGCCGCAGCAAAGAACTGGCATTTACATCAACTTGATGTAAACAATGCCTTCTTACATGGTGATCTGCAAGAAGAGGTATACATGCTACCACCACAGGGATATTTACAAACAAATGACAAGAGGGTATGCAAGTTAACAAAGAGTTTATATGGCCTTAAACAGGCTAGCAGACAATGATTTCACAAATTAACTTCTAGTCTTTTATCTATTGGTTATATACAATCAAAGGCTGATAATTCTCTTTTTACAAAGACTACTGACACTACATTTACAGCTCTTGCCTGTTATGTAGATGATATTGTTTTGACAGGCAATAGCATTGAAGAAATTCAACAAGTAAAAGATCACTTGCATTCATCCTTCACTATCAAAGATCTGGGCCAGCTGAATACATCTTGGGGGTTGAGATTGCCAAAAGCACCAAAGGAATCACCTTGTGCCGGAGGAAATATGCTCTAGACATCTTGACAGATACAGGCTACACAGGGTGTAAACCAAGCTCCACTCCCATGGACCAGAAGGAGAAATTCAACAAAAATTCATCAACACCTCTGACTGATCCAACACAGTATAGAAGATTAGTGGGAAGGTTATTATACCTAACCATTACAAGACCTGACTTGATCTACAACATTCAAACTCTTAGTCAGTTCATGTCAGCACCTACAGAGAAGCATATGTCTGCAGTTCACAGATTATTAAGATACATAAAAGCCACTCCAGGGCAAGGCCTATTCTATCCAGCCAATTCAGACTTTACATTGAAGGCTTTCAGTGATAGTGATTGGGCCACTTGCAATGAGACTAGCAGGAGTATAACAGGCTATGCCATATATCTTGGCAACAACTTAATTTCATGGAAGTCAAAGAAACAGCCAACTGTTAGCAAGAGCTCCGCCGAGGCAGAGTATAGAGCTATTGCTATTACTACTGCAGAAGTCCAATGGCTCATCTATCTCCTTACTAACCTCAAGATTCCAGTAACACAGGCTGCTACATTATATACAGACAGCAAGAGTGCCTATTGTATGGCACACAACCCAGTTTTGCACGAGAAAACGAAGCATATACGAGTTGATTACCACTTCACAAGAGAAAAAGTTCAAGATGGTACAGTGAAGATTATACAGATTCCCACAGAGAAGAACATTGCAGACATCTTCACCAAACCACTTGGACCTCATCTCTTTTCTTACTTCCATTCCAAGTTGGGCATCATCGATATTCATGCTGCACAACTTGCGGGGGGGGGGGGGGTGTAAGGAAAGCTGAAATAAGCTTTCCATCCAAAAATACAAAACGTGTTTATCATTTCACACTTTTGTAAATTAAGTAGCAACTTATATGTTTGTACATTAGGCTTACATGTCTGTACATTAGATAGATATATAGATAGAAAAGTACAGTACAGTAGTCACTTGCTCTTTTACCCTTCGTCTTCCCCAAATCAAAGTCTATTGTAATTTCTTTTCTTCTGTTGTAATCTTCCATTTTATATCAATGAAGATACAGTTCAATTTCATCTCTGTTTCATAAAGTTCACACAGTTCTTCAAAGTACATTGACAACTGGAAATTTATGGAAAGAACGGGAAACTTTGTTCTGCATTTGGTTGTTGAGTCATCAAATTTGTTCATCAGGACATTACATATCGAACTACCATCGATTTTACAAAATAGTTATAATAGATGTCTTTATGTAGTACATTACGCAATTCTTTTCTCAGTACACTTTAATCACTCTGATCTTCGTCTTCATCATGTTCATGTCTTCTTCTTCAATCGGTTCCACTGAGATTTCTAATACGGTATCGATCAGGACAATTTAAACAGCAGGAACATCAAACAAGGATTCAGCTTTACTGGATTGAAGAAACCAAAATTGCACAAGTGAAGAAGAAGAAAAGAAGAAGATCGAAGGGCTTCTCTGTCAATTTACTGGTGGACTGAGAGTCATAAGGTGGTGCAGCGGTAAGGAGCTGGAGCTGTGAACAGTGAGGTGCATGGTTCAATCCATGACGGTGAAGAAGTTAATTATAAGGTTGGTTTAGGTGTGGAGAAATAAGGTGGTTTAGGATGTTTGTATAATAGTAGTGTAATTAGTCGTAATATTTGCCGTTTCAAAAAACAAAAAAAATTACTGCTGAACTAAAGATCTGAACTTATGCAAAATGTGCTTTACTCTCTTTTATTTATCAGCTGTGTTGAGTTCTGAACAAGAAACTTACCAAATCACAAAGCACAATAGCAACTAAACCTTAAGAATATGTTGCACCGATTAATCAACACAAACACAACAAGAAGCAGAGCATGCAAAGAATACGAACAAGAACGAACACAAAGTTTAACGTGGTTCAGTTGTAAATAACCTACGTCCACAGAGATCAACATCTTCCTTATATTACCACAATCTCAATTACAAGTATCTAACAAAATACAAGAAACAAGAATCACAGTTTCTTAAGTTATGACTTATAACATCAAGAAATATACAAAACATTCGATGTGTCATCGTCAATGTCGAATTGTCTCCGAGCTATGTCGAAAACCTATCTCACCAATACAACATTCGGCTCTCTATATATAGCCAGAAATACAGTAGTTAATGTGAATCCTAAGAGTATATGAATTGTTGTTTGTTCTAACTGACAAACAATTGCTTCTCCTATAGCAGGTTCCCAAAGTTGACCCAACTCCTAGATCAACCCCTTACTCACTGTTGAGATAACACCACATCATTTGTACATTATGCCTGTTATACTATCCCAATAGGTAGGGATTTGCCAGTTAGAATAAGTGATCCACGGTTTAGGCCTTCTATAAGAGTTATATTGAAACCACACATTTACTGTGGTGATTGTATTTCATATATATAGTGAAGTAGTACATAGAATCTATACAAGATAAGTACAAAGCTAGCAAATCTAATCAAGTAGTTAGCTAGATAAAATACAATCAATAAGGTCATATAGTTATCTTAGGAGATAACGTCTGAGGATTCTGCAGAGTCCTCAACACCTTCACCATCGTTTTTTGTACTTCACTTAAAATGAAGTAAAGCAGAATTTGGTTTTATACTTTATTGATTTCTTTCTCTTGAATATTCTATGTAACTTGAAATCTTTCTTTCTTTCAATTGTCAGTTTGATGAAAAATAATTTAGTTCCAGTTTCTTCTAGTTAATTAAAGTATCAAACAACTTACTTAGTCAACATGGTTCTACTATAAAGGAATAAACCACTTTCGCCCCTTGTTACGAAATCTCTTGACTGTTGTAACACGGGAAAATTGCAATTTTGGTCCCTTAACTCGACATTCTCCGCCAGTTTGGTCCCAAGTGGATTCGCAAAATGGAAAAAAAGTACCATCTGCAAATACGATCCCGTATTTATACGGTTTTGCTTAGTTGGAGACTATGTGGCTGACTTGGTGGCTTAGGGCTGAGCTTACGTGGACACATGGGGGAAACAGAGTATATTTTCTTCATCGTTTCATGCAACAAAACAGAGCTTTACAAGAAGTTTCTTTTCTGGAGCAACCACGAAGACATTGGCCAAGCTGCAAAGGAAGTTTGGAAGTCGATCAAGAATAATGGTTGTGCTCTTACATGCCACATATCGTACGTTCAGTCACCACTTCTTTATAGTCACCCGGAGACACCACTGAAGCAGCAGCAGACAGCAGGCGGCCCTCATGTTTGATTCCAATTTATCACGATTCAGACATTGACGCATTCTAACAAACAGGTGGTAACCGAAGAAAATTGAACAAAAAGTTTACACCGAAATTGCAGTCAACAAAGAGGCTTAAAGAAAAGTTTAAGCCGCTGAATTGATTTTTCTATTCATCTCGTGAGTATAAATAATGTACAGGGGATTTTACAGGTCCGTTTCCTACAGCATTAGTTAATATAAAGATTAAAAGATACACTTAGATACATATAAGATAGATAGCTAACAGCATGTTAAGTACTCCAGAGTTCAATACTTCAACGTAACTTCATGTTCTGGAATATTCTGATTTCCATTAAGGCTAACAGCGAAAACTGAGAAATTCATAGATTAACAAAACAGAGCATTGCGTAAACAAAACAGAGCACGTAAATTACCAACATTAACAACACCTCTTCGTGGAAAATAGCTTCGAATGGGAACGTTTCACTCTCCTGGTATGATTGTGAGACCCAATTTCCTTTCATCTTCAGTGAATTTGAGTGAATTTTGGATGATTAAAAATTTGGGAATTAGGGCTATGAATTTCGAATCGATTTGGGTGAGAAAATATGATTCATATAACGACTGCCACGCATTGTAACGAAAAGAACTAAAAAGGGACCAAAAACCCAACCCGAATTCGCACGAATCCGAGTAAGCAGCCCAGTCATACGCTCTGGTGGCATGGGGGACTAAATTCGCAACCTTTTTAGTCCCTTAACTCGATTTAGGACGTTTTTTGCGAATTTGCGAATCGACTTGGGACCGTATTTGCGGAGGACGTCGATTTAAGGGACCAAAATTGCAATTTTCCCGTTGTAACACTGATGTGGTTGACCATTACGGTGCTTTTGTCAAAAACTGAAAAACTGGAGAAGAACTTTTGGTTTCCTTTCATTGATTTTCAGAGAATACAATACAGAGAGGCGGAGCATTTTCGATTGCTCCTTATATAGTAATCTAACGTTGCCCTATTCTAGATGTTAACTCTAGTTACATTAACCTGGGTAAACAGAACTAAATGAGGTAAGCATACAAACCGGACATTTCTAGAAAGCTGCCTCACAATGACGCCAAATTAGCAGAGGACGAGCACGCAGATAGCATAAACCCTAATTTTACTGATTTGGGGAAGAACCTGATTCTATGCTCCGTCTATTATCTTCCCGGTTTGATCAATGGCAACGTTGATTGAATCTTCATGTTCTTCA
This sequence comes from Plantago ovata, assembly GCA_028274465.1. Lineage (NCBI taxonomy): Eukaryota > Viridiplantae > Streptophyta > Magnoliopsida > Lamiales > Plantaginaceae > Plantago > Plantago ovata. The sequence goes on from CM051458.1 coordinate 79,812,302, forward strand.
ACAGCTTTGATTCGCCTTGTTGTTTGGGTGCAACGAAACTCATGTATACTAACAGTAGACATCACCCAAACGAATGATCCAACTCAATTAGGCTAGGCTCCACATTCATCAAGTCCCGATCAACATTTCTACCATATAACTCCCTTGCCACACAATTTGTAATTTCTAACAGTAAGAAATTTTAAAAAAAATAAAAATTCTCAACCAATAGAAATCCACCAATTATCATCATTTCTCAAATTTTCAAGCAACATCAATAATTCTTGAATAATTCATCTTCTCCGTTGAACCTTAGGGTGGACCTGGTTGAACCTAGGCCCCAAGGTTTTGGCGGGCCGAGACACTAAAATTTTGAAAATTTTATGGAGTCCCGGGTATATTTAGGCAGAAAAGAAAGAAAACAAAGTTTGGTTGTTTAAATTTTTAATTTTGTGTTGCTTATATTTTTATATAGGTAACAACCTTTACTTTATTTGGATGTGTGTGATAATATATAATTTTTGAATTTATTACGTCATTCGGGTCAACCTCCCGGGCCATTCGGGTTCACCCCTTTCGTTCAACCTCAGTTCCGAGTTTCATAGCTATTGTCACCTTCATTATGGTGGTTGTACAACCATCCAACCACATTTTGATGTCACCCCTCCACTCTCTCATCCCCTCCTCAACAGACTCTTATATTTGAACGATTGTTGAATGTCAAAGATAGAACTCAACCCCATTTATCATGAAAAGTGGGAGAGAGTAGAAATTTATTATGGGATGAAGAATGCTCTGAATGTGGCATTCTCTTTCACCATGCTCCTCAAGATGCTAATCATGCTGAAGTGGTATCCTTCCTTTGGCAAAATGAATTCTGGAATGAATCTAAGCTCCAAAATGTCTTATCCTTAGATCAAGTGGTTTAGATCCTGGAGATCCCTTTCAACCCTCAGACATCTGCTCTACTTATCTAGAAACTCTCCTGTGATGGTTGGTTCCCCACCAAAACAAATTGGGAGCTCATCCTCTACTCCTCACCTATCTTCTTTGGGATCTCAAAATTAATCCCTCTATCTATCACAATTGTTTTATAGAGAATTTATCATAAGTGGCTCCCTGTTGAACAGAAATGAGAAGAAAAGACATTAATTTGGCCTCAAAATGTCAGTTCTGCAGACATTCAAAGACAATAGATCATGTCTCAAATACCCTGAAGCAACCAAGGTGTGGAGTTGCTTTCGTTCCCCAAAACCTTCAATGTGTTTGCTAACTCTGCTCATTTTCCTGCCTAAAGATACAAAAGTTGGCTTTCTTCCTCTAATCATAAACAACCAAATCATTTCAAGTTTCTTGTTCCTATTCTGGTTTGTTGGTTCTTATGGCTTGCCAGAAATCAATCGAAATACAATGATGTTCCCATCGAAGCTGATAACATCATCATCTAAATCATTCCCTTCTCAGAAAGCTCCACAATGCTAAACCTTTAACCTTAAATGATTGGAAGGAGATCCCCCCCCCCCCGAGTAAGCCTTGTTCATTGAAAGAAAGACCCCCCCCCCCTGTCTTTTTTAAATTTAACACCTATGGTGCGGTTAGTCTCAACACCTGGATTGCCTCCATTAGTGGAGTTGTGAGGGATGAGGATGGGAGGATGTTGTTTGCTTTTTAATCCCATATTGGTGAGTTCACGATTTTAGAAAATGAATTGTTGGCAATTTTAAAAGCTCTTGAAATTTGGTGGTTGAAGAACTTAGAATCAAACACTCAAAATGCTATTTCGATTATTCAGAGACCTTCACAGGTTTGGAATTGAAAAGTGATTAATGTGCTAGCTGAAAATATGTGTTTTTATTAATGGCAAGTTTAATGTCTCTTATTTTTGCATGTTAACAGGGAAGCAGGGAAGGAAACTCTATAGCCGATAGTTTGGCTTCTTTAGCCCAAACTAGAAGAAGCACTGTTTTTTTATACCCAAGATTGTCTTGTGATTATCATGAAACTGTTGTGTCAAGACAAAGCGGGCCTGGCTAGCTATATCATAACATCAAGGTAAGCTAATGCTATCTTGTTACATCTTTTCTATCTCTCCTACACTTCTTTGCTTTTCTATCTTCTCACATACTCCCTGCTACCTCATCTCATCTCTCTTTCTTGTCTTTTTTTTTGTCGGCACATGTTCTTTCTTTTTCTTTGCCGAACTCCATATGCCTAGCTCTGAACTACAATACGGGACTTATTTTTTTCTTTTCTCTCTCCCTTCCTATCAGTTCTGTCTCTCTCTCTCTCTCTCTCTCTCACACATAAATCGGTACTTCACGTCCTTTTTCTACTATGGATGACTCTGGACTCAAACAAATAAATGGACATTGGAGCCAAACATGCTCATGCTACCTATTACAAACAAAAACAAGCCTCTTAGGCTACATGCATGGATACTCAACCAAAAGTACACTATTTTGGTGGTCTTTGGATGTTTCTGTTATTGGTCTTTGGCAAGTTGTTATTTTGTCCAATTACTAGGCTACGCTAGTATTAGGAAAAGAAAAATAAACAAAAAAGGGAAGTTTGGAAAAGCTCAAATATGGAAGAAGAGAGATTATTTTATTTTTTATGCTCTCTTCTGGTGTATATTGTTCAGTGGACACTCTTGAGTTTACTCTCACACCAATTATTGGATCACTTGTATTGATTAGTGATATATATTGGTGTTTACTTATGTTAGTGTTCTTTATTTTACTGGTTATTATTGGTTCTCTATCACTGGCATATATACTTATTTGTTCTTCAACATGGGGTTCTTGTGGGTTGTAGGTGCATTCTCTGGTGTTCTCGAGGTACCTTTAATTTGACACTCCAAGATCCTCTTGTTGTTCTTCATTTGCATGCATTATTGTATGATATTTTTGTATATAGAAGGGGGGATTTAGTCAGAAAGTTGTTGCATCTCTGAGAAAGAGTTTCTCCACCCACACTTTCATGCACACACTATTTCAAATAGCCCCCTTTTCATTAGATACCATCCACTATATCACTGCACACACCATTATAAAGCGTTGAGTTATGCGTATACACTTTAGTTGTTGATTATGAGAAACAGACTGACCTTGATTCTTACTGGTTGTTACTAGATAATGCTCAATTGCTAAATCAGATTCCCTTCCTGCCGCAGCTTACACTCCAAGCCCATTCATCAATATCCATCCTTGATTAAAAGGAGTTCCTACAGTTGCACACCTCATGTCTTATCACCCAATCTGACCTTGGTGGTCATCCACAAGACTCACCATCAACCTTCTTGTCAACATGAATGTCTTCAATGCTGCTCTCATCTGGAAAATTGCATCTTACATTAATTTTTGCACATGTTACTTCTTTTGTATAGTAGTCTTATTGAGGGAATTTGTCTCATTCTACTTTTGAATAAAGTTGAGGAACTTTGTCTCATCCTGCTTGTGAATAATGTTTGTGACTCTCTTATTGTTTGGAGTACTGTGGAAAAGTGGAAAGACTTTGTTTGTAATAAACTAACCTTTAATGGTAAGGGCATGGTTGGATCTTTGGTAAAGATTAACGCACACTTGCATAACTGTCAAGATCTTCCAGAAAAATTGTTTTGGTATGCTCCAAAATTTATATCTGTAAAAGGTTAGAAACCAAAGCACAAGATATATGGTATACCAAAAATATGAAAAACAATTTTATAAAAGATTCAAGATCAAGATAGCGAAATAAACTTTAAGAATTAAACTAATGGAGGATTTTTGTATAGAGAAATAACTTAGCTAGTCAATTTAACTAAAAACAGAACAATATCATTTATAATCCCCAATGCATATGTGCACTCCCCCTTAATGCAGACCTACATGTACACCACCACCTAGACACAACTCAAAGAGTTCACCTAGACTCAAACAAAAATAAAAAACACATTAGCAAAAATGAAGAAAACACATAATTTTGCAAGACTGTCCAGAGGTGTTGGGTAAGGTGTTGTTCAACCTCCTGGTCAACACTCGATCAAGAAACTCGGTAATCATCAAAAGCCTCACCTGTATTTTTCCCTTTTCCATTTTTGAAGACGTTTGAAACAAGTTGCTCTCTGGTCTTTGTTTAAATCTCAGAGCAATGTCCATGGGCGATTTTGCAAAAAAATTTTGAAATGTTGTTCATTATTTTTAATGCAGCTTTATGTATTTGTTTCTTTCCAAACCTTCATAGACGTGAGACCCAAAGATTGCCAGAAAACCGGAGACAAATTTTACCTTTCTTGCCTTTGCGGCACTTGTTTAGCTACAATTAGAGAATTCAAGGCCCCTAATGTGCTCTTTCTCCTATTAAAAAGGCATAGATATGCTCATAGTAAATTCAAGGTTCCTAGATATGAAAGACCATATCTGTCAATCACAAAAGTTTGAGTTGCTCAAGCTCCAGGGGAGGCTTCCAATAAGTGAGCAAAACAAGGGTCAACAGGGACTAGTAATTTTTAAAGAGTTCCTCTTTCTCATGCATTCCAAGAAATCTTACAAACAAACTTACTTGCAACATAGTACATAGACTGACACGAAATATACACATAGCAAGTAAATGCTATCACAGACACACAAAATTGAAAATGCAGACACGCACCACATGCAGACTACAGGTGCTGACTGTGGTGTTAAGTCAACCCCTGTGACAATCCTATTTTTCAGACAGTGCAGAGACCAAGAGACCTCATAAGACTTAGAAATCTCTCAGTATCCAAAGGCTTCGTGAACAAATCAGCAAGTTGGTTGGTTGTTTCTATATGTTCAATGTCTAAAACATGAGCCTCAACAAGTTCTCTTAGAAAATGGTGTCGAATATCTATATGCTTAGACCTAGCATGATGTACAGGGTTATGAGACAAATGAATAGCACTCAAATTATCACATAAAAGTAACACTGACACACACTTAAGACCATAGTTTGATAACATAGACTTTAACCACAAAAGTTGAGTAGCCCCACTACCAGCTGCAACATATTCTGCTTCATCTGTTGACAAAGAAACACGGTTTTATTTTTTGCTAAACCAAGAAACTAATTTATTTCCTAGATAGAAACATCCTCCACTAGTAGACTTCCTATCATCTAAATCACCGGCCCAATCAAAATCAGAAAAACCACAAAGATTTAAAGTAGTATCTCTAGTATACCATATACCAAGTTCAATGGTTCCAGAAACATACCTTAGGATTCTCTTGACAACATTCATTAAGTGGGTGATTTTGGGATCAGATTGATACCTAGCACACACACATACTGCATACATGATATCTGATCTTGAGGCTGAAAGATATAGGAGTCTACCAATCATGGATCTGTAGAGGGTTGGGTTAACACTCTCCTCAACCCCGTCTCTGCTGATTTTCACAGTGGAACCCATTAGAGTTTTCAAGGGTTTTGCACTTTCCAGGCCAAATCTCTTCACTAGATTCCTTGCATATTTCGACTGGTTCAAGAATAAACCATGCTTTTGTTGCTTAATCTTTAAGCCCAAGAAATAATTGAGTTCACCAATCATGCTCATCTCGAAATTGGTTGACATAGCCGTTACAAATTTGTCCAGGAGTTGTTTGCTGTTGGAGCCAAAGACAATGTCATCAACATAAATTTGAGCAATGCACACATGGTCGTCTGTTCTGAGAATGAATAGTGTCCTGACACCTGCACCTATTTTAAAGCCAAACTCTAGAAGAAATTCAGTTAGCTTCTCATACCAAGCTCGTAGAGCTTGTTTGAGTACATACAAAGCTTTCTTAAGTTTATAGACATGGTCAGGATTAAAAGGATCAGTAAAGACTTTAGGTTGTTCAAGATAAGCATCAACATCGATGTATCCATACAAGAAAGCACCTTTAACATCCATTTGATACAAGGTAATCTTAAGAAAACATGCAATAGCAAGAAGTAATCGGATAGATTCAATTCTAGCAACATGCGCAAAGGTTTCATCGTAATCTACCCCTTCAACCTTTGTGTAGCCTTGAGCTACTAATCTAGCCTTGTTTCTAACAACCACCCCACTTTCATCAGTTTTATTTTGAAAATCCACTTAGTACATATCCCATTAGTATTGGCAGGCCTAGGCACTAATTCCAAAACATCAAATTTTTGAAACTGATTAAGTTCGTCTTGCATAACACATATCCAAAGATTATCAGTAAGAGCTTCCTTAACATTCTTAGGTTCAAGTGCAAAAACATAGCAAGTAATGCGTACCTTGGCATGTGACTCATCATTACAACAAGCACATGTCATTACCATGTTGGCTTTAAGTCCAGCAAGCTTCCTATAGTCTACAGGTGCCCTGGCGGAAGAAGTACCTTCAGTAGTACTTTCTTTGGAATTCTTTCTCAGACTTGTGGTAGGAGTACCATCAGTAGTACCCTCATCTTCTTGATCATCATCAGATTCAGCATTGTTATCACTTCCTTCAGGTGTATCATGTTCATCAAGAGTATCTGGAACAGCCTATGGTGTTGGTGATTCAACTGCTTGAGGAACAGGTTCTACAGTTTGCACAGGGGTTGGGGTAGGGGTTGAGACAACCTCTTTATCAACCCCGCTGGATTCTGCAACTGTAGTCTTCTCAACGGAAACTTGTGGAGATCCATAAGGAAGCTGTACTATGTCCAATGTATCTGCTTCATTTTTTAGTCCAGTGATACTAAGAGAATCATCAAACATAACATTAACAGACTCTTGAATAGTTTTAGTCCTTAGATTGTACACTCTAAAGGCATGACTATTATCAGAGTAGCCAAGAAAAACCGCTTTATCACTCTTAGCATCTAACTTAGACAAATGATCTCTATCATTAAGGGTATAACAGACACAGCCAAAGACATGAAAGTACTTCAAGTTAGGTTTCTTGCCTTTTAAAATCTCATAGGGTGTCATGGTGGTTCCAGGTCTCAAGTAGACTCTATTGATAATATGGCATGCAGTATTAAAAGCTTCACCCCAAAAACGTTTTGCAATATTCATGGAACTAACCATAACCCTACTCATCTCTTGTTAAGTCCTATTCTTTCTTTCCGCAATCCCATTTTGTTGGGGAGTTTTGGGAGCAGAATACTCATGTAAGATTCCTTCTTTATTACAAAAATTGGAAAAAGATGAATTTTCAAATTCTCTTCCATGGTCAGACCTAATTCTTTTGATAGCGGAGTTATACATGTTCTTGACTCTAGCATGCAAATTAGTGAAAGCATCAAAAGTTTGTGACTTATCTTTTAAAAAAGAGACCTAAGTGAATCTAGAAAAGTCATCAACAATCACATACACATATTTCTTACCACCAATAGTACTGACTTCCATTGGACCCATAAAATCCATATGCATGAGTTCAAAGCAAGAAGACGTACCAGAGAGTTGAGCACTAGGTTGAGCAACACTACGGGCAACCCTCGTCTGTTTACCTCTCAAACAGTCACCACACACAATCTTACCAGATTGAGACAACTTAGGAATACCATTGACAGCTTCTAGTTTCAAAAGTTTGTCCATGTTTCTATAGTTAACATGTCCAAGCTTTTGATGCCAAAGAGTGGCTTCCTATATCTTGACCTGATTGCACAACAAGTGTGTTCCAGTCGAATAATAATTGTCACCTGATCTATGACCTGTCATAACACATTGATTTGCAGCATTATATACAGCACAGGTATTCTTGTCAAACTTAACACAATGATTAGCATTACACAATTGTCTAATGCTTATAAGATTAGCCTTTAGTCCATCGACAAGATACACATCTCTAAGAGATGGAAAACCTGGAATATCAAGTTCACCAATACCAAGAATTTTTCCTTTGGAGCCACCACCATAAGTGACAGAACCAAATTCCCTAGCAATAAAATTGGTTAAAAAATCTCGTGTTCCAGTCATATGACGAGAACACCCACTATCAAAGTACCATGTACCTTCAAGGTCAGAATCAACAACAGCTAGAAAAACATTGCATGTAAGGGAAGGGTCTTGAGAATTATCAGTGGATGGACTAGATGATTCTGTAGAAGGGGGGTTGACTGGGGGGTTGGGCAACTCTTCAGGAAACTCCTATTTATTATCTTGTTTCTTCTTAAAAGTTTTATGATAAAGACGGCAATAAGGTTTGATATGACCTTCATTGGAACAAAAACTGCAGACATAAACTCTTTTCTTTTTAGAAGAAGTCTCACTAGTAACCTTATCTTTGGTTCCTTTACCCTTGGTTTTAGACGCCTTGGGCTTAGGTTCCTTAGACTCAGTCACTTGTGGTTTTACGAACTTAAGAACTTCAGGAAAATATGAATCAAAAGTTCTTTCTTTCAAGGGATAAAATATGAATCAAAAGTTCTTTCTTTCAAGGGATAACCTAGAACTGTGGTACCAACGTTACCAAGACCTAAACATGCATCTAGCTTATGAGAAGAATCAGTAAAACTTGCAAGTATACACTCAGATTTAGCGAGTTTCTCACTTACGGTGTGAAGGGCAATATCCCTTTGTCAACTGAGTCAGTCCTAACCCTGTAACGCCCCAAAACCAAAAATTGGTGCGTTCGGCCATGTATCGTGAGATGGGTTCACGCCAACACGAAGCCTTACTTTAAATCCTCAAATATAACTGAAATTCACTTGATGATAAACAGAGCGTCTAAATCCCAATACAAAATAATAATTTACTACTAGGTCATCAATACAACGTAACCAATCCTCAATATTACAAATTCTCAAAGTTACACACCTTTACAATACAAAACATCAAAAGTCCTTTGCTTGAACGATTGAAGCTCCAACTCAGCTTACGTCCACTAATACCTTTCGAAAAACCCACTAACCACTTACTCCACTGTAAAAAAATTGAGTAAGGGGTGAGCTACAAACTCAGTAAGAGAACATTCTGGCACCTCCACCCGGATCAAGTCATGCTAAAAAATCATACATATATATACTATACATACAATATACGGTCACACATAACAAAAGGTGCATGGAAAACGTAACGAAACATTTCGGCTCAACAGGCATGTACCTATGGCCACTAGTATAAGTCCGGTGGCACAGAGGTCGGCTTTACATAACAGAACAAAAACAAAGTACCCTACCAAAGGACATAACAGAAAGGCCTAGCACGAAAAAATTCCCCGAAGGGTACAGAACGGTTCACAGACAGATCTGAAGCTCAAACATAACATTAGTCCATGCACTAGAAAAAAACAGTTTACATTCATCACATGTAAAATTTTAAAACATTTACTTTGGGTAACACACCTTATTTTCTACTATATCAAGCCCCATAACTTGATATAATAGTGTTTATCAAAATTGTTTCACAAAACTTTAAATATACAATAAAACATATTTGTATAGATAATAATAATACTGAAAATACAAGCTTTGATGTCAGAATATCCCCTTACCTCAACTCCACAAATAAACAACCACTAATCATTGTCCAATTCAAGTGTCGAAAGAAACTGCAATCCAACCCTCCAGAACGGACCATCTTTAGTACAAGCGAGTCTCTAGAAATCACTTAAGGGCCACTGCCGTAACTTAAAACGCCGGCACACAAACATCTGAACAAATTCTCAATGTCTCCTATACTTGGCCGGGTCCAAGCTAAATAACAGTACCACGCAAATTTTCAATCCAACTCTTCAAGCCACCATCACTACTAATAAAGTAATCTTATGATAATTAATCAGTCCATAATAAGGTAATATGCTAATCAAACTATACACCATATATACGTACCATGAGTCCATGATTGACCACTCTTAAATTGAAATCATCCATCAATGTGTAGCCCTTGGATTTCTAACATCCTCAAGATATATTCACGAAGAAGACCCCCACATGGTGATAATAGCTTTTGACGGCATGAAGCAGTAACCAATTAACTCTCCTAATTAGGTCATTAGGTTTATAATTGTCACACTAATAGATTTTCTGGAGAAGTTAATTAGCCTTCCGGCCCGGATCCAAGTAAGGCTGGTCAATGGACAAGCCTACACATTACTAAAGTCCAAATTTAAATCACCAGTATTAACTCCGCGTCCATAAAAATAACCTTTTAGGTCCATGATAATTTTCGACTCCAAAGTAATTATCAGACCCAGTCCATTTTATAAAAGCCGTACAAATAAAATTTACGGGTTATTACAAATCCAGTTCACCTTCAAACCCCTTTGTCTCCTAAAGTTAGGGCATTCATTCTTGTAGTGACCCCATCCTTTGCACTCTCTACATTGGATATTATCACGGTCTCTAGAGTTTGAGTTGGAAGATGTAGAGAAGTCTTTTTTGTGGGAAGAGCCGGTGTAACTACCTTTGGAAGGATATTTGGATGTGGAGCTTTCAGACTTGTAATTGGGTTTGGCATTGTTATACTTGGTCAATTTCTTAAGCAAAGCATGAGACTTTTGGATGATGTAGGTTTTGGAATGTTCAGAGTCAAAATCATTGATATATATCTCCTTATCACTAGCAATGTCAGAAACTTTAAAAACATTGGATTTTCTACCATAGTTTTCTTCTTGAGATTGGAGATGAAGTTCATAATTTTTCAAGATGTTCATTAGGGTGTCTAAGCTCATCGTTGCTAAATTACGATTTTCTTCAATAGCATATACCTTGATATTAAACCTAGGAGGTAGGGAACTAAGGGCTTTATTCACTAGGACTTTGCTAGCCATGGGTTCACCAAGGTTGTGAGATTCATTAGCAATATCCAAAATTTTGGTGAAGTAAGTACATATATCCTCATCTTCCTCCATACGCAATAGTTCAAACCTGCTTTGCAACAGTCTAACTCTGGTTGCCTTCACAGTCGTGTCACCTTCACAGTGGCTTTGAAGAGTCTCCCAAGCTGAATGAGCATTCACACAATTCTGCACAAGTTTAAACATATGCACATCAATCCAAGAAAAGATAACATTGAGAGCTTTTTCATTGTTAGTAGCGTTTGTTTTCTCCTCATCGGTGTAGTCTTTGAGCTCCTTAGACAGAACGTCATCGTTCTTGTCCTTTTCCTTCATGGGAGGCACAAAAGCTACTTCACAAGCTCTCCAAACACCTGCATCCAAAGACTTAAGATATGTCTGCAATCTTAATTGCCAGTAACCATAGTTAGCTACATCAAGTACGGGTAACCTTTCAAGGTTTGGATTGGCTGAATCCATCTTATGTACCTCAAACAATTACTTTAAGAAAAGTAACTAGCTCTAGATGCCAATTGAAAGAATGCAGGATCGATATAACTTGTTTTAGATACAAATTACCAGCCAATAACTTAGATTGACCACGGGGTCCGTGAACACCTACGTCAACCTGCAGATTAACAAACACAGATAATATATCGAATTTAAAGAACAACGGAATATAAAGAAGAACCTGTGTTTGAAACTTTTCAAGCAGCTTTTGTAAGCTTGCTTGATGCCCAGTCAAGGCAGAAAATCAACTAGAAAAGATCTTGTTCGTACAACGTTGTATACTCTCAATATCTATCCTAGTAAAACAACACTAGTCACCTATAAGATGATATAGAAACCAATCTTTCTATTCTACCTTCAATACGCTGTTAGAGAAGTCTAGAATATAAACTAGTGTAAAAGACACAACGAACTAAAACAATAAAACTATAAAACTCTGAAACTTGATCGCCTTTGCTCTCTGTGTCGTAACCTTCTGTTCTGTCGATGCTATGTTTTATATAGAGGTGGAAAGCCTTGATCGACTTTAGTCAGGAACCACGCTTGAATGAATCTGGACATGACATGGTAATAATCTTCTAATAGGAATCGACTTCCTCTTCAAAGACTCCTTTTCCTTCTATGACATGAATTCCTTTATGTGTCCTTCTCGAATAAGTCTTCTTCCATCTTTAGCCTTCTTGTAATTCAACAATTCCCATGTATAAATGAACTTCCTGCACAAGACAAACAACTACAGATATGGAATAGTCATTGTGTTAGAATAGGTAAAACTAAATAAAAGCGGCTAAATGCTCTGTTTCCAGAACTCAGGGGTTGAGTAAACCTATAGGTGAAGTCCTATGTCAACATCCTAGAAACAGTGACACTTACAAAGTTTTTCTGGTTGTTAGAGATACCACATACCTTATTGAGAAACTTTTTCTCCTCCTGAGTTTGAAGATAAATTGTGTGGATCCTTTGTTTGCTACTTTGTCTGCTGACTCTACTATGTATTTTATCCATATATGATGCTTCATGGCAAGAAGCACATTGCAGAAGTTTCACGGGCTGCTAGAGAGATTTTGTTCATCACAATTTTCTTTGTTTAAACTTGGTTGTTCTCCGGAAGACATCTGATGTATCTTGCTTTTTGGATCTTCGGTAACATTTGTTGGCTCTGGGGTACTTATAACATATATTAATATTAGAAAAGCTTTAGGGGGTTTATAACTTATAAACCCCCTTGAGGTTTTCTACTATTAATATAAGAATATGCTTTTAAAAGAAAATGATTAAGCAATTATCTACTATAAATTTGGATAAACATCATGTAATATTAGTTTAGAATGCATAGTTTATGTACGGCGAAATAAACCTCGAAACGTGACGTACGATCATAGAATAGCTAATAACGCCTCATATTTTATAGATTTTTATATGAGCATAAAATTGTTAATGTTCAGACAAACTTATCATAGTGGCCAGGACAAGGGCAAAGCGTGTGGGTCGGATTGACCTCATGATGGGACTTGACACGGTGGAAACAGGCATTCAACGCCGTTAAAGAAAGGTTAGTTGAATTGCTCAAGATATTATAGCCAAAATGATCAGATAAACATTTAGGTATCGATTGGTTGTGTACTGTAGCGTGTAAAAGGCCGTTGACCAACCCATTTCCGGCCGCTTGGTAGCAAATGGCGTGTGTGTGTTTTTGGCCCGGGCAGCCTTGGGCGGCGTGCAGCTGCGTTTTGAAACCCACCGTTTCACAGCCAATGCAGTGTTTCAAAACCGGGGGGGGGCAACGTTTTTCGGTTTGCAGGCTGCAAGTGTTTTGGACTCCACCTGATAATACTGCGTTGTCCTCTTGGAAATCATCTATTTACTGCTGCTGCCACTGCCCTAAACGTATATATACCCATTTTGCTGCAGATCTGTGCTTTATTTTCCATCTACAGCAGCCGAAGGTTTGCTCTTCTTCTCTGTTTTGCTCCTTTGCAAGCTTATTTCTTTCTTCCGGTTGAGCTCAGATCTGATTTAGTTTAATCTTCATGTTGTAGGACTCGTTTAGGAGCAGAATTGTCAAGAGGTGAGACAATTTTGCTTTCGAAATTGAGGAGAAAGTGTTACCAGATTTTGGAAGTAATAAGTTGTAGCTTTACTTGTGCATTTATTGAGTGAGGAGTATGAATGTTTTGCATATTAGCAAAATCTTTGTCTGTTGAGTTAGGGGAAGCATTTATGCTAGATTCCCTCTGAAGCATTTATGACATTAATGCTAGATTCTGTTTTGTTTACTTCGGTTTTTTCCCCAGATTTGCTGTATGTGGTGGTCATAAGCTAACATGTTCGAGTATATGTGATCATCGGTGCTACAATTCAGAGATGTTTTCACATGTTCGTAACATTCTGTGTGTTTTTTCTTGCTTATGGTTTGATGATATTGATGTGTGTGCATTACTCTGAGGTTGTTGTTGTTGTTCGTTGTTGTTCTTCTGATATTGCTGTGCTTTCGTATCATGTGCTTATAAGATATGCCGTACAATGCAAATGTAGTTACAGTTTGAGCAATGGTTAACGATGAACAACGAATTTGGATACTACGCTCGTATGTGTTGATCAATTTAGGGATGATGGTTGCTATGTTTTGGTACTACACTAGTCATGTGAGGCCTTACTTGCCTAGTAAGCGAAAGAGGGGGAGGCGCTATAGAATCCTCAGTAAGATAGATGGACAGAGGGAGTACATGTCGAGATTAACAATGATGAATGATGTTGATACAAAGAACTCCCTCTGTATGGATAGAGAGTGTTTTCAGCATTTCTGTTTCTTGCTCAGAGATAGTGGGGGGCTCCGGGGCAGCCGCTGGGTGAGTTTAGAGGAGAAGGTTGCCACTTTCTTAGCCATTTTAGGTCACCACACGAAACACCGTGTTGCCATGTTTGCTTGGAGACGGTCGGCCCATACTGTTAGCACATATTTCAACCAGGTGTTGCAGTGTGTGCTGAAACTACATACAATATTGCTTGTTGAACCTATCCCGATCCCTCACGACTGCGAGGAAGAGCCTTGGTGCCATTTCCAGGTTATAAGTTGCTTGTATTAAGATTTCATATAGGTAATGGTAAGTTCAAAAGCGTACAAGTCATTCTTTCACTAACAATATTCTTTTGCCATGTTATGCAGCAATGCCTTGGGGCACTTGATGGATCGTACATAAAGGTGCAATGTCCGAGTAGCGTTCATTCTCTATATCGTAACAGGAAGGGATTTCTGTCCGCGAACGTGCTTGGGGTATGTGACAAGGACATGAAGTTCATATACGTATTAACGGGGTGGGAAGGATCTGCTGCCGACAGTCGAGTGCTTCGTGATGCAATGAACCGGACAGATGGGGCATTTTCTGTTCCTAGAGGTACAAACTTGACCTGTTAAGATCACATTCCAACGGCGGTCAGTTTATTGCAAGCTGTTCTTTTGACAACATGTATGAAAGTTAACTTGATTTCATTTAATGTGTAGGTTACTACTACCTTGTTGATGCCGGCTACATGAATGCACCCGGTTTCCTCCCCCCTTTCCGGAAGACAAGGTATCACCTGAAGGAGTGGGAGGATTCGAATATGCGCCCTAAGACACCGAAGGAGTACTTCAATCTGAAGCACACACAAGCAAGGAATGTGATTGAGAGGGCTTGGGGCCTTTTGAAGAAGAGATTCGGGATCCTTCGATCCAACTCTCACTACCCTTTGGACACACAGAATGACATCATATTAGCCTGCTGCCTCATACACAACTTTCTAAGGATTAGGAGGAGCGATGATGAGTGGCTTGGCATGGAGAAGACTGATGAGCTGCCTGACGGTGGGTTTGAGGAAGTGGACCTGGATCTAGATCACTATGACGCCGCTAGAGCGATTCCTGACCCGGAACCCATAGATGTCTTAAGGAAATGTCCTGGGTGGAAGCAATTTCGCAGAACTCGGGCCGAGAGGATGTATTTTGGATGGAAGAAGAGATATGCGTTGAGGCACCTAGGCAATGAATGAGTTTCCACATGGATCGTTCTACGAAATGAATTGGTTTAAATTTGGCTTGTTGCATTAATGGGATATATTCTGTCTGTCACAATACTTTAACCGCTTTTGTCGATGGCGATCTACTTGGTGTTTTATATGCTCTATTAATATTTGGTTTCTGTCTATGTATCCAATAACATATAACAGGTGCGATACATTTCTAAGGATATGACTAGTTGATTTGCAATTTCCCTTCTGTTCATTGAACTATATGTCATGCTACGTACTCGTGTTTGAATTATCTTCCATGAACTTAGTTGTAATAACCTCTTACCCAGTTGAAATCTGACTGGAATTCATTTCTTTTGTAGATGGACTCAAGTGAATACGCCCTCGACTTTGGCAACACTCCAGAAGCCCCAACCCCTTTTATGGATACCCCTAGCCAGCAGTTTGAAGTGGTTTTGGAAACTCAAGAACAACCTGCCGACAATCCACCCGTTGCAATGATCCAGACCAAGGGAAGGAAAGGCCGGTCCTCCAGAAAGGTCCCCGAAGGCGAACCGAAAAAGAAGAACAGGAAATGGACTACCGAAGAGGAGGCTGTCTTGATCGAAGGAATGCGGAAGGCCAAGCTGTCTGGTCTCAAAAGTGATCAAGGTTTCCGTGCAGGCGGTCTCAACTTCATACAGACGTACTTGCAGATGAAGTTGCCTGGTTGCGGTCTAATGGTGTGCCCTCACATCACAAACCAACTCCGCCAGTGGAGAGACAAGCACAAGGAGATATTGATGATCAAGTCCCGTAGCGGTAATGCTTGGAGTGACACGTTGAAGAACTTCTTCGAATGTCCAACCGAGATATGGTCAAAGATAACCAATGTAATGAAAATAATCAGAACTTATGTAAGGCTATATGTTTTGTGGTGCATTATTCTTGACTAAGTTCAATTGATTTTGTCAGGACTACCCTAAGATGGGAGTTTTAAAGGATTTCACTTGGAACTACTTCGATGACTGGTGTGATATATTTGGCACCGACATAGCTACCGGTAAGAGGTCGAAGGCTTTCGGTCAAGGTCTGAACAAGATTTTGGCAGGGGACAGGTTTGCCACTGTTTCTGATGATCTGGACATTGGTTAAGATTTGAATGCGGATGACCTGGATGGCGAGGTTAACAAGCCCGCTGATCAGACCTTGACGGATAACGAGAATCCTTCTCCAAATATTCAGGAGAAAACCACAAGGACTTGCATCCCTGATTTTTGTGAAGGAAATGTGGTCCCCAAGAAGAGAAAAATGAGGTACAAAACAGAGATCGATACCGCATTTGTTGCTATGATGGAAGGATTTATTAACGTGAGCAAGGAAGCACTCACTGCTCTCCGTGTTCCAATGTCTGGGGGTACCAATCAACCGGCTGCTGAAGATCTCTCGAAAGAGATGGATGAGATGAATTCAATTCTTAATAGCTTTCCAGGACTGACATCTCAGTACCGAGTCCCAATTGGCCTGAAGCTTGCTCAAAATGGCACCTTGAGAAAGTATTTTCTTAGGATGAACTCGGCTGATCAGTTCACTTACTTGCAGATTGCGATTTCGGAGGTGGACGGTGAGAAATGTTCCTAAGCAGACGGGGGAGCACAGCGTCGGTTACTAAGTCGTCAATGATCGTAGTTTGGACTGCCATTGGGAGGTTCATATTCTGTTTTGCTATTGAACAGGTGAGCAAGTGTTTCGTCTATCTGTTCTACCCTCCCTATGTTGCTCCAAAATATGGAGGCGCTGTGTTTGGATTAGTTCTTTTAAATTACATCTATTTCAATCGTGTTGTAATTGTTAAAGACCTTAACATTTTGTGAACCGGATTCTACAACATTTATTGAAGCATTCGCGGTGGTGTGTGTATTGACCTCGAATCGGAGTTGTATGTTTTCGTCATGTCTAGATTTTTGGATTAGGCTGTGACAAATATTAAACGGTATATATAGGGGTACCATTAACTTCCTTCTCTTACTTCGTTACACGTGGGAAATAAAGACAAATACTAAATCACGATACGACAAAGTCCATAAGGACAACAACGACACTAATCCATACTAGAAATGGAACAGATTTCTTGTGGCGAAAGAATTTAATGTTGGAATACAGCTGGATATTCATTTTTCCTCCTTGATGACCCTTCGAATAAGCTTGGGAACAAACTCCGCCTTGTGCGGTGGAGTGCTGCCACTCGAAGAACCGTCCGGGGAAGTAACAAAGTCCCAAACAATCTCTCTTTTAGCCGCACTCTTCTCCGCACTAGCCTTCCGTGCTGCAATCCATTGCTCTTCAATTCCCATTTCAATGCCCGGGGAGCTCAGAGTTGGTGAGGAAAAACGCATCTTGAAAGGTGAATCCGGCGATGATATGCCAATGTTCCAGCCGGGACCACCCATCCCAACAATCCGACCGAACTCGGAACCTCGAGCATTGATGGCATAGTCAGTTTCAAGTACAGCTCCTCCGGAAGCCAACGGGGCGGGGGAGTTAGGCATCTGAGCCGGGAACTTATCAAGTTCGAAGGTTGGTGGAATTTTCACGCGGCTTTCCTCCGTCAACTCCACGGTGTCTTCAACCACTAGCTCTTGTTTGACGTACTTTCCAAGAGGTCCATCAAAGATCAAGGACAGCTCATGGAGGAGAGGGTCGACAACCAAGAAGTACCAGCTGCAACGATCATCTAACTGCATTTAAAACAATCGAAAAGTTAGTTTGTCATATAAACGTATTGTACGTGGTTAGTTGAATTGTTATTAGCGTACGAAAGAACTTGCCTTCAAAGCTTTCTCCCACTGTCCATCATTTCCTTCGAACTTGCCGAGTTCGGAGTTGAATTTCAGTTCAGTGTGGTTAAGCATTCTCTGAGTCACGACATGACGGCGGTGGAGATCATAGAGGGCATCCATGATCTAAGCGGTGGTATAGGTCTTCTTGAACTTGTACTTCAGGGCAGAAACCACAATCGTCACCCCGAAGTCAATATGCGTTGGCCAGTCCCATGTTTTGGAATCATGCGCAAGTTCAGCAACGGCCCCGACCACGTATTCAGCATGGCTTTTTGGGAAAGTGGACTTGTAGAACAAGAGTGAGAGAGCTCGGAGAGCGGACGGGCTTGGTTTTCCTTCCATTGTGGGGGTTGGGTAATGGTTGTGTAAAGGGGTTGTTGTTAGATGAATATTTAAAGTAGCTTGTTTGTTGTTTGGATTGATGTGAAGAAGAACTACTACTTGGAAGCTATTTAAAGAGTATTGTATCAGTTTGCATGGTCTTCATATTAATAAATGAATGCCAACCAACTACTTTTCCTAGCCATAATTCTTCCTTATATTTTAGTACTTGTTTAATGTACGCAATTAGCCTACTGACCAGATGAGCTCGTTCCTTCATGTCGATCTTTTTGAGTTCGTTCGGTCGAATTAAACAACATCTAACGGTTCAACTATACATTCTGTTCCGTTTACATTAACTACCTATGATATCTCCAAGTGAACTACAATTTCAAAAACAGTAACATAAGGACATACAGATTTATAACATAAAAATAATTCATAAAAGCAGGATTCCAACAAGCCAACCAACATTGATCAACACAAACATAGTTCATAACCGATACACGTTTTACCGTTCGAGTACATTCATCCACAAAAAGAGAAACACCATAAAACGAAATGCTTAAGCAGAATTTAAAAATAATGTCTTAACGATTACACAACATAAAACGAAAACCAACTTACGAAGTCATGTAAGAGGAATACTAGACAGTCTTGTTCAAGTGCTAAACGGATCAACTTCAACGTGCCTTTACTCCTACTCAGCCTCCACCTTAACCCGAACAGCAGGAGCGTCGGTTGTGTTGTCCAACTCATCCTCGGTCACCCCAATCACCTCAAACTTACCCGGCAGTGGATTGTTCAGGGGCATCATGAAGCTGTCGCTAGTCGCAAAGTCCCAGAAGTCACCCTGTTGTAGAGGAACACGGGGCTTCTTAGCGGTGTCGATGTACCAGGTTTCACCGAATGCTTCCCTCCTGGCCAGTTCTCTAGCCCCATGTTGCAGCCTCAACTCATGCAGCTCAGATGTCTCTGTGTAGTGATGGTGAGCATTGAAATTTCTGGAAACTTTAGGGACCCGATCAGATAGAGAGTAGTAGACAGACCTAATATTGTTCCCCTCCGGATAAGTCTGGTACTCGGCATCCTGGCCGTAAATACGTACAATCCAGCGGCTATGCGCGTCGCAATTCTCCCACATTTGAACCATGGAGAAATAACTGTCCAATGGCCTCAAACCAACGGGGGGGGGGGTTCGCCTCGGGGTGACTGTAACCATGGTACCAGAACCTTGAAGGCAGTATCGGCTCGAGCAAAAGCATCTCAACAGCAAGGCAGAGTTCAGAAAGCTGATAGTCCTCGGGGTCCACATTGTGGATGTAGTGGGTCCAGCCACCCAGATACTGCAAGTCCCCAGTCGTTGCACCATGCCAACGGCCCCCGATCTTCAGCTCAATAGTGCGCATATAGTCCGGGATCCCTGCAGTAGATGGAGATACCACGGCAATAACTTAGTATCATCAATTTCAGTAGATGGATTAAAGAACGATGCTTAGTTACAACACTTGAATTGTTTGAGAGTTTTGGTTCCAGATTCTGTCACTTTAATATCATCTACATGTCTAATAAAGATTCTTCACATGTATTGTTTGAGAGTTTTGTTTCTAAATTCGTTAACCTAATCAACAATTCACAACACTTAATCATGCATCTTTGTAGATGCATTGGCAGCAACTATCAGTATAAACATTATAATCCATCTAAGCTCACATGAAAAAGGGCAAGGCACTAACATGTTGTTCATATTATAGAAAACAGAGGACAACCTAGGCTGGGATAGCTGAGACTACATCAATAGACTCAATTATGTAACTTAACCAAGTGATCAGACATATTGAACATCATGTAGAAGAAATAAGCCAACAACTGGCCGGTTCTAAGGCATAACCTATGATGTTAGCAGCAGTATATCATAAATTCAAACCTATCACAACCAACGTACTCAATAACAAGTATAACCTATGAAATAGGGGTCACTCCAGTCAATTCATCTGTATCCTCTCCAAATTGACAAGCAAACTATTTCATGGCAACCAAAAGCTTGCATTTAAGATGGTACTAGGATGAGATTCCAGTAAGATAAGCAAGTAGAGTGAGCTATCATCCCCACTTAAATGAGGCATCCATGTACAACAGTGAGCATACCCTATGCATCTGTACTACATTCTTAAATTAAGAGCAAAATCTTTGAAGACAAACTCATAAAGACAGATATCACATCCCATTTGCTCTATGTCGCTAGAAACAGAGCCCTCTTGACTGAAAGTAACACATCCTCAATCAAAGTCAATTTTCAATCAGTATACTAGTACATGCAGAAACCCCCAAAGTAAGCATGAAACTCAATCTTTTACCATCATGCTCAATCTTACACTAACAACATGTTTCTTACCCAATACTTGCAGATCTAATTTGACCTACCACATTGACGAATTGGGATACGAATCATGCTTAATCTTTGACAATCAATAATAAATCTATCTACAAATTAATCGTTATCGACCACAAAAGGAAGAATTACAAAACGGTTACACACACGAAATCGGAATAAGCAAAACCAAACATTTAATACAAATACGGAATTAGCATAGAGACGGAGGAAGAGGGATCTTACTCTTGTCCCGTCGGGGTCCTGGTTTCGGCCCGGTACGCTTTGGGTATGGGGTGCCCGGTCCGGTGCCGTTGCCGCCGGGTTTGAGGAGGTAACGATTCAACCTTGGGTTCTCCATCGCTTTGAATGACTTGACAGAGTAGTGGTTGGAGGAGGGTTAATGAGGTAGTGGGTGGAAGAGAATCCTATATGGCTTCTTTATTGGGAAGTGACAGGATAAGACTTAAACAGAGCAATGAAGATGAAACGGCCGTTGTACCACTGTCATTTGCACTGTTTGATGTTTTGAAGATAATAGCAAAATATTTCTTGGACAGAGCCACTAAGCTTTTGTGATATCACATAGGTCATCTCACATAAAATCTTAGAGTGAATGATGATCTTTGGGGCTCGTGAAATTGCAGTATGCTTAATTGCTCTGTTCTTCTTTTCACCCAATATGAGTACAGTATATTTGCATGCTCACAGGACAGTTTCGCGCGTGTACGAAATATATCCTCATGCAAGTTGGATTAGGTTGTTTTAAAAATAATGTTGATAATTCATGTACTGTTTTTGTACTCAATTTGCCTACTAGTGTACTCCACCTAGCTTAATAAATTGAAAAAAAAGGTACCCTAACCTTACATCTACTACAACATTTGGATGCCACTTGTAACCATCCAAGGGATGCATATGATGTTGGTCAAGTATCGGTCAACACAACTAAATGATTTCACATTCGTAACGATGGATTAAATCTTCTAATAGTTCGTGATATTGTGATCATGATCTTTTAAGTCCTTCAGTCGTCATGAGTATACTCTACTCGTTTTTTAATAATCGTGAACGGGTTAAATCCGGGTGAACATGGATGCTACGATATCGTAACAAACGTAACTACGAAGCCGAAGTTTAAATACAGTGTTTATGTATTAAACGATTTTAGGCCATTATTTACTTAGAATAAGCATACTAAACTTGCATGAACATGCTACAGTGTCACTTGAGTTAGGGCTATATATAAACACAACAACCACATTCATTCACCTCACTCTCATGTCCTCATACTTTGGAAAAAAAAAACACAACAAAAATTCCTATACTAACAAATGGATCCTCCCCCCACCCGAACTTGCCTTTGCAACAACGAAGCCCGGATCTTCGTGTCAATGACTCAACGCAATCCGGGAAGAAGATTTGCCAAGTGCGCCCGTGCTTACGTAAGCCACTCGACATTCACATTCATATTCGAAGGTAAAGTATGTTTCTTGTTTCTTGCTAGAATCTTCGTGTCTAACATAACGGTCTTTCGCAGTCGGATCACGGCTGCCCATTCTGGGAGTGGGTGGACCCCGAGCTAGACGACTACTACAGAGCACTTTTCAATGAATACCGACAACGAATGGACGAGATGAGCTCGCAAATAGAGAGTCTAGAAAGGCAGGTCCAGACCTTGGAGGACTTCATCTTGGCAATGAAGCCTCTGTCGGACTCTGATTCCGAGTCTATCGATGTCTCCTTTAACCATGCACACTCAGACAGTGATGATGAGGGTGAGGTTGTTGAGGTGACTGTCACATCGGCAGTGGGGATATCGGCAGTAGCTCCTGAGGGTGGTGATGGACAGAAGCTCCCCTGCAATCCCGGAGTTGGAACCCTCATCATCGTCATCCTCACCGTGATCACTTCAATGATATATGGCTACCTCTTGGCTTAGTTCCACGCCAAGATTTGTTTCATTTCAACTTTAAGATGTTTTCCCGTTTCGATCCTAAAATTTGCACTAGTATTATTATTTGTTGTGCCATTGGCATTTTCAGATTGTATCTCTACCAATTCGGCAATCAAGTAATGAAATCGGCTTATATGAGATGGAATGATTAATCAGATACATATTGTTGCAAACGATCGTTGAAATACGCCTTGTGCTACATAAATAATACACAATGTTTATATACGATAACGAACGGATAACCAAACAAGGAAAATCGTGTCAACCACTGGATCAACATAGCGACTCAATAAAGCACACCCTGTATTGAGTCATCATTCTGTTGGTTTTTTTGGAGGGAAGCTTCCCTCCAAAAGTCCACACTTAATTACAGAATCTGGTATTTGGAAGCCTACTTCCTTCCCTTATATAAGACCATGTTTGGACCCTAACAACATATTCATCACACACAATTGAAGGACTCAATCCAAACAAAATGGCTGATAACAAACACACTTGCGGTTCTGATTTGGTAATCGACTACGATTGGGATCTCGAAAATCCAGGGCGTCGTTATCAGAAATGTTTGATGTATAAGGTTTGTGCTCAATTTGGCATAAATGTATTTTGGGGTATTTTTATACCTAATTGTTATCTAACTTATTGATTCTTATTTCACAGCTTCCCGGAGGATGCGACTACAAAGAGTGGATCGATCCACAGCCAGACCGACGAACTGCTGACTTCATCAACAACTTGGTTCGGGAAAGACAGGAACTCCGAAACATGGAGAAGATGCTCCGATGGAAATTGTGGATGCTAGAGATTGGTCCAGAGGCAAGAGAGGAAATGAAGAAGCAGAGGATTGATTTGAGAGCCCGTATGCTCGAATGGGCAGCAGAAGCTCATGCAATGCGGGAGTTTGATGATATGACTGTTGGATCCAGTAACACTCCGGAGTAGCCGAAATATGTAGAAGACGAGATCTTATAGGATCCGTGATAATTACCTACAAGAAACAAAAAATAACTAAATCATCCATTCTCCTAGATGAAAACATTATTTAGCATTGACAACTTATGTTTTCAGACGAGCGTTGTCATTTTAGCGTATCTCATTGTTATGACAGTCGGGTATATCGAATATTATATTACTAATGTCTAGTTGCACCCTAACTCGTTTAAGAAACGAAACACCGACATCGGACTTATCATAAACAATGAAGACTACAAGCCAACCACCACATGTCATTAAGGGAGATTTGGTGGTTTGAATCTACTATTTGCTTTGACCAAATCTTTGGGCAATTCAATGATCAGTACATGGTATTACATCACAATTTGTCACCTTTTCTCCATATCTAATTCTAGAGTACACTCAAATACCTATGTTGTCAACTCCATCCTACTCCAAGTACATACAATCCATTGCTTACTGTTGAACAATATTGGAGGGAAACTGGATGGTGGTATTGGCGCCATTTCTTAGTATTACAATATGTTGTGCCAACTTTTTTTGGGCTTATATATAGCCATGCAACATGTCACATACCAACACCACCACATTCACATTAGCAAATATAATTGGCATAGGGTCAAACAAACAATGCCTCCACCACACACATGCGGCAACGAGCTCTTCACCTACACAGTTTGGCATCCAACAACTCCGGGAAGGAGGATTCAACAATGTGCGCGTTACGCGGTAATAGTTGGACCTATTTTTCTCCGTTACATTAAAAAAGTCATGTGGAAGTTCAGCCTACTCGATTATTTGGATTGAAAAGGCTAACAACTTTTGTCCCCTACAATTTTACATTGCAGCTCGAAGACGGTTGCAAGTACCGAGAGTGGATTGACCCTTCGTTGACGGAGCACTACCGCATCTGCATGGCCAACCTCCTCATCGAACAAACAATAATGAGGCGTGAATTGATCCAGCTCAAGGGCCTTGTCCATCAAATGGAGGAGTAGATCATTCGAAGCAACTACGCAAGCATGGAATTGAGTGATCGGCTGCCCCACCTAGCAGACGACTTGGGCAAAATGAAAATGGACGAGGCAGGGCCGTCTGGTACCAAGTAATAGCCCTGAGCAGCGATCTTCAGCCCCGACTGATTCTACAATTCTCGTAACTTCAAATTTATGCAAAGAATGTACGACTAGTTACTCGCCCTAAGCGAGGCTGTCTAAGTTAGTTTAAATCTCCATTTATCGTTCAGATCAGTTTAACATGTACCCTATGCGGATTGAATCGTTTTCACCTTTTAAATTAACTAAAATGCAGTTGGGGTTGGACTGGTCCATTAAAGACTACTATTGCCATCGATTCAAATTACAGAAAACGTACTTAAAACTACAACGTGACTAACACTACAAAATTCATATAAGCACGACGGAAACGAATGTACAGTAATGGGGAACTCAAACTAAACGTTTATAATAAACGTATCATTAATGCACCCCCACCATCAATTGTAGGAGTTGGTTGAGTTTCATTAAGGCGACATAACCTAAGCTAATAGGACAAATAACCTATAAATTGCCCTGCCTACCTTCCATTTTATCAACACTACCAGATTGCAACACACCCTAATCCTCTCTTGCTGCTAAAAGAAAAGCGAAAAACAAATGTCCCCTTCCGATGTTTCTAGGCTTGCTGCCACACATTTGCAAGATCACGAGTGGTACGACTTATTCGTCCCCAAAGATCATGTTGAATTCCTAGCCATTTCACTCGAGCGGATGGCAGCAGGCCCACAACCCCTTTGGAAATGGCCAGAAGATATCTTGTACGGGGTTAACACTTGCATCTACAAGATAAACGACAGGTTCAAAAGGCGGTACAATGTTATGGATGTTGCCAAGGCCATCAACAATCTATGGCAGCGCCACACACTCTTGGAGTGGATGCGGAAAGCAACTCCACTAGTTTGGTGTGCCTTCGAGAACAAGTTCATCGGTAAAGACGATGTGTGGGACAAAGTGCTTCAGGTAATGAATTTAAGTTACCGATTTCAATTTTCGTAACCTACTAATAAACTAGTCAAACATTTACAAAGAATACTTCTTTCATTTTTAACGTAAATAGGAAGACGAGCGTGCTATATGGTACTACAACGGAGGGGATCCAATGTGGTATGAGCTAGAAGCAATATTTGGGGATATGACTTTCGAACGCATCAAGTATTGGTGGCCCTTTGTCCCAGATCCGACGGAGCCAGGATCACATGGATCTAGTTCGAAGCGATATGCCACTAGTGGATCTAGTGGATCCACCGCAACTTCGATCTCTCAAGAATCTAATCGTCGCATCACCGATCTCTATGCAAAGGATTGGGAGAAGTATCTCGGTGCAGAAGGAAACCCAAAACCAGCTTACGCCCGTGAAATCGCCCCCAAGTACAACAAGTATTCCAACTTCATCGGACATTTTTTATAAATGCAATTGTGATTTCGTTGTTTTTTTTCCTTTCCCGCGAAGAAGGTAGAACTGATATCCTCCCTTACGGGGGACGGTTTAGTTATAATGCATAAACGAACCATGTACGACTATCTACTAGGCCTATATGAGACATTGTCTTATAGGCTACTGCATCCATTGCTTTAAGCAACCTCAGTTAACGATCTCGCTAATTTGGATATTGAGTTCCTCGAGTCGATAGACTTAACTTGTTACGAAACCTAAACTAATGGTATAACACAAGCTTAATATGTTTACTAAACTGACTTTATCTACCAAATACCCAAAATGACAAGACCACTTGAAAACTTGTACTACAACAGACAATACTCCATCAAATCAAACAGCCCAACCTACATGGATGGATGCTTACCTATTCAATGGTTAATGAATGACACTTTTGGTGGGAAAAACAGGCGCCAAAATCATTCATCCACCCCTCCCTTTTTCTTTGCCCTAGCCAAACCTATATATAGCTCTATACTTCTCACAATTCTGATCCACAACCAACAAACACAAAACCTAGATACAATGGATGACAACAACAACCCAAATGTGTGCGATCCGAACCTAACCAAGCCACTCTCACCGATACCCGAAGAAATCATCCCCAACGTTGAAACTCCGACATCCGACCAGCTGCAAGATCCAATCCTCATACCACAACTTTTTGTACCGCCTTCCGACCCACCCCCGGAAGTGTCTGGCCCCTCTACCATTCCACCGGACCTGCCCATTCTCTCAAGTCCCGTAATCCTCGTTAGCCCAGATTCTTCGGAACCCGTCCAGGACCTATGCAAATGTGGACATCCATCGGTTTGCACTTCGCAATGGCGTGACAACGATAACCCGGGAAGGCGTTTCATCTGATGCAAGAACTACAAGGTACAATACTCATCCACCAATGTAAACACGGAAAAAAATGATGTCTACAAATTCGATTTCATCTAACTACGTACGGTTGTCGTATCTGTTCTCTATAAACAGAAGGAAGGAGGCTGCGACTTCTTCCAGTGGTCTGACCCTTCAGTCCACTGGCGCTACAAGGAGGTCCTCAATACTCTTTTCCGGGGCCAAGTGAGCTTGAGAAAGGAAATTGCTACACTCCGTTGCAAGATCTCAAGGATGGAAATGAAGAAAGCATTTAAGAAGAGGAGGGAGCAGGCAAGAATGATGGCAGAGATGGAAGCAGAGGAGGATCGTGTACTCAACAACAATGGCGACGAGCCGGCCATATAGATCTGAATTTCCATAATCCGTTCTTGTTCCGATGACAACTTTTGTATTCGTTGTCATCTATTATGTCTTCGCATTAAGTTAGTTTATGTTTGAACCTTTCATTTTCTATGTATTACAAGTTATTTTGCTTCAATGGAACATGAATGGCAAGCCTTTTACGAGTTCGAAAGCCAGCTGTCCAATGTTTATAACACGGAGGGGTAAAATGGTAATTAACAGCTAAAACGTTAAAATGCAGCAAAGAAACATACTCCAACTTGAAGAAGCGTGTTTCCCATTTCCCATTTTAGTAAAGTAAGGGTATAAAGGTAACTACAATAGTTTAACCACAAAATACATCACATTTACACTACAAACAGCTTCTACCAAACACATTTGTCTCCTTCCGTTTCACCTTTTCAGCTGCGTTTCCAATTTTTACCAAGCGGGGGGTTTTCAGTATTTTAGACAGTCAACTATGCCATTTTCGCATGTGAAATTGTCCCGGTCAGGTCCGGATGTAAAACGAAACGTTGACCGCGTTTCCGGATGTACTTTTACCAATCCATACCTTAAATTCTTGATATACTAATCATCTTTGTCCTCATCATCATAATTAAAAGGAAACGGCACAGCTTTAAATGCGCGGAAGTGCCCAACATTGTTAAGATGTTCATTCTCCAATCTGAAGAAATTCCATGAACCACGACGAAGTATCTCAAGGAAAGCCATAATTGTAATCATGGTCTCCCTGTGTAAATCAAAAACTATGATCTCCATCACATTCTGAATCCAAGCTAGCCTTAGTACTGCATCCAACACCTATAGAATAGGGGAAAAAATGTTAAATGTCAAAATCTCAGCATGTATATGTACATCTTAAAGTTAAACTTACTTATAAAAAATATACTCTAGCAAAATCCTAAGACTTACCATTGCTACAAAGTAGACACTTTTGTATGGGATAAGTAGTTTGTCTCTCAAATATCGATTCTTGGAATTAGGTTGGAGAAGTCCCATATCGAAAAAGATGTCCCAGTATATGAGAAGGACTGCTGCAATAATCGATGTTATCCACGCCACAATTAGCCAAGCAAGCTGTCCATTAATACTGTAGGCGGTTCTGGCACAAACTGCTACAATTGTCATGAAATATTTGAATGCATTGTATCCTTGCCAAACGTCGCCCTCATCATACCATCGACGTAGACACTAATAAACCAACATTAAAAATAATTGGTTAGTACTGATTATCACAGTGATTCTTTTCTTTCATTTATTCTTTAGTTAACAATAACAGATTATTTATCGCAAATGAGATCTTTCCATAGGCTTAGTTGACTTAATAGCTCACAATCAGTCACATGACTTGACAATTAGTATATGCTGAAATTAGAACAGTTAATTGAACTCATGTAGCTCATTCCTATAACTGCGGGTATAATCATGGTCTACAGAAAGTATTTTAATTACGCATGTACCTGCATACAGCGCCACCAAAATGGTAGTCCGCCTAAAATGTAAGAGAATGTGAGAAAAACATGACTTGAGCTGCAACTGTCTTGTCTGCGCTTATAGTCCCCCCAGCCATAATAGCAAATGTAGAATGATACACTTCTTAAAGATTGAACCTGACTTGTAAACTGGTCTGCTACTAAGAAATCTGGTAGTGTAACCTGCGGGAAATAAATACGGAAATATCAAATATTGGTCAGAGTATATGGATTTTCTATCCTACGCAGAGTGCAAGATATATACTAGTGTATACCTTATAAAGAGGAGATAAGAAGCAATGGAAAAGGTATTTCAGAAAGAAGAAGCGACTTGAACGGTGAAATATGTTGAAAGGGCAAATCATAATGCCAAATAAAGTCTGCAAGATAGAGGAAACATAACATTAGTATCATATATTCATGAATATTTAGAAAGTCGTAGAAATATGTTTCACTTAAACAACGGATAGTTATTTACCAGAACTAGTACAAGAGGGAGTAACTCTGTTATCTCCCCATAGTGTTCGGTGTGTGGATCCATTTCCATATCCAAGTTGGCGAGCACACATGCAAGAGCTACCACACTTAGACCGAAACTAATAAGTAATATTTGTTTGTAACCTAGTTCTGTTCCCTGCTTGAAACCGATTATGAAAGAGTAATTGACACGATATTTCCGCCAAAAGTATATACATGCGGCATATGTGAGCATGTGAAAGATTATGAATCCGAATAAACTGCACCAAAAGTTAATTTGATTGTCAAACAATGGTATAAAAGATTCCACAATATTAGGAAGCATCAAGCAAGAGTAACACACCTGTAGAGAGGAAACATAGTGTCCATGTAAACTCCAGTGTCTGACTCATCCAGAATATTACGTTGGCGGATTGTTAGAACTAGGGCAACGATAAGAGAAATCGTGCAACCGGCTAGAAATCCTGAAAATTAGAAACCTCAATGTCAGATAAAACGAGATATGTATGTCCCTCACATGTAACAAGCTAACAAGATGGAGTATGTTGTACATGTATTTTACCTGTGGAAAATGATACTTTATGTGTTACTCTTCTCGGTCTAGGCCGCAAAAATTTTAGTCCTTGCCTCTGATTGGAATTGGCAAAATGCTTGATGAAAGTTTCTTCTGTCCTTTGCAATAATCTATTGACCTATTATTTAACAAATAAATAAATTAATTTATACATTTAACATGGATATTCATCTTCCATTTGGAGTGTAGAGATTACATACCTCATCAGAGGTTCCTAGGAAAGAATTATCAACCATTTTCATGTATGATTTTGATGCACTTCTTGAAGCAATCTGGAAATCAAGCATCACATATATTTAAGAAACCACATAAATTAAACAAACTAATGTAATGAAATTCTCATTGCATGATAAATATATATACTACGTACCTTGTCATATTTTCTCATGATTTTGGAGACTGCTGTTAGGTTTAAGAAACTGTTGCATTTATAAGACACAATTATAAGTACATGAGTCATGAGTTACTAAACATATGTAATGTACAATAAAGTAAATATTGAACAATTTATCATCAGCTATAATTAATTAATTACCTGTAGCTTTTGAGAAGGTTAAGTTTGTTATAAAATTCGAGTAAAGCTCTTTTAAGTTGTTTCTCTGCTTTCCTCAAATTATCCTTACTGAACTTCAAGTCTGTTTGAGTAGGGATTTTGAGAAACTCCTTAATGGTTGACCGAGGTGATGAAACAGTAGTGTTAAACTTAACTTGTTGAAGTATTTCAACATGTTTTTGTATCTCAATAGGAGGTGGTCTTTTCATTTCAGCCATGGACGACGTAGTAGTTGTGTCATCATGATCATTTTCTGGATTTGATTCTTCAACCTTCACATTTACAGGCTTCATCTCCTCTCCTTCATAACTTGAATTGTCACTCGATGAGTCTTCTCGTTGCAGATGCCTCATAGTTACTGAACTTTCTTCATCTACCGCATCCATGTGTGGGTGCTGGTGTGAAACATGTCTTTCTGCATCAAACAAAGTCAACCTTTATAATTAATCATGTGGAAGATTTTCTACCGTTAATTTAAATTAAGATAGACTAAACATTAATGTTGTTAATAAACTTTATCATATTATAAGCAAATAGCTATTGTTAACAAAAAACAATTATGGAGAGGTCCTATTTATATTTGTATTCTTAAGTATATAGCCGAAGTTTGAAAGGCAAGGTTGACATGGAAGCAACCACTTTCGCTGCCAGCTACCATTTAAATTATTGGAATCACGTTAGTTGAACACTCATTTTATTACATATAATTAATTAGCACATAAATACAAAACTGTATATAACGATATTAAATTGACAAAAATTATGATAAGCTCTAGTGATGATCATCAAGTTGACTTATAAATACATTATACACAGACTATAGAAACCCAAAAATAGTAAAAAGTCAAATTGTTATCACGTTAGTACGTATTATTGAAAACGAAAAAGCCGAAAGGTGATGGCATTATTAATGGCAAACTTTTTTTCGTTTTGGGGTGTATATATGAATGAAATTCTATTTATGATCCAACAAGAGAGTACAAAATTTACGACAACAGTACAAAATTTACAACAACATTCGAAGTAAAACAGTAATAAACCTTTTTTTGAGAGAAAATCAGTAAAAAACCTAAGCACAATTAAATGAGATTTTCTAGACCAATGTTATATTTTCCTAGCTAGAAAATGAAATTGGTCAACAAGTACGATTAAATTTATTAAACTTAAAACTGGTTATCTTAACGTGAGAAACACTCTTGATTAATGGGTACATGTTGAGAGTAGAGTTGCAGTTGATCTAGGTAGATAGCGCCTTGTATGATTATGTCATACTTTCGAGCCTTTTTTCCTTTCTCAATGGGAAATTCTTGTTAATTTTCGAAGAAAAAATTTGCGGTTTCAATTAAAAATTAACAAAAGTGGGAAAAACTTACTGCTGATATTAGCTGAGAATGCGGCGGAAGAAGCCTTAACCTCCGATGCGAGTTGCGCTATGTCATCGACGACATTATCTGCCCACCCCTCGGGATGCTCAACCCTAACCCGAAAGGCGATAAAGGCGTCCATTTGCTTGTTCAACTGACCTGCCTCCTCCATAACATAGTTAACCTTCCCCTTATAAAACGTCAACACCTTATTAAACTCCTCATCCAATCTCTTGAAATACGTTAGCTCGTATTCGCCTCCTTCATCCGATGCATGCATGAACAAAGTCTCAGCCCCTTCGGTCCCATCTCCCTTGACAACGTTGTTGGCAAAAATCACTTGGTTCTCGAGATCCATTTGCGCTTGAGTGGTCGGAGGATGTCTGGAGACGCGTGTTAACCCACTGAACTCTCGGTAATGTGTTAGGCTCCGTCTCAAGCTAGCCGTTACTGCGGGTTTGTTTCGTTGCTTGAAATCCTTTAGGTCTTTCAGCAGGCTTTTGAGGAGGTTATAGTCCAAGTAGGCTTCCCGCCATTCTGGAACCATTTGTGACTCGAATTCCTTACCGAACTTCATCTTTAGTTTCAATCCTACAACCTCAAAGTTTGTTAATCAAGTACACAAACAGATTAAAGAGTGTATAGAGCTAGAGTATAGATATAATGTATTGTATGTATAAAGTACAAGAAAGTTTGTTAAGCAAGTACAGGATGTACGGGCCGGACAGAAATGTAAGACTTAAGATAAGCTAAATGATTGTGATGCAACTAATGAGAAACATAGGGTGTATATATATAACAGTGTATACTATTTGTTCGAAGACTTTTCACTCTAAATTTAAACATGTGTTTGACTTTGCTACGTACGATATTTATTCATTTTGGGAAATCCGTCAGATCGAACGAACTACTCAATCAAATATGAAGTAGTAGTAATCCAATGGACAATCAAACACAAATGCACATAGAGAACATAAGAACAGAGCAAGGAATGGAAAACTAACAACACGATCAATTTACATCGTTTGGCAAAGCTTACATCCACGGGATAATCAAAAGAAAACGTTTATGGATCACTGTCACCACTTACAATATTTATACAACAAACTCTCACAGCTAATTTACAGAGAAATCATAATCTCAAGTGACACTCAACAATGGAAGATTACATACAGATAGGTCACTAATGAATTGCTTAACAAACTTTCTTGTACAAAATCACTCCCGCAATTGTGAGCTCATTTCAACCTTTTTGGAGAGACTCAAAAGGTCGGAGAATTTAATATAGACGGAGAAGCATGTGGAGGACATTCGATCCCAATCCCAAAACCTGGCTTTGACATGGAATCAAAGTTTCAAATCCAAGTTATTGCGTTAGTTTATGGCTCTGATATCATGATAGAAATACTACTCTCCTAAAAGATCAAATTTAATAAAGAGATGTGAAATAAATCCACTTATATAAATTCACTTATATTAAATTCATCTAAGACAAACTTTCAGATTAATAATTTAAAAAAAAGTAAAATAAATGCTCGGTTAAAATAATAAGTGGAAACAAAAATGGAAAAAAAAACCTCTAGGTGATTGCAAAACCGAAACCGTACACGAGCACCTAAACGGTCTCCAAAGCCGAAAAAGCTTTCCTAGCTTGTCTCCAGGGGAAGTCAACAAGAAAGGAATATAAGGGATGAGCCTAAACAAAGCAGAGAGCTCCAAGTAACAAGCCAAGACTTCCTAAAGCCACCAAACAAGCATGAGAACACCACAAGAAGCGTAGATGAAACCAACCAAAACTTTTGTAGCATTTCAGATAATTGATATCTAAAATCAATTGTTTTAGATAATTGATTTTATTTCGGATGACTTCTAATCGGATCGAATTAGGATGTCATTCTTGATAGGAGTTGTGTGTTTTCCAAATTATAAATTTATGTATCATTTTGGATTGGGTCAATTCGAATTCAGTGTAGATTGAATATTTGAACGCAAAATTAATCTTACATGAATATTTATAAATTATTACAATTTTAAAATTTTAAAATTTTAATTATAAATTAGTTACAAGTGAAATGTTTACTATAAATGAAAATATTATATATTCCTTACTAATTTAATTCGGGTAAATTTGGATTACATGAGTTCCGGACATATTTAATTTGGATCAGATGAAATTCAGATCAACTTTATTCAGTTGTTTTCAGACCGGATGAATTCGGATCTAATTTATTATGGTGCTTGTTTAATCGGATGAACTCATATCGGGTTTCGGGTTAAATTCTAATAGTCGACCAAAATAGGGTAAGACTTCGCATCGGGTTGGATCAGATTTTGTACGGATGAATTTTACTAGGTCTAATTCACACAATGATACCGATAAGAACTTAGTTTGTGTTTATTGTATAACTAGAAACTGCGTCACACATTACGCGTGTGAAGCGTAATCTTGTAAAACATTATTGTTGTTTTATTAAATAATGTATTAAAATGAATGGAGTAAATATATAATCTTCACATAATGACTTCAAATGTAACCAAAAAATAACTAATTGAATAATTGAATTTAACATAAATAGTGTCCTAAAAATGTATATAGTTTTAGTAGTTATGCAATGTTTATTTTTTAATTGAACGATATCAGGCGTACGAAAAGTTTTATTCCGATTAGTTAAGAACCATCTGATACATCTATAGGCTTTGGAAACATTTAACTTTGAAATTTGCAATGCAGCTTTCGCATGTTAATTGGTGTTCTTCATTAGTTGAATATGTTGATATGTGCATCATTATCTCTTGCCATTTTATTTCGTCGATGCCTTTTGTTATGTCGATGTTGCAATATGGACGATATTCAAATTCCAAGTGGCCTAGCTACTATCCTAAGGTTCTCTATCACCAACCTAAATTGACATTTTCATAATATGATGTTTTAAATTATTTTTATCATATGATTTAAAAATAATTTAAGGTCAAAATGACTCTCGAAAAATTCAACAAAATCAAGTGTTACATTTATTATTGGACGAAGAAAGTATGTCTTTTTTCATAAGCACATATCATGATTATTTTCAAATTAAGTATAGTACGACCATAAAATTTTGTGTTAAAAAATAAAAATATAAGAAGATAATAAATAAAAAAGAAAACAATTACGACAATAAGATTCGAACCCAACACCTTCAAGTAAAATAATGATAGAAATAATTGAGAAAAATCACGCCAACAAAATGTGAACCAAACACCTTCAATAAAAATAATAATACAAAATAATGGAGAAGAATCACGCCAACAAGATTGGAACCCTAAATCTTTTAATTAAATAATGACACAGGTACGCATCAGACTGAAATTGGATAAGTAAGATCAACGAATTAAAATTGATTGGTATGTAAATCAATGTGTATATCAATTATGTTATTATATTATACTTTAATAAGGATTACGAGAGATAACATATGATATTTAGCTAAGAACATATATAATTGTTTTCTTATAAACAAAAATACGTTATATTAGCAATATTAACGTTTTATCGGACAACAACGTATTTTTTATAATAACATAATACTGTTTTTTTTTTTTACATAACCAAGGGTATACCATTTCTCATAAAACTTTATAAACATATTATTGTTTATATTGCGGTTAAATATAGACCGTCCCTATAATACTTTCATTTTGATTTAATGTATGTAGAAGTATAATTAGTCACAGTAATGGACTCATCTTGTTTCATTTTAATGTATTTAAAGGCCTACTATTGGTTAGGTTATCAAATATGGCAGTTAGGTTATCAATAGTTTTGATAATCAAAGTATCATTTACTACTATAATTTGATAATGAGACTCAAAGATTATTGGGCACCGTACCGCGTAGTTGTCGCTGGAGTGAAAGTGAAACGTGAGTGATGATAACGTTTAACATTGAATATGTGACAATTTGGTCAACGTTCCGTACTTAATATACGGACAGAGACCATGTCGCACGCTTCAACATGACTCTCCCGGTACTTATATTAAAAAATGGATATTGTTTTACAAGTGAACGTAAAAGTAGAGTACTTAATTAGCGGCGCCTAACAGTCCAAAACACGGTTTATACGGTGGGAGATTAGTACAGATCTGACTTTGTGAATTGTATAATGATGATGGATTATTAAATAATAAGGGATACTTTACTTATACAAACAGTACCCCTCGAATATACCCATAAGTATCCTACTCCACTCTTAGTCACCCGCCCTCAACTTAATCTCAAACATCGGCTAACGTCATCCAATTTCTCCTTCTTATCTGAGAATATATATAGTATTGACTATTGACAAAGTTGATATGGAGATATATTATAAATGGTGCTAGTACTTATCTTAGTACCATACATGCATGTATAGATCGATTCAATTAAAAATCTTGGGAGGACGCTACTGACACTCCCTCTTATTGGGAGTCATAAAGTTGATCTAGTGATAAGTAGTTCAAATGAGTTGAGTTGTAAGGTAATTTAGTTAGTGGATCAATATAGATCATTATTAGCTACAAATGGAACCCTTTGTAATTTGTAAATTAGCTGAAAGATACCCATCTGATTTCACCTTTGCCACTAATAGAGTTGATGCAAATTGATAACAGCACAAACTAGTTGATGCAAATTGATAACAGCAAATCAATAAAGTTATGCAGATAAACTACTAGGG
>CM051458.1:79848897-80066415 GCA_028274465.1 Plantago ovata
TCTACATTTTTTATTCAAATTATTTAAATAAAGAACATATTTCAGAACATCATCTTCAACAAGTACACTGAAACACATATATATGCAAAAGTCATGAGTAACCACCTACCAGAACTAACAATAATCGTTGTTGCTTTCTTCCGTTTGCGACCTTGTTTAGAGCTCTCTGGCACTGTTAACAATGATGAAAAAAAAACACATTTCATTTTGTTTTATCTTAAAGTACTGAAACCAAACAGAAATATATACACTAGCCATCTCAATTGGCATTAAATTACTTTCAACTCACCAATGTTCACTTCCTTTGAATACAACAACTTTTTGGTCGCTTTGTTCTTCTTCTTATTAACTCGAACAACTCGCTCCATGCTCTCAGCTACTCAATCAAAAATGCAGTTCAAATTTATTAACAGTTATACAATTATATTGACGAGTTAAATCAATGCAAAAGCTTCATCGACTTCATATACTTACGTGAAGTTTCACAATCTTTTCCGCATCCCACATTCAAATCGTCATAGCATACATACACACAATCAAAGAATAGTTCCTTATTAGTTTGACAGTAAAGTTATTCTGTTTAGCTCTTGCATGTCGTCCAATTTTGAAATTTTAGTTAACTCTGTTACAGTCAACAACTTATAATACTAAAGTCAAACAAGTCAACATAGTCTCCTTATTATTTTTTAAAATTTCTTTTTAACTTAAATAAAAAAAAAAGAATTTCCCACTGGGCATCTATTCCATTTTTTTCCCACTGGGAAATTCACAAAATGTTTCCGTACGGTTCAACAGACACTACATAAATTAAAATAATCATAATTCGGACTCCTCCACCGGAACAGTAGATCACCGGAGAACAAAATAACTCACTCCATTTTACAAATGAACAAATAAAAAGAACCTTTTACTAACCTTCAATGGATAAGTCCTCGTCTTCATCTTCATCTTCATACTCTTCTAGTCACAGATAAACCGGCAGTTAAAATACATCTGAAAGATTTAAATCTCAAAAAGAACGGATCAAACAGAAACAAACCTTCTTTAAACTCCGAATCAGACGTGTTTTCAGAGAGATAATCTTCCATTTCCACTACATCAACATCAACGCACTCATCTGGACATAAAATCACTGTGAATAAGAATCCAACTTGAATTGAATATTTGTAATTGAACTATGCAAAGAACTAATCTTAACCTTCATCTTCCATTGCCACTTTTACTCCAGTTCCCCGTCTTTCTCTTCGTGCAGTTGAGTCACCGATCTCATCATCTGAATCCATTACAAGCTTCGACTCTTTTGTTTTTGTTTATTGTGAATTTTGTGAAAGAACGGAATGAAAGGGAAGATTTTGGGTACTGAAAGCTTAGAGCAAATGGGCAAAATGAGAGGAATTTTTAGTATTTAAATGAGATAGCAGAACAACTGTTTCAAAACAGCCATCACCTAGAGCTGTTTTCTCCCAAACCATGTCCCACAGTGGTTCTGCTCCCCCTTTACAGACAACACATGGCATGGAAGGCTAGTTTCAGTCCTATAAAGGTAAGTAGGAGCTTATAGGCATGTAGAAACAATACTTGGGCTTTCAGACCAAAAAATGTGACCCAAGGGACTGGGTTACGAACGGCCCGATAAACTAGAGGGGTATGGCACCGCTTGAAAATTGTAACTTTTATGGGTTTACCGTACTGTGTTATGAAAACAGGACTAATTTCCAATACTAAGTTAGAAATTTGTTTGATAATTACACAACTAGAAGTAGAAAATTTTAAAATCAAAATGTGTAATAAAGGATAATTGAAGGTGTTTTGACTTTTTGAAAAACTGAAACTTAAATGAGGGCTAAATGGTACTTTCTAGGTTTTCATTCGTATAAAGTCAAGATCGTGGGGTTAGATGTAATTAGATTTATCTAATAGGGGGTGTGGATGAAAACTCAAAACTAAGAGGGATTAAAACGTAATAAGAAAAATTAAGAGGGGGTCTAGATGCAATTCTCCTTATTTTTAATGATATATTAAAATATATTCAATTTGTTGTAATACGTTCCAAGACGAAGTAGGACGATTTAGCCTCAGCTTATGAGAGTCTGAAGGACCTTGATTCATGTTAAACCCGCCACACCTCCGTGTGTCAACTTCCGGACCTCTTAAAGACAGATAAATTAAGATCATGTGGCTCACACGAGGAATAATTGGACTCAAAAGTAGGTCTCATAGATAAACCATAACGGACCTTGCCTAAAGTACCACTGTGGAAGGACACTAGTTGTCTAGGGAAGTCTATCACACCCTCCTTACGACTACATCTCCACTAGAGCAAATGAGCGTGACCAAGAGTTACTGAACTTCGGACTGTACCCCTGGTCCTACGTCAGGACCACGAGGTCCGCGCTCTAAGAGTCATGACACAAAATGAATTAGACCCAAAACCACCTCCCTTGGACATTCTTGGTCCAAGAGAAGAACCATGCATGAGGAGGTCTCCGGAGGGGGACCATGAAAGGTGGCAAATGATATATTCTGGAATATACATAAAAATACCCCTAGTCGGAAATTGGTCAATCTCATTAATGTCAATGTTGGGCTGCTACTATTACTACGTGGCACATTTTGGGTTCTACACTTATTAAATTATAAATGCATCTTAAGAACACATCGTCTATAAAAGGGTTCAATTTTCAATATCAAAGTATCAAATATTTTACTACTCTAACACACCACTTATGTTGGTCAGAAGGAAGGTGATCAACGTCCTTAGAATAAAGTCTATTTATCCTTATTTGACCACACGGCAAATCGATAATATTGCACAAAT
Organism: Plantago ovata; assembly: GCA_028274465.1. NCBI lineage: Eukaryota > Viridiplantae > Streptophyta > Magnoliopsida > Lamiales > Plantaginaceae > Plantago > Plantago ovata. The sequence goes on from CM051458.1 coordinate 79,851,716, forward strand.
CCACACCTCCACCACATATTAGAGGTATAAGGAAGAAGGTCAAGTGAACTACTTAACTAGGATAATTAGAGATACTTAATTAACTAGCACCATTAAATTAATTACCTAAATTAATATGGAGGTGACTTAAGAAGAGGCGTGCTATTATCAACATATTTAGATATAGATAGGCTAGTGATATAGTTAGAGCTAAAATTACTAATGGCAGAGCAATTTATCTTTTATAAACACTAATCATTTCTAAAAGTGCACAAATTGCTCTAGCACTAGTAATTTTAGCTCTGGCTATATCACTAGCCATTTAGATATAGAGTGCATTGTAACCGACTTAGGCTCTATTTCTTTCGCCTGAAAAACTCTGAACTGATTTGAATTGAATTTATCTGAACTGAACTGAAATTAATAAATCTAAACTGAGCTTAACAAATCTGAATTGAACTGAGCTGGACTTAATTAATCTGAAGTGAATTTATTTGAATTTGAAGTACAAATTTTAACTGAGCAAACTTGAACTGAACATGATTATCGAGAACTGAACTGGACTGAACTTAATAAATCTGAATTGAACCGAACTGAACTTATCTAAACTGAATTTACTAAAACTGAAATTAAGGTGAAACGAACAGAGACTTAAGACTTTTTTACGAACTACTTCAAAAATACCCTACCAATTCTCATAGAATAAGTAAATTCGCACCACCACGATAAATTTCTAGTTCCTGACCTGGACCACGCCGTTTCATGATGCAATTCCAGCATGGGTATGACAGTTTCTGGTTAATTATTACTATGCCACATGCGGTTGTGCGGCAAAACCGCTTCACGCGCTTCTTTAGTTACTACTAGTGATTATTTGTTTCCGTTGATTTTAAACATCAATAGTCTTCTGTTTCCTATTTTGATTACGTCGGGATTTCAACTAACCCCCACACTAGCCACAATTGGTGACGCTTAAGGAAAAGGAAGTTACATAAACAAAAATATGTAGGTGGAAAAATATGCCACGAGAAGAAAATAAGATGAAGAAAACTTGAAGAAAATAAGATGAAGAAAATAATAGTACAAGTCTAGAATGCGAAAGAAGAGATATTTAAGTGAATGGAAAGTGGACGGGAAGAGTGAAATAGTGATAGAAATGAAGTAAAATAAAAATTGAATAAAAAATGTTGAAAATCAGGCTAATTAGTTGTTGTACCGCACGCCGTAGTTTAGAATTACAGTCGTATGTAAATATTATATTTGTGTCATTATAATTAATTATGTGTCATGGCATTGAATGTTTATCCGGTGTTGCCGAGGAAACTTCATGTAAGCTCTCCCGGAGGATTTCACACTTCCTGTTAAAATACTTTATAGTCAAATGCCAAGTTGATATATGAATCTTGTATTCAAGCGGTAACAAATTCAGGATCATGTATTATTTATTTTGTTTCATTTTAAATTTTCTAATGAGATTATTTTTCCTAAATTTTACATTAAATTACGTTTAAATTACACCATCAAAAAATATAATAAATATAAAAAGGAAAATATATATATTTTTTTTTCATTATAATGTTATCATATATTAATCATGTCTAATTTAAAAGTATTGTTATTAAGGTGTCAAAAAAACTTTCTTTAGAAAATGTAAAATGGAACAGAGGGACTAAAAGAAAATCTGGAGAGTTCATAATTGGATTTCAAACCTAAAACTACTTTGGCATTAGGTCAAGTTCGGTTCAATTCAAATTTCTCCAGGGTGATAACATGACTTTGATCACCTTATGTGGAGTGGGTTTAATTATAAATTGTTCATACCTTATAGCTATATCTTAATATATCGTTTAGACCGGTCAGACTTGAAAACCATTGGCGGTCGGTATGAAAGTCACCTAAGAAACGCTAAGAAGTTTGGGAACCCAGGACCAGAAAAGTTGGCTAAAAACAGCACTGGTGAACTGAAAAATTGATAAGTCGGTGGCTTTTTCGATTCTCAGGTGACAATTAGGTACTTCGGTCGTTTATCAACATCTTATCATTGTTGGCTATGGGTTCAAAATTCTTATCAAGAAAAGAAACGAAGCAAATTCAGGTCTAGCTGAGTAAGACAAGGGTTATAAGGTGGTGCAGTGGAATGGAGTTGTAGCGTGGAAGGAGAGATGTAAGGTTCAATCCTCGACGAAGATAAAAAGTGTAGTTTAGGAGTAATTAAAGTGGTGTTTGGTTGGTATAGGAGTACTATCTTTATCGTTTAAAAATAATAATAATAATAATCTGAGTAAGACGGGCGTGAATAAGCATTTCCTTATACTACTATTACTTACTCCCTCCGTCCAAAAATAGTTACACCATTTTGTCATTTTGACCTTCCTGTTAGAGTTGCACCATTTCATATTTGTCATATTTGGATATCGTTATAATAATTTTAACAGAATTTAACATGAACTACCCCTACTAGTCGCTCCAATTACGTTTAATCCCTGTTAGTCAAACAATTACATCTTGGTCCAAAAAGCTCAAAATCCGTTGACCAAACTAAAACTAAATTGAAATTTTCATTTTGTTCAAACAAACATGGTCTTAGCATTTTTATTTATTTTTTTCCCTTTCCTCTTCCATCCTTGTTCTTTCCTCTCCCTTTCTTTTTCTTTTTTTCTTTCCTCTTCCTCCCTTGTTCAGAACAGTGGTCGGAGCTTACACTACAAGAAAAACAGGATTTAGCGACGGATACCATCCGTCGCTATATGTAAGCGAGCCGTCGCTAAATGCCATTAGCGACGGAAAGCCCGTCGCTAAATAGGACGTCGCGAAAAGTGGCGTCGCTAATGAAATAAGCGACGGATAATGTAATATGTCGCTGTTTTTAGCGACAGATTAGACGATCCATCGCATACTTCATCGTTGACCAAAGTTGAGACGGATTATTGATCCGTCCCTACAATATGGCGACGGATGAAATCATCCGTCGCTATATTGCTGGAACACATGTCAGGTGCTGGGCAGACGAGATTTGGCGACGGATGGTTTAATCCGTCGCTAATTGGTTTGGAATATATTTTTTTTATTTGTTTATTTATTTATTTATTTATTTATTTATTTATTTATTTTTTGTAGTTGTACACCGCAAATACGTAAACATTTTCGTAACTAAACATTATATACAAAAAAAATTTATTCTAAGCATTAATAAAATGAAAGTACTAATTGTCCTAAGCAAAGGAATATGAAAAAAAATTGTTCGAAATAGAAAAAAATTGTTCGAAAAATAAAAAAAGAGTACTACTGCTGAGATCCTGGGGGGCATCGGCATCATCGAACATGAAGAAGTCGGGAGGTGGCGCTCCACCGGGGGGGACATACTGCGTCATGAGCCACTCGATGGATCTCTTGAATCCATGCCTCATCCTCGCCTGCTCTGTCCTCAACCGAGCAGCCTCCTGGGCATGCTCCTAGACAGTCGCCTTCAGCTGTTGCTGCTCCTGGAGGAACTCGGGACGCACATCGGCTTGTCCCCTTCGGCACTTGGAGGAGCTGGAGGAGGAGTCACCCTGGTTCACCGTCTCCGTTATCGCCTGCGAGAGGTTGCCCATGTCGAAGACACGCCCCTTATCATCGAGATTCACGATCTCGAGATAGATGGCGTTCTCCTCCTCGACCGTGAGATCAAGGTTCTCAGTCCTGACCAGGAACTCCGCCTGAAAATTCAAACAAACAATTAACGATTTAATTAGTACGTTATTGATCGAAGAATCAAATATTCAACAAGAAGCTCAGGAATCGAAAAAATATAAAACATACCGCGATTGTTTTGGCCCTATCAAACTGGAAGGTCATCTTGCCATCCTTATCCAGCTCCACGTGAGCCTCACAGAAGTGACCCCACATGGTCTGCTCCCTCCCCTCCGATATCTTCATCAAATATATATATAAATTAATAAAATAATGATTGAATTGAAATAAGACTTAAGAAAGAAAAAAAAACTATAACAAAGTACGTGACTTACCGCGTCCATGTGGTGCGCCAACTGGGATTTCGAACCCAGCCGATGCTTCACCGAGCCTGTCCCATCCGGTGGATTATGGGACCAGTTCTCCCTGTTCTGGTCCGACAGCTTCTGGGCTTGAAGGTTCTCCGCCCAATACTGCTTCCACAGGGGCCACTCCTCCTTCCCAATCTACCCCGACTTCTTCCCCAATGCCTTGATCTTGGCGACCTTCTTCCGGAAGGCTTCGGAGCCTTCATGTTCGAAGGCATACCACAGCTCCGACTTGAACTTGTTGGGGAGGAAGAACTTCTCCTACATTTCAGAAAGTATACAAAATTCAGACTAACATATATATAACACGGTGACTAACATATCACCCAAACAATTGCACATTGTCCTATTTTCAACTAACACACGGTGACTAACATATCACCCAAACAATTGCACATTGTCCTATTTCAACTAACACACGGTGACTAACATATCACCCAAACAATTGCACATTGTCCTATTTCAACTAACACACGGTGACTAATATATCACCCAAGTAACGAAAGATTAAATCATAAGAGAAAAAGAAAGATTACTAACCTCCAGAGCATTCCAAATCTCCGCCTTCCGCTCCGGAATGAAAGTATGCCACTGGGCTCCAAGTGGTGGGAGATCCACTTTCTTCGAGGATTCCTTGTTGATGAACTTTGCAGCCTCCCTCGGCATCATCCTGTTGCAATAACATATACAAATTAATCCAACTAAATAAAACATACAATACCAAACACACAAATTAATCCAACTAAATAAAACATACAATACCAAACACACAAATTAATCCCACTAAATAACTTACACATGCCCAGGCATGGGCCAGACGGCGAGCTTGCCATTCACCCGCTCACCCACCCTGTACACCTCCCCCATGTACCCATCATCCGGCAGAGGTTAGTAAACACGTCTGGCCCAGTAGACCCTGTATTGCTGCTAGAACGGGGGCCAGGGGACAGGGTCTCACTGACATGAGTCGCCGAGGTCCCCCCCTGACGCCGGTTGACTACTAGGGGTGCGGAATGGCGAGTCTGGCTCGGCGTAGCTACGGCTGCTGGTTGCCAACAGCTTCCCCGATTTCTTTGGCCTCGGCATGATCTGCACGTTTAAGAACAACCGTAAGAAATAATAAATGGACTTTGAGTATACACTGATAAGAAACAACACTGGACTTTATGCTTTACTTTATGCTGTAAACTTATGATTTACAGATCCAAATGAAGCTGCAAAATGCATATGTGAAAGACCAAAAAATACAAGGATACATAGCCTACATTTAAAAATCTAATTTAATACAAAATTTGATCTAATTAATCTAATTTAATCCATCATTTTAAAATTTTAATCTAATTAATCTGATTTAAACCAAATTTTAATCTAATTAAATATAATTCATTTATCAATTGGAGCATTTTAAAGTCTTAATGACTCATAACATAATACCAAAAAATAAAAAGAAATGTCAAAGCACATTCATCAGTCCGTTCGAAACATGAAATGGGAAACAAAATATACATATTCAATCAAGTAACTGTGTACAGATTAACCTAACATATACCATATACTATGACTAATTGAATAGATAGTAACACAAGTGAATCGTTTTCGAAAAATGGAGTTGTAAACCAGTACTACCAATTCTACTACTATTTCCAACATAGCACAAGTAAAAACAAAATCTTAAGCCTTACAGCTCAAAATCTAACATTTATCCTCGATTTAACCGTAATTAAACAAAACTGAAAATTATATCAATCCAATATCAATTAGGAATCTAAATTAATCTGGGAGAGAACATTTTAAAGCCTAAATATCCCCAAATCAAGCATAGACTAAAAAATATACCTCTAAATTCTTTAATCCTCTAAACTAGTAAGGTCCCAGAATACAAAATCACTAAATCATCTAAAAATTAACAAACCTTACGATTATGCATTGAACATGTATGTATATGAGAAACAGAAAGGGTAGAGAGACAAATACTAACCTTTTGCAGATTGAAATGAAGGAGAGAGAGAGGGAGCTTTAACAGTGGTGGTGGCGGCGCCGCTTGCACGAGGAGAAGAAGGAGGGGTGGTGGCGCCGCTTGCTCCGGGCAGTGGTGGTGGCTGGGGTCGGAAATTTGGTTGTGTTGGGTTCAATTTGCGGAGAGGGGGAAAATGGGATTAGGGTTTTGAATTGGAGAAGAGAGGGGGAAATGGGAGAGAAGAAGGAGTTACGCGATCTGTATACATTTTTTAAATTTTTTAATCTTTTTTTCCTTTCTAAATAAACGAGTCTGGTCAATAAAAGTGGCGACGGATAAGTTCATCCGTCGCCAAGTTAGCTACGGATAAACCTTATCCGTCGCTAATTCGGAGTCGAATTGGTCCTTCAATGGCACGAACTGAGCTTAGAGCGCAGTTCGTGTTTATCCGTCGCTAACAGTAGCGATCCGTCGCTAAATAGCGACGAATAGGATCCGTATCTATATTCTTCCGTCGCTAAATAGCTGATTTCTTGTAGTGTTATGATTACCGGTACCGGATCTTAACAGCTCCGGTCACTCAGAGTTGTTAATCCGATTGATCGGAGCTAGTAACAACTTTGATTTGATCGTGTTGTTACCAGCTCCAATCACATCGGAGCTCCACAACTCCGATTTTGGAGTTGTAGCTCCGATTTGCTTTTTTTTTTTTTTGTTTAATTTTTTGAGTGATATTTTAAGATATAGAATTTATTAGGGCTTAGTTGCAATAAAATTTGGAACAAATTTGGAATTTAAAAAAGCTATATGCCTTTTGAATTATTAAGTGACAAATTGGTAAAATAAAAAAGATTTGAGGCAAATGTGTAATTAATAAAAAAATTGAATTTGTTTTGTCTCAGTCCAAATTCAATATTTGACCAAGGGTAAAAATGTCTTTTCATTGATTCGCCAAAAGTCAAGTTAGTGGGTTTAGGTGTAATTAAATCTATCTAAGTTAGAGGGGTGTTGGATGTAATTGTTTGACTAACGAGGGTCTATCTGTAATAAAAACGACTAACAGGGGTGCTATATTTAAGAAGCTCATAATTTTATATTTCATCAACACATTTGTCCTTATATTTTAATAATATAACTTTATAAGTTACTTTTTTGGTACGATTAGTGATTAATACGAGATCAAATGAGACATTAAGAAAGTTAACTTTTTTAAAATGGAAAGGTTCAAATAAAAAATGAAATGAAGGAACTACTACACTAAAAGTAAATAATAAATATATAAGGAGGAAATATTATGAAGCCCATGATGACAATTGTAACTTCGTAATGGAACGGCCTTTCGCCTTTGTATTTTACTACTACTAGAAAATAAGGCCCATGGGTGTAAAATAAGATTAGGCCGAATAAGCGTCCCACCCTAGATGGACTTAATGCATGCGCACCTTCTATCGAAGATATGGCCCTATAACCTTGTTCATCAAAATCCACACATTCCAACCTATTTTGAGCAATTAGTTTGTTTAATGTATATTATAAATTTACATCAATTATTTTAGGTGATTTTACCCTTTTCACAAATTAATCTCTAGTATGATTTTCTCGGTTGATAAATCAGTGACAATGTCATACGAAATCATGAATTGTTGCACACCATGAGGAAATGGAACTAAACAATCGAGACACTCTGACACCAACTTAGACCATCTCCAACCATGAGATGATAAAACTCGTCACGTCATCATTTCGTTATAAGAACATAAGACCAAAATCTCTCTTCACATCCAACCATTAGAGATGAGGTGAGTAGAATCGTAATTAGATTTATTTTTATCTTTTCTCTATGGGAGATGATACTGCCGCAGAGCAGCTATGATGCTGCCGGAGCAAATGTCATCTATCCTAGGCAAAGTTAACTGGTTAGACATTTAATTCCTTAATTACCACTAATCTAATATGGCAAAGCACGTATGATTTTACACACATGAACTCTCAATTAACATTCTTCTATGCATACCCCAAGGAAGTTTGCTAAAATTGCAAATCAGTCTATAACATACTCCCTTCGCCCCACTCTAAATTACCTAGTTTGATTTTTTTCGGTCAACATTGTTCAACTTTGACTTCCGATTACTCTTAAACTATAATGATAAAGTATTTGACGAAATCATATTATGCAAATATAGAACTTAAATTTTCATAATATAATTCTATTAAATATTTTATCATTATAATTTAAGAGTAATCGGGAGTCAAAGTTGAAAACTGTTGACCGAAAAAAGTCAAACTGGGTAATTTCTACCGGGACAGAGGGATTACTTATTTAGTACGGATCAGTACTAAATGGTACTCTCTCCGTTTCTTTGAAAGCTTCTCATTTTTTATTGTCAGTATAATTTTTAAAAAATATTTAAAAACAGAAAATAGTTCGAAAAAAAGTTTGTGAGAGTCATAAACTTGAAGTTGAAGTCATTATGCACATAAAATCATCATTTATAAAAACAATTCTAAACTCTTTTCTATTTTTAATTATTTGTAATTGTTGTAGGAATAGTAAACATGAAGTTTTAGATGGAACTGATGTAGTATTTATAAGTATGGACCCAAATAGTTTTTAAACTCTAAGATAGTTTCGTCATGAAATAATCACTAATTAAAAGTTTACATACGAAATGTGAAATATAAAGTATTGTCATAATTTACTCGTTTTACTAATAACATTCTAGAGTTGACATTTATACGGATTTAAATTAATCATAAATTTAATTTAAATTATACGAACTAAATATTTAATAAAATTATATTATGAAAGGGCGAAAATAGAAAAATATTAACTTGTGTTTTTTGAAGTATAATATATTAAAATTATAAAATGCTTACCGACTGAAAAATTATAAAGTGCCATCTTTTTTCTTTGATATGTGCAAATATATGAGTTAAGAGTGTTTTTCTAATTAAAAAGAAAAAGGAAAAATGTTCCTCGCAATTATATATTGGAGGCCAGCTGATAATATTTCATCACATCCTAATTAATTTGATTAATAAGTATGTAGACTGATTTGCAATTTTAGCAAACTTTCTTGGGCCATGTAGAGAAGAATGTTGATTGAGAGTTCATGGGTGGAAAATCATACGTGCTTTGCCATATTACATTAGTGGTAATTATGGAATGAAATTTCTAACCAATTAACTTGCCTAGGATAGATGACATTTGCTCTAGCAGCATCATAGCTGCTCTGGCAGTATCAGCTCCCTTTCTCTATTTGTTTGGAGTTATAAATATGTGTAAGTGCTTTGCCCTAAATTAGTCGATGGTTGGTGAATATAAAATTTCTTCTCAGATCCCCTTTGATGTATGCCCTAGAAGTAAATGTTATGTATCTGTGTAATTGTTTTCTTTTTGTTCTTACTCCTCTCTTCGCACCTGATATGTCTAGACGACTCAAAATCCCTTATGATCACTAATGTTGGGTAAACAACAATCTCCCCCACCCCGACTCGTAAGTACTGCATGATTAGTCCATGGCATGTTGGCATTGTAAGCGGAAATGGAAAATAAGAAAACCGAATCTATTATTCCAAAATCACAAATTATACACATAAATTTATCTCCATCACGTGTTAATCCAAACAAATCACCACGAGGCAGATTCGTCTACTGAGACTATCGCCCTGCTTGGAGGTAAATTACCAATCGTAAGGGTCTTATGGTATCAACCAACTAATAATAATGGATGTATTACAAAAGTCCCGATGTCTTACAAAATTATGCACATAAATTTATCTCCATCACGTGTTAATCCAAACAAATCACCACGGGGCAATTCGTCCACTGAGACTATCTCCCTGCTTGGAGGTAAATTACCAACTGTAAGGGCCTTATGGTATCAACCAACGAATAATTATGAATGTATTACAAAAGTCCCCGATGTTTTTTTTTTTCGATGCCTCGGGTGACCGTCCAATTGGTTCACAGGATCCTTCCATTGTGGTAAAGAAGATAAAAATGTTGCCATAACTACTTGATTTAATGGGCTAAACCCACCTACAAAATATGCTAGAACAAAATAAGAAAACAAGAGATAAATATGTCAAAGCCCACCCTAACTAAGCTGGCCCATCTAGCGTAGTTCCTTCGAAGATGTTAATAGTTAATACTTAGTAGTGGGGGTACCGTCGATGAGTGAATTGACATAATTGGCTTTTGTAAATTTCAAATATGGCAAAATAGTCAAACTAAATGGAAATGTGTCCATTATTCATGCTCTAAATTAATGACTAATTTAATGATCCAATGAGCGGTGAGAGCAAGCCGAAGCTTTCCAAGTCCTACGTAGTAGGACACTAGTAGGACATAACATAATCTGTTTTAATGACCGACACAATTATGAATTAGTCGTTAATCAATTCATGGATTAACTTAGACATCCATAATTTACGCAGGGTTGGAGCGGTCATTCGATAAAATCATAAACATTTTTAACCCAAAAGTTTCACCTCAATCTATCAAAAGTAAACTCTGTGGAATTCAATACTTTCGCCTTTAAAGCCTTTAAAATTGTTTACAGCCTCCCACACTTAGATTATGGCAACAATTATAGGATTTATCTTTTGTGGACCATTGTATTAAATTTCCCATTTATCCGTACGATTTAAAATTAATTTGGAGTCAAACACAAACAGACTAAAAAAAATCAACGAAATTAAATGGGAAGCTTTAACAGGGACGGAGGGAGTACTATTTTAGTAGACATCACTTTATTTCAATAGTATTTCTTATTTTATCATAAATCCGAAGTAAATATGGAATATTACAGTATATTCAACACTAGCTCATCAGTTTAACGGATGTATTTTTTTTTTCAAAATAAATTTGTTTACATGATCTCTTAAGTGGATAGCTTTTATAGATTTTTTACTCTTTATAGTTTCACGAAACATACTTTTGATTAATTTGGTGGGAGTTCGAAGCAGGAATTTCACAAGTGGTAAAAGTGGAGTAATTTACCATTGCATTGGATGGTAGTGTCTCCTATTTGGTTTCCCATGTAATTTACTTCTTGTTAATACTACATCTGGCATTTTGTTGTATTGAAGGAAACCGACAGACAAGAGAAACCACAGCAGGTTGGGTTTTGACACGTCATCGTCGACGTGGAACCACCAGGCAACAAATGGTCCTAGCTGTCAAACATCATAATCATAAATCATAATCGGATTCATAATAATAGTTCAATATTATTGTGCCATTCCATTGCTCTTTCACGAGGAGCCCTGAGCATCTACCCGTCACTTGGGCAAATTACAATAAATATATCTTCTTAAATTATTTATACATTGCAGTACATACGAATTAAACTTGGTTCGTATTCATTTCATTCATGCTCCCTGCATTCAGACTTCGATTTCTACTCATTCTTTTGCTAGGCAACACTAACGCCATTGTTCGGAATCCGATGTTGCTCAAGTTGAATACAAAAGTGGTACTGAAATACAAGGTTGGAAGTAATTTCACTCATTTATCTAAAGTTTTTGTATTATTATTATACAAATAAATTCCTACGGTTACATACATTTAATATCTGAATGTTAACATGTCAATTGTAATTATTTTATTACATAAATGAGAAATATCAAATATGAGAATTGGGTGCAATAGAATGCAATGTTGTTCACCATTAATATACACAAAATAAAAAAGATAATTAGAATCGTATAAGTCTCCACTTGAATATTACAAATAAGAACAAATAGTTACATGATTAGTACATGTCTATGTTCATTTTAGATGATTCATGCTCCTAGTTAGTAATAACGTATGTAGCAAATTTCTAATACGTCACCCCTGTAATGATACAATATCTGAGCCACTATATTTTAGATTTTTCTTAGATGACTTTCAAACACTTTTATTTTGATCAGTATAAAAGTACAATGTCAAAATATAATGCATGCCTACTTCGCCCACACAACAATATATACATGTATAGTAGTATACAACACTCATGCACTTCAAATATAACTATTATAATACAATTAAAATTACATAAAATATAAATATAATGGATGTAATAAGTGGCCAAGTGAAACTTACTAACTCCACTAATGACCCACACATTACACTTCACCATACTGATAATATAAATATATTAAAATATTTTGATCATCGTACTCCAACATGTAGTATATAAAAATATTATTACAAATAACATTCTTCTATATACGTTTGCTGCAATACCATTTGGTTTTCGACATATTGTACCAAAGTGTAAAGGTCAGAACGTTCAGGGACTAAATTGAATTTAAACTTTATAACAGGACAGATTTGCCGACATCCAGACTTAAAACTCTCACAGGATTCCCGCCAAAAGGTGGATATTATTCCTCCTTTCTTTTTTCACAGTTGTTTTTTCTTTTTCTTTTGCTAATAAAATGATGTGGATAAATTTGAATGCTCCAAAAATTATACGAAGTATACTCTACAGACAAACTGAGGCGAATTGTGGAAGCCTATTTCGCGCCTTAAAAGTTCTTTGTTCGAGTAATTCATTACTCTACTTAGTAGTATTTCTAGACTTCTAGTGTTCATTACGTTTTGACCAAAAAACAAATAGTGTTCATTGCTTTCGTGCTTCTTTTTTTTCTCTATTGGACAACATTAATTTCACGTACAACTGTTAAACTTTGTACCGAGCCGACATGGGTTGTTCAATAAATAATTAGAGCGTACTTAAAACTTTTTTTAAAAAGAAAAACGGCCAATTTAACTTCTACACTACTTCTTAACTACTTTATAACTTCAAATATACTAAGTCACATTGTGACTATGTTGGGGTTCGAACTCTCAACCTCTACTTGATATTCCAGCACCCTTTAACACTCGACCACACTTATAACTCCTCCTAAAGCCTCTTTTGAACCTCAGTTGACTAACAATTGGCTCGATAATACGTTTTTTGTTTTTTGGAAAAATTCAACTTCTCATTCCAAAAATCAATACAATACAATATCGTCGATCCTCAGATCCATACGTGACCGTTTCCGGTCAAAACATCACAGTAGACACAAAATCATAATGACTGATATGGGTACAAGTGGTTCGCCTATCGAAGGAACATGCCGCTTAAATTCGACACCTTGTCGAAATAAGGGTATCGAACTAGGCGTACCTCATCGCGTCGTACCTTCCGAACGCCATAGTCCCGAAGAGATAAGAGGCCCAAAATGATATCCTTCCATCGAACAAACCTAAGGCCTCGAACAAGCCTGTGGCTCGAACGAGTCCACGTTTCAAGGGTCCGAGGCCAATTTCTAAGTCAACCAGGGAGGGCCCACTCCGTATCCTACAAATATATCCTCATTTATTACACTTGCGCATTAATTCTCGTCTCATTTATACTAACCCTATCGAAAATACTCTCCACTACATTAAGTTGCCGGACGGCCTAACTCCGGTAGGCTGTTCTCAGATCCCCTCCCCTTATATTTCCCCGGTTTTGCAGGTACACTTTCCCTCCATATACTCTAGATACTCTGTCCATCCGCTTCAATGGACCGAGAGATGATGTCTTAGTCCTATAACGGGATTTGCTCTCATCATCTTGGCGCCGTCTGTGGGAAATTGTGACAAAAGCCATGGGAAAACGGAAAGCGATGAAGCAGCCGGAAGCCACCGCACGAGACCAAGAAGGCCCCCCAACTGATCAAAAGGACGTGGATGATGTTACTAACAAGACTAGCTCAGAGCGGGAAGAAGACGAAGCAACCCCAGAACCTACTCCGTCCGCCTCTCCTTCTCCCTCGAGAGCCACCTCAACACAACCCCCGACCAGGGTTGAGCCTCAAATCTTAATGACGGAAGGACAACTAACCAAACTCGTACGAAGCGTGTGCGAGAATGTTGTCGACAAGCGCCTCCCACCAAAGAAGCCGGCGGAAACCACCTCCGCCCGGAGCCACCACGGTCACTCCCCTCAGAGGAAGAAAAGACCTACAGAAAGTGTGTCCGTTCGAAGCTACACCAGTTTGCTTACATCGTAGGAGAAGCCCCCAGGAAGCATCTCTACTCGAAACGAAAGGCCTGAAGGAGTGTCAAAACCGGTAGGGAAACGATACGACTACACCCCACGAAGCACGGGGGAGACCTGTGCAGGAAGCTCAGTCGTAACACCCCGCGAAAAAAGTTCGAGCCTCAAGGGCAAGGGGATAGCGCGGGAGCACAATCCTCACACCCGCTCCCTTTACTCAATACCCGAACGCGCCATCGACATATCGGACGACGACTCCGATTATGACCGAAAAGCGCTCGAACGGAAAAAGGCAAAGTACGAGGAATTGCTCCGAGATCATGATCGAAGAAAAGAAGAAGCCCGAAAACATAAGAAACCTTGTCACGACTCAGACGACCTACGAAGAAGGGACGAAAGAGAAGCCCGGAAGTATGAAACCCTTCGAGAATCAACGGGGAGGAAAAAGGGCCTAGCACCTAACCCCTTATCCCTTAGACTGATGAGCCATTCGATTCCTACGGACCGAAAAATACCCAAGAACTTACCCATATACTCGGGCATAACATGCCCCCACGAACATCGGGTTAGGTTCAAAAATGTCATGCAAACCTACGGCCACGACGAAAAAGGGATGACCATCGTCTTCCCTGGGACCCTCGAAGGAGTAGCTACCGAATGGTACTACAACATGCCTGAAGGTTCAATCCGGTCCTATACGGACCTCATGCATGCTTTCCTCGGACATTTCACTGATTACAAAAAATCTCGGCAATCGAGTAGCTGCTTGCAAGACATAGTGCAAAAGAAGGACGAGCCCCTTCGACGTTGGTGGCAAAGGTTCAACGCGGTAGCTCTACAAGTAGACGACCACCCCATGAATTTCCGAAGGCAAGCCCTCTTCACCAACACTCGAAATCGAGGCTTGGCCTCGGAAGTCTCTAGGGAAAAACCCGAGACCGCGGAAGCACTATCCACCATAGTGAACAAGTATATCGAAGAGGAAAGAATGACCAGAGAGGCCAAGCTAGCTTTCGAAATTTCCCCGCCCCGAGGAAGAGAAGTCACACCCCCAAGAGAGCCAAACCTCGCCAAGAGCCGGCCTCATGTCAAAGAGGAAAGGGATCGAACCCGAGACAATCAAAGGGATCGAACCGCCAATGACAAACGTCCCTCCACTCGAAGAAATCTCAAACCAATTCGGTACCCCCAAAGACAAGTCTTCACCCTCTTCGAAAAAACCCCATTCCTTCGGTGGCCAAGGAAGCACAAGGAAACACACGCCACGAAAAACTCGGAGGACTATTGTAAATTCCACAAGCAAATGGGCCACGACACCGATAAGTGTATAGAATTGAACATAGAGTTGGAGCGAATAGTTACGAACGGTTTGGGCGAAGAATACACCGATGGTAACGGAGTCCTACTGGTGCGTCCCGTCGAAAGGAGGAAATCCGAAGTAATTCGACCCCCTCCTGTTCGACCGCCGTTACCGATGCAATCAGAAGTGTACCGCGATTCCCGCGGACAAAGTGAAGAGAACATTGACAACGAACCAATTTTCGATGAAATTCGATACATAGCCGGGGGACCTACCGGAGGTGACTCTCGAAGGGAGAGAAATCGCACGGCGAGAAGGATGCGGAATGCTTATGCAGAAAACTCCCCTACGTTCAACGTAGGAAACCTCGAAGTACAAAGACAAGCGCTTGTGTTCGATGAGTCGGACATCCCTCCACCTGAGACCACTCGGAATCAGGACCCCAACTTCCCCCTTGTGGTTTCGATGGTAATCTCAGGTTTCCCGGTCAGGAAGATTTTGGTAGACACCGGGAGTTCGGTCAACGTCATAACTGTCGCGACCCTGAAAAAGATGAAAATCGAAGGGCAAGGTTTCTCAGAAGTTTCGACCCAGTTATCCGGATTTGGAGGGGCCGTAGTCAAACCTTTGGGAACCATTTGGTTGGTGACCTCTTTGGGAACCAAACCCTCTAAGGCTACCTACAATTGCCAGTACGTTGTGGTCGATGCCCCCATGGGATACAACGTCCTATTCGGAAGACCTGGTTTAAACCAATTTCAAGCGGTCGCGTCCACCTACCACATGAAGTTAAAATTCCCCACGGATGGGGGAGTAGGCGAAGTCTTGGGCGACCCAAAGGAGGCTTGGGAATGCTATTGTGCGTCCGCCCAACCTAAAACCAGAGCACCCGGAGAAGATCCTGTCGAAACATCCTCCTCACCGAAACAGCACTATGTGGAGTGCACCGAAAATTCTCCCCCCTCGAAGAAACAATGTATGGTAGTCAATGAGGACCGCTTCGATTTTCCTTCGAATCCCTCAGAAGAGCGACTCGAACCATGTTCAGAAGTAAGAGACCTCGAATTGTTCGACGATATACTCGGCCGAACCACAAGGATAGCAACCGACCTCTCTGAAGATCTTGAACTAGCCCTGATAATTTTCTTAAAGGCTAATGCGGACATCTTCGCCTGGGGTACCACGGATTTGAAAGGCATCGACCCCCGAATCATTGTACATCGCCTCAATGTGGATCCCAAAGCCAAACCCATCAGCCAAAGACAGCGAAATTTCAGCAGGGAGAAGAACTTGATCATTGATGAAGAAGTGTCTAAGCTACTAAGGGCAGGCCATATCCGCCCCACCAAGTTCTCGGATTGGCTTTGTAACGTCGTATTAGTAGGCAAGGGAAACGGGAAATGGCGAATGTGCAACGACTTTACGGACCTCAACAAACATTGTCCCCGAGACCCCTACCCCTTGCCCCGAATCGACCAACTAGTGGACTCAACAGCGGGGGCGGAGAGAATGAGCTTCATGGATGCGTTTCACGGATACTACCAAGTCCCCATGGCCCGAGATGATGTGGACAAGACAGCGTTCGTCACCCATTCCGGCGTCTTCTCCTTTAGAGTCATGCCTTTTGGGTTTCGAAACGCCGGGGCCACGTACCAACGACTAGTCAACATGATGTTCGAACAAGAAATCGGGCGAACCATGGAAGTCTACGTAGACGACATGCTAGTCCGAAGCCTCGAAGCAAAAAACCATGTCGAACATCTAAACAGGTGTTTCGACATCCTGAGGAAGTTTGGGATGAAGCTCAACCCATCGAAATGCACATTCGGAGTAAAAGGTGGAAAGTTCCTGGGGTACATGGTCACGCAAAGGGGGATCGAAGCAAACCCGGATAAAATCAAAGCTGTCTTGGATTTCCCTAGCCCTCGAAATATCAATGAAGTACAGAAGTTAGTAGGGCGAATAATCGCCTTGAGCCGATTCATCGCGAGATCCGGAGAGAAAAGCCTACCATTCCTCAAAGTACTCCGAAACAGCAAAAATTTCGAATGGGGCGAAGAAAGTGAAAAGGCATTGATGGACCTGAAAGACCATCTATCGAAGCCTCCCTTGCTATCGAAACCAAGAGAAGGAGATACTCTTTACCTGTATGTGGCCATCTCTAACGAAGTAATCAGCTCAGTACTAGTGAGGATCGAAGGCAACCACCACCAACCCATCTACTATCTGAGCAAGGTCCTCACCAAGGCGGAGGTCAACTATCTTGACATAGAGAAACTTGCGTACTGTGTAGTGTTAGCTTCAAGACGCCTCCGTCCCTATTTTCAAGCTCATGAAATAGTGGTTCTAACATCCCATCCTTTGAAATGAATACTCGTGAAACCCGACCTTTCGGGGCGATTGGTCAAGTGGGCCGTCGAACTCATGGAATACTCCATCGAATTTCATGCACCAAACGGCAAAAAAGCCCAAGTAATAGCCGAATTTTTTCTAGGCGTCAAAGAGGACGTCGAACACATCCATACACTCGAAGAAGCACAGAAAGGGCAAAACATGGAGCCACGTTGGGAGATTTATGTCGACGGTTCCTCTACACGAGGGCAAGGAGGAGTGGGAGTCCATATGACAGACCCCTCGGGTGTCGAACTAGATTTCGCAGTACGATTAGCTTTTCCAGCTACCAACAACGAAGCCGAGTACGAAGCCGCCCTCATAGGCCTCCGTCTCTCCTTCGAAGGGGGTGCGAAGCACATACGCTTGCATACCGACTCACAATTGGTAGCACAGCAACACTCGGGAGCCTTCGAAGCCAAAGAAGAACCAATGAAGCTATACCTTGCCGAGTTGAAAAGCACCATCCTCAAATTCGAGAGCGTCGAAATAATCCAGATATCTCGAACGCTCAACAGAGCCGCATATAGTCTTGCCAAATTCGGGAGTTCGTCACAAACGATCGCCACCCGACAGGTATGCACCAACCTCAAGTGAATAGACTCGTGGAAAGCGAATCTACTTACTGAATTTTTTACCTCATAATTATCAGGTCACCCTCATGACGGTCCAACGACCCACCATAAGGGATAACAAGCTCAAAAGGAAAAGGGAAATCGACGTTAACACTCTTGACTCTGACTCTGACTCCGACCCCGAATGGTTGGCAGATATCAAGGTAGAAAACTCGAAAAAACCACTCCACAAAGCCACCTAGATAATTCGACCTCCTACCGAACGGAGGGAGTTTCCTATCGAAAGAAAACTCACCCCCACTTGTGGGAACGCTTTTTCTATTTTTAAGCTGTACAAGCAAGGAGTGATCCCAACAAACCGAGCAGAAGCAAGGCGACTACAAAGGAGAGCTCAATATTTCCTTTGGGATGGATCGGACCTCTACAAAAGATCCTTTGACGGGCCCCATCTCAAGTGCGTGAATAAGCAGGAAGCTCAACAACTCCTCGAAGAAGTGCATGCATGTAGTTGTGGAAATCATTCGGGAGGACGAGCGCTAGCTCAAAAAATTCGTAGACAAGGTTTTTATTGGCCCACCATCATCAAAGACTCGAAAACCCGGACCAGGAGATGCGACGAGTGTCAGAGATTCGCCCGAAATAGCAAAGCCCCCGGAGAGCCCATGATCCCTACGCCGATTTCTTGCCCTTTCGATAGGTGGGGAATTGACATTGTTGGAAAACTTCCCACCTCCACCAACCAGAAGAACTTTTTGATAGTCGCAGTGGAATATTTTTCCAAATGGGTCGAAGCAGAAGCGGTGTCGAAAATTACCGAAGGAGTGGTGAAAAACTTCATCTGGAGAAACATCATTTGCAGATTCGGACTTCCTCGAGTCTTAGTATCGAACAACGGAGCGCAATTCACCGGCAAAAAAATCCAGGCATGGTGCCTCGAGTTAGGCATGAAACAGAGTTTCACTTCGGTTGGACACCCCCAAGCCAACGGCCAAACCGAAGTCACCAACCGTACCATCGTGGAGAACCTCGAAAAAAGATTGGGCCACTCGAAAGCCGACTGGGCAGACGAATTACATGGAGTGCTTTGGGCGTATCGAACTACCCAGAGAACCGCCACGCGAGAAACCCCCTTTTGTATGGTCTACGGATCCGAAGCTGTCATCCCTTGCGAAATCGCTGTCGAATCCCTTCGAGTCAAGGAATACGACCCCCAGCTCAACGGAGAAGCCAGAGCTCTAGAACTCGACATGCTCGACGCAAAAAGGGAAGAAGTGAGAGCCCGGGTGTTAAGATACCAAGCCATGATGACCAAAGCCTACAACAAAAATCTCATCAGAAGGAGCCTCAATGTAGGAGATCTGGTATTACGAAAAGCCAACATACTCGAGAATGTAGGAAAGCTCCAAGAACCTTGGAAAGGACCTTATCGAATCACTGAAGCACTATCGAACGGAAGCTATAGGCTCGAAGATCTTGAAGGGAAGAAAGTGGACAGACCATGGAACATCAAAAACCTAAGGAAATACTACTCCTAGGAAAGTTCGAGAAACACAGGTGCGAACAGGACAAATGTCAACTCCCGGACAACCTTTTGTAAAACATTCCCCCTACCATACCACCTTAAGGGTCGTCAATGAAATGGGGGAAGCCATGTTTATCCTTAATGAAACGACTTTTGCTATCAATGTTTTCTCAAAACATTTCTATCAAAATATAAATGCGAAAAATTTGCCCTCGTTTTTCCGAAACTCCATCGACGGATAGGAACTTCGAAATCCGACATATAAATTATAGCAAGGGCCCGAGAAAGCCCAAGGGGAGGATACAAGGGATGCTCCATTCGACGGAAAAGTAATCCCGAGTTGAAACCCACCCCTCGAAATATCTCCCTTTCGAGATGAGGGCTATGATTGTATAAAAACGGTCCGACGGGATCTAACTTATCAAACATATCACCCGATAGCCCGTCGAAAATGATGTTAAACAACTAACTTTCGGTAGGTGAACAAAGAGTACTATGAATTATTTCGACGGAAATAAGTTATCATCACACTCAAAAATTTCAAAAAATTACAAGTAGCCCTTAACGTTCGAGAAGGCATCCGAAACTAGGAGAGGCGAACCCCTCTCGAAATTTTCGAATGGAAGAGGCGATTTCCTCTCGAAATTTTCGACTGGAAGAGGCGAATTCCTCCCGAAACTTTCGACTAGGAGAGGCGAATTCCTCTCGAAATTTTCGACGGGGAAAGGCGAACTCACCTTTCGAAAGGTGTAATCCTTAACGTTCGATAGAGTATCCGAAGCCAGGGGATGCGAACTCCTCGAAACTTTTCGATCATCTACCATCGAAGAAGTGGAATCAGAACAAGTCAATAATATTCGAAGCTCAAAAGAAACCCAAATTACATTCACAAGTACCAAATTATCCAGAGGTCATCCATCGAAAAGTCAAAACCCGAAAGGATTCATCTAGGCCAAAACCTACCAAGGCAAGGCCCAATCAAATCCCTCCTTCAAATAGTTCGAGGGCATCAAAAGGTTGTCAAAATAAAACATTTTCGAAATTGCAAGTACCGAAGCGAAAATAAAGAATATCTAGAGTTACATCAATTAACTTGGCATACCAAGTCTTCAAGGTTGGTTTTGCTGTTCGCCACCAGGGGGGTTGCTCCGAGCCGTGTCATGGAGGCTCTCATCGCCAAGGAAGAACTGGGCAAGGGAGTCGAAATCACGATAGGAGACGTTCGATAGGTTGACCCCAACGGAAGTCAGCTCGAGGTTGCCCAACTCGCACAATGGAATAACCCACGAAGGAGTAGGAGGAGGAGCCAAGGGAGCGGCTTCATCTGGATGCACAACGGCGAAGAATTCTTCTTTCCGGAGGTTTTCATACATAGTTTCCTCGTCTATCGGATTCCCATCCTCCCCCAATTCCGGAACGCTCACCGGATCCTTCAGTTCTTCATCCTTTTCGAGATCTACGGCCCCACCGGTTTGAAATCTAGCGGGCAACTTTCCTCCAAATTTAAGTTGTGCGATAGTCTTATCACGACCACGGATCATAGCCTCCGTATCCCTCTTACTCAGCAAGTAGGCACAAGACCCGGACTCGGCGAAGTCTTTGACAGCTTCCACCCTCGAATACTTTCCTTTCTTGAAGAGTTCCTCACGAGTCTTTCGGAGAGCCGACTCGAACCCGTCTTTCTCTTTCGATAGCTGCCCAACTCTTGTCACCAAATCAGCATTCTTGCCCTCTATTACCGAAATGATTTCGGTCTTCGAGGCAGCCTCCCCCCTTAACTTGTCTATCTCATTGCGGGCCGCCAACAGTTCGGCCTCCTTCTTCGAAAGCTCTCCCACCACCCTTTCCTTCGAAAGTTTCTCCTCCTTCAAGCGCCCCTCGAAAGTTTCAGAAGAGCGAATCCGCTTTTCCATACGACTATCCATGTTCTTGGCAACAGTCATCATCTAGGAAAAGAAATAAAAATTCAGCTGTCGAAAGTTAATGAAAAGGCCACGAAAAGAAAAAATCAGCACTTGAAAGAATGAAAAAAGAATTACCTGCATCTGCAAAGAAGCGGCCTTGAGTTGAATCTCGCCATCCGAAAGCCTATCCAATTCAACCTGATCACTCCTAGAAATCATCAAGTTTCGCCACTTCAAGCCGGCAGCCGGATCGTGAAAGAAAGATACCTCTTCAAGACCCTCACCTACTGTCCGAGTTCCGGCCGTCCTCCTCGAACCCACCGGACGCTCCGGAGAATCCTGGAGTTCGATCACCATTTTTGGAGCCATTTCGACCCAGCTTCAGTTCGGCTCCTCTTCCTCTGACCAGATGCGGAGCTCTGCGCACGTTCCGGGTGAACCACGGAAGTTGTGCGTTCCGAGGCTCGGGTCTCATCCGAACCCTCCACCCGGTTCGAAGGAGCGGGGTTCACACCCACCAACCCCGGACCAACCTCCTCTCCAATAGGACCCGGAGCCTCAACATTCCAAGCGTTCGGATCGGGGAACAAATGAGGGAAATCCCCCGCATCAATGATATTCGACACATTATGCGGACGATCCTCTGAGTATTTCGCAACTGAGTTCTTGTTCGCTAGCGACAATGCCTTCCGGGCAAGAAATTCGGCAGAGAGCTTCATCCAATATCCTACAAGACAATCAAAACATTCGATAGTAAGACACTTTCGATAGCATAAGAATCCGATGCAAGATTACGAAGATTAAAAAAAGAAATTTTTTAGCTACAAAGCGTTCAGATTTCGACTCACCTAAGTCTCGGATGTTCCCCCGAATCTCCGGCACCACCGAAGAAACACCCGCAAGATACAAAATGGGTTCGACCAAGAGACTGTAGGGGATAATCCGATCCTCGAGTCGAAACCCCTTATATTGATCCGCCCATTCGGCACGATTCACTAAATCGGCTACCTCACCGTCATGACGACGCCATAACCGCAAAGTAGGAACTACCGCGGGAGTGCCATCGGCGTTCGCAGGCATACGAACGAACACGTACCGTCTCTTATATCCGGCACCGTGAGACGATTGGAATTTAGTGAAAAGCTCATAGCCGGGTACCGGAGTAAAATAGTAGAAACACCCCCCATCCTTGCCTTGACACATACTAAAGAAGTGAAGAAAATTCGAAGCGGTGACTAACCGATTTATGGACTTGCACCATACGCAGAACGCGATCACGCAACCAATAGCGTTCGGTAGGAGCTGTGTCGGGCATAAACCCAAGTTATTTAAAATGTGGACGACCCCATCACAGATGGGGAATCTAAAACCATGCTCCAGTGCTTGAATGGTAATGGCGACACAGTCCGGGGGGGGCTGTACATCCTATCGTCCGGACCCGGTAAAATAACCTCATAATCACCGGGAATGCCAAACCGGTGATACAAGGAATCTGCTTCCTTTCGACGGACGGAACTCACATCATTTAGCAACTTCTGATCCGAGTTAGTCTCCGTAAGGATTTGATTCGGGGCCCCTGCCTCACCCACTTGCTCTTCGACAGGGGGAATCACGACGTCTTCTTCGATAGGCGATCCGGCCATCGAGTAAATAGTTCGTCTCTTTAAAACAAGCCTAGAAAGAGAACTTAACCCTTTCTTGGAAGGATGAGCCGAAGGACCTCCAACAACCTGGTTCGAGGGTAAAAAGGGGGTCGAATCAGAAAGGGGAAGGGAGCTACTATCTCTACCTAAAGAGTTGGACCTCTTATTGACACTAAAAGAATTTTCGGAGTTCGAGTCGTCACCGGCACCGGGTTTGACATTGTTTCGTTTCGGCATCCTTACAAAAAGCTACCAAAAGGAACAGTCAGTATGAGCCCAACCCGGAACCAACCAAGATTATCGAAACAGAAAAGATTGACATTCCGGCATCAAAGCGTAAAGAAATTACGAAACATGGCAAAACCTACTCTACCTAAATTGCCCAAGTAAGAGCCTAGGAGACCCAACCGGAGCTCCGCCCAAAAACCCAAGACAAATACTCCGAAAACATTTAAAGCATGCCGACAAAAGGAGAGGAGCGAAAGCAGAACAACCACGG
This sequence comes from Plantago ovata, assembly GCA_028274465.1. Lineage (NCBI taxonomy): Eukaryota > Viridiplantae > Streptophyta > Magnoliopsida > Lamiales > Plantaginaceae > Plantago > Plantago ovata. Next base: position 79,875,550 of record CM051458.1, read on the forward strand.
TACTCTTTCAATTCCAAAAACAGACCACGACAGGGGAAGACCATTAACCCGACGAACCAAAAGGGGAAGAAAAAACATGAAACAAGCAAGAAACTAGAGAAATCGACTTTTACTTGAAAGAAGAATGCACATCTCAAAAGTACTAAAAGACAACCGGGAATAAGAGCAAGAAGCGTACCTGCAATTCGTTAAAGCAGCGCGGCGGCACAATTTCCGGGCAAAAAGCCGGTGACGATCGGAGTTCCAAGCAAACAAAAAAGGAAGGAAAATAAAGAAGTAAAGGAAGATGAAAGAAAATTATGGGAAGTGAGGAAAAAAGAAAGAAATTAGGGCTTTTTACTCCCCCATCATAAATGACGGTTCAAGAGCCAAGGCGCGTGAGAGCCACGCTCCGATCCGATCCAGACACGTGGAGCTATGGCAACGACCCTCAAAGTGAAATCACCTATCTACCCTCTTCTATCCTCGTTCGAAAACTAGGATTCCCGCTTGTACCCTTCGGATCCATATCTCGAACTTTCGATGGATTCCCTACTATCATCCATCGAAACTTGGGGGACTCATGATATGGGTACAAGTGGTTCGCCTATCGAAGGAACATGCCGCTTAAATTCGACACCTTGTCGAAATAAGGGTATCGAACTAGGCGTACCTCATCGCGTCGTACCTTCCGAACGCCATAGTCCCGAAGAGATAAGAGGCCCAAAATGATATCCTTCCATCGAACAAACCTAAGGCCTCGAACAAGCCTGTGGCTCGAACGAGTCCACGTTTCAAGGGTCCGAGGCCAATTTCTAAGTCAACCAGGGAGGGCCCACTCCGTATCCTATAAATATATCCTCATTTATTACACTTGCGCATTGAATTCTCGTCTCATTTATACTAACCCTATCGAAAATACTCTCCACTACATTAAGTTGCCGGACGGCCTAACTCCGGTAGGCTGTTCTCAGATCCCCTCCCCTTATATTTCCCCGGTTTTGCAGGTACACTTTCCCTCCATATACTCTAGATACTCTGTCCATCCGCTTCAATGGACCGAGAGATGATGTCTTAGTCCTATAACGGGATTTTCCCTCATCAATGACACAATCAATTTATCTACCGGCCTTTTATACATTATAAGCTATAACACAAATCAACCAGCTTCTCATGCCCTATGCATCGCATTCGCACAATCTGTTGGATTTCATCTTGAATCTTCACATAAAAAGGTTGTTGCTTAAACACCTTTTCAGTCATGTACCTCCGTACCGTATAGATCGTTTCTGTGAAGGCACTCTTGAGGATTCTGGCTTTCAAACTTTTTCCACGCGTATGTCTATCATCCCAAACAATCTCATCCACAAACTTTTGCGGGGTGTGATTAATTTTCAACCAACGGAGCATCCGTTCCCATACTATTCTAGTATTGTCACATCCAAAAATAGATGATCAACATTTTCACTTTCACCACAAATAACACATGCATCATCATCAACTATCCCCATTGCCAATAATCTGTCTTTAGTATATAATCGATTTAAACATGACATCCACAGCGTTACCTTGGATCGGGGTCTTGCTCTATTAGCAAAGAACAGTTTACGCCAAGAAATAGGGGGTTTATCACCTCTTAACTCCATGTAAACTGATCGTGTCACAAACTGGCCAGTAACCTTCGAATTACTCCATGCGGCCAAATGCAATACGTTGTTCCTTATTTTCAGAATTTTCTTCAGCATCCAGGAACAGTTTGTAGGTGTGATATACTCCTCTACACTTACACCTTTCAAGTAATAGCCATGTAACCAACGCACCCAAAGCCGGTTAGACTTCATGCTCAAATGCCATAATAATTTAGCAATGGCTGCGTCATTCCATTCCAGGAAAGATATCATGTTCATCCCCCCCTTGATTCTTAGTATCACATACCTTGGTCCAAGATATAGGTGCCTTTCTTGTAATTTGATCAGTTCCACTCCAAAGAAAAGATCTACATTGAGACTCAATCCGCTTCAACACCTTCTTGGATATTGGGAAAACTTGCATCCAATAGTTTGATGTAGAGAAGATAATACTCTTAATCAACTCCAAACTCCCCGCATAACTGAGAATTCTAGATGTCCAGTACTTAAGCTTCTTCAAGATTTTGTCCATTAACTCCTGATAATGGTTATAGACAATTTCTTGCTATCCAGAGGAATTCCCAAATATTTGAATGGCAACTGACCCCTTACAAATGTTGTAGCATTCAACAGTGAAGCTTCCTGATCTTGAGTTAAACCAGCACAGTATAGTTCACTTTTAGATGGATTAGCTACTAATCCCGTGGAATGTGAGAAAATAGTAAACTTTTCCATCAAAAGTTGAACAGACAAATTATCACCTCTCGCAAATAACAAAAGATCATCAGAAAAACATAAATTAGTTATGTTAAGCAACTCACACTTCGGATGCCAATTAAAATCAGGATTCCTTGAGACAGTCTTTAGCACACGATGTAAATATTCCATGATAAGGACAAAGAGAAAAGGAGAAACCAAATCACCTTGTCGTAGCCCTCTCTTCGCAGGTAAGATCTCGAAAGGGACACCCTGAATGACATATCTATAAGAAACAAAGGTAACACAAGCCATTATCCAACTGATTAATCGACCTGGGAAACCCAATTCACGTAAGATTTCTTCAAAGCACTCCATTCCACTGTGTCATATGCCTTTTGGATATCAATCTGAATCATACATCGAGGAGAGATACCTTTCCTTCCATATCCTCTAATCAACTCCTGAGCAAGCAGAATGTTATCGTGTATAACCTTCTCCGGAAGAAAAGCAGATTGACTATCATCAACCACATCATTAATCACAGTCGTCTTGTAAGTATCTTTGAAATGATCTTATAAAATGTAGTACATCAAGAGATGGGTCGATAATCTTTCATTGTTGTACTTCCCCAGACTTTGGAATCAAAGTGACAAGTGTACAGTTAACTGCTTTATATAATCTCCATGTCTCAAAGAAATTATAAATCGCAGCAATCACATCATCTTTAATAATAGGCCACGCCTCCTTAAAAAAATTTGCATTGTACCCATCGACGCCAGGTGCCTTATGGTTTTCAATAGCCTGTACTGCTGTCCAAATCTCATCGTCGTTACTGGTCGACATAACCAATTGCCCTGATCAAGAGTTAGCTGCCTACCCTCTCTTAATGCCGCAATATCAATTGCTGCCAATTGTTGTGTAGAACAACCCACCAAATTCGAATACAATTGCAAGACCTCCTGCTCTATATCTTCCCGTGTCTGAACCCAAACACCTGTTGTAGTTCGCAACTTACATAGACCAGTAGCCTTATTCCTCTCTCGAACAACTGCATGAAAGTATGCGTTGTTAGCATCTCCCAGCGTCAACCAATTTTGTTTCGCGTTTTGCTTCGCAATGTTCTCATCCAGATTAACCCATTTCATCAGTCCATCATACATTGCTTCTCGATAGCAATTAAAGCTGGATTAAACTTATCATCCATCGTCAACTTTTGTGCACACTCCAATCTTTGTCGAGCCAGAATAACCTTCTGTATACCATGATACCGTTTCCCCAACCTCTTCATATCATATTGCAACCCTTTTAACCTCTCCCATACCACATATAATGGATGCCCAACAACACGTCTATTCCAACCCATTGCTACCACATCAAGAAAATCAACCGCTTGTGTTTCACAGTTCAAAAACTTGAAAGGAGGCTTTTGGTGAGGAACTACTGCTTCATAAGTAATTTTCAAGGGCGCATGATATGAGATAAAAGGATCCAGAACCTCAGCTGAATGATGTGGAAAAGCTTGAAACCAATCCACATTCCCAATTACTCTATCAATCCTAGAGTAAATCTGTTTGTTTGTCCAAGTAAAGTGTTCACCAACACTAGTACACTCAAACAAACCAAGTTGCATCATCATATTCTCCAGGTCTTTATATTCATGAATAGTGACATGATCTCCTCCTATCCTATCATTAACTGTGAGCACATTGTTGAAATCACCAACAATGATCCAAGGACCAAGAATATTTCCTGCTAACTCTTGTATATCTTACCAAAGTATTCTTCTTATTTCTAACATATTCTGAGCATAAACAACTGTAAGCCAGAACTTCAAATTCCCAAGTACATCACAAACTTTAACATGAACATACTGATCAGAACATTTTACAAAGGAAATTTGTATCCTATTACAGTTCCACAATAACCAAATCCTACCATTATCATGCATACAATAATTTTCTAGATATGACCAATCCTGACCAAACTTGAGACGAATTTTGTCTGCATTACACTTCTTAACTCTAGTTTCTAACAAAGCTACAAAGGCAAAATTCATACTTCTGAGATAGGAGCTAACCTCAGTGTGCCTCGCATTATTATTTAATCCCCATACATTCCAAGAGATCATCATGTGCCAGAGGAAGAAGCATTGAAGGAACCATTCCCAATTCCCAATGCTACACGCCCAACCTGATTTCCAGAATCACTTACACCCACATTACCCACACCAGCAGTCCCACTTCCAGGATGTTGATTTGTTGGCCGCCAAGCACGCTGATGCTGATCTGGGCGCCTTTGATTTCCATCCGGTTCAGTCTGTTTCTTCCCACAGTTATGACCCACTTTTTGACACTTTTGACAAAACAAAGGACGCCACTCATATTCGACAGATTGAGTAAAACGTCCGCCATTTGCATCACAGATAAGCACAGATTCTTTCAGATCCACAGTAACATCTATTTCAATCAAAACACGTGCATAAGAAACACGTAGTTTCTTAGCAGTACATTCATCAGTTACCATTGGCCTTCCCAAAGCACTTGCAATCTTCTCCAAGCTCTTCTTTCCCCAAAGATGAAGAGGAAGTTTTGGAAAAATCACCCATAAAGGTAAACTCTCAGTAGATTTGCCTTGGGATCAAAATCAGCAGTCCAAGGTCGGAGGAACATCGACATATCAAAGATCGTATAAGGACCTTTCTGCAACACATCCTCCCTATCAACAACTGTCTTGAACCTGATTAACAAATACTCATCCTCATGATAATGAAGATCAAGTAAAGGAATAAACTGCCATGACTTCATCATGAATTGCTTAACCGCATTCATGGTTAATTCTGCACCGATCACATACATGATAGCAGTTGCATTCCAAAACATCAACTCTGTAGCCACATCAGACTCTTCAATGATCGCCTCTAAACCTGCATCAGAGATTTTAGGAGCAGAGTATTGCATCTCCAAACCATGTGCCGACAAATGATTGCCTCGAACAACATCAACCCAAGGTTTAGGGTTAACTGCATCCACAGGTTGATCAGGGAGATTACTTTCCTCCACACCATCATCAATCGACAAAATAGCCTCCACAACAGCGGCAACCTGTTTTCCCTTTTCTGCAGCCCGTTGCTCTGCATCAATCGCTTCTAACTCTTGAATTGCATCCCTCTTTCCCTGTTCACTACCTTCTGGTAACGATCCGTCATCGATGGGCACATTCACTGTCGGTCTTTTCCGCGACCGGCCAGGTTTGTTCACCATCGATCGGTGGTTGCACGCTCAGACGGTATTTTTTCTAAGACGGTTTCTTTTTTTCTCAGAGAGAAAAAGAAGTGATAATACTTTGTTATGTGTTAAAAACTAAGGAAACATGAGGAGAAACTTGGATTGATTTTCTTTGCTTGAATGGTGGCGACTTACAGGCAGGAAACAGAGCAACTACTTGTGCTCTTATATAGCCTATGATCGTTGCCCTAGATAGCTGTAATCGGAAATATAAAGTGTGTGAACCTTAATCGTACTATCTATTACATTCTTCATCATTCCATTGGCTTGATTACATCACCGGATGAGACGAATTGGTGAAGATAAGATCGGTGAGTCGTAAACCCTAATTGTACCAAGTTGGTACATTTCTTGATCCGGTGTGGTTGATACCGGCTGTTCCATCATTTTGAAACTTCCCGCCTTTGCTTCTTGGACGCCTTCTGACGAACTGCGTTTGATGTGGGCGGATTAGCACGTCTTTGAACCGGCTCACCATAATTTTGTTTCCTCTTCTTCTCTGCTAGCTTTAGGCCGGTTCCTTCCTGCTGTTCTTCATGATTTCTAACACTCCCTCTGAAGGTGGGCGTGTAGATATTCTAACACCCATCTTGTCAAACATAAGCTCCAATTTCTCCTCCGTAACTGGCGTGGTGAATACATCCGCAAGCTGCAGTTTTGATGAAATGTGTTGAACGTTTATTGTTCCATCTTCTATCTTTTCTCTTGTATAATGACAATCTATCTCAACATGTTTTTTTTCTCTCATGGAAGACTGGATTTCTAGTTAGGTATACTGTAGATTGGTTGTCACACAACAACAACACTGGTTTTTCAATTTTGATGCAGAAATCATCAAATAATCTAATCAACCAGACAATGTCACAACAAGTTGATGACAGTGTTTTTTACACTATCATTCAAGTCTTTTTTCAACAATTTAGCTATCCTCTTGCATGCATTTTAGTGCATTTTGTTAGAATAGTGTCATGTTTCCATTTCTTTTGTTCTTTTCAGGTTTTAGGTGGAAATCGCGTTTTTGGATGTAATTCATGGCGAAACAATGACGTTTTGGTGCAACGAGATCACCCGTGGTGTGTCAAGGAGTACCGAGACGAGTTTCAAGGCCAAGAGATCAAGTTTCGGAGCTCAAAACCGTGCAAGGGGCCGAATTCGAAGATCCGAAGGAGGAATTACGCACGGGCCGCGTTCTGCCCGTGCGGGGCGCACCGCCGCGTGTGCGGCGGACCGCCCGGGAGCTTCCGACAGCTCTATATATATATCCCAAAATCTGCGAATTTTCATATCTTTCATCATATTTTTCCAGACATAAACCCTAGAGCTTGTTCTGGGGATATTTTCTCTTAGAATCTTTGTAACTTAGAGAATTTGGAGCTAGAGGAGAGATTTGGACACCGTTTTATCTCACCTTGCTAGATCTTTGTGAGTTTTAGCCATTCACCGGAGATTGACAACCTTTGGTGGTAACCTTGTATCTCACATTATGCTATTTATCTTTCAACTAAACATGTTTTCTTTCATTATTGCTTCAATTATGATTGTTGATTGTATTATTGATATGAGTAGCTAAGCATCTAGTTGGTGATAGTATGTGAATTCGTAGCTAGGGTTCGTATTATGCATGATTGAGTTTCTGAGTCTTTTACTTGTTTATTTATCTTAATTCGATTCTTTGATCCGACTAAGCCATATATCTTCGTAGAAAGGTGTTAGAAACACTAGGACAATTCAAGATCATCGATTCAATTATATATAATTTGCAAGTACTGCTTGAACTAAGACTGACAACCTTAGCCAAGTATTAGTTTAGATAGGAAGCTTTCAAAATACACGTCTACAAATCTGTCTTTGGTGTTTGTAAATTGAATTACTTTTAAGGCAGTACGAGTTGCACTTTCATGCGTAATTAGAACTTGATGCTTAGAACGAGCATACTATCACCAGCTCTCTCCATATATTGTTAGTTAAGTTATAGATAAATTTGTTTTCTGAAATTATATATAGTTAATTAGTTAAAGCTAGTTTAGTCCCTAGAGATCGACACTCGAGGTCATCTTACCTCTGCACTACGTGTTTTGTGTAGTTGTGAGTTGTCCTTTGGCTTAAAACAAATTTATTTGATTGTTCGAGTCTGCCAATCTCGTTCATCAAATTGGCGCCGTTGCCGGGGACTATAACTCCATTTTACTCTTTAGCTTGTTTATTTTCAACATTCAATTTCCAGGATAAGTTTAGTTAGCTTGTGTCGATTAGTAGTTGAATTCCAGATTTTGGCGATTTCTAATAGGACTGATTTTTGATTGTGAGTTACTCCTGTCGCAGAAATTCATGTTTTGTGATGACTCGCCCACTTTTGAAATCATGGGTTCAACCCAACCAAGAACGGATGAGAGGTCCGGCTATTATTTTTTCTGCTGCAACTCATGATTTGGAGATAAAAAATTACATGTTCCAGCAACTCCAAGGTTCTATGGGTTGGCTAGGGAGGATGTTATGGGATACTTGAATGATATTGAGGATTTCATCAACAATCTTCCAAGGCCCGGAGCAGGGATAACGGATGATGAGCTGAGGATGAAGGTTTTTGCTATGGGGCTTGGTGATAAGGCCAAGGCATGGTTAGGCTCTCTAGAAGCCGGATCACTAGATACCTGGGCCAAGGTGTTTTCTACTTTTATGGAGAAATATTTTCCCCATACTTTGACTACCGCGCTGAAGGCGCAAATCAGTGGTTTCAAGCAAGACTATGATGAGACCATCTACACTGCTCTCGAGAGGTTCAAGGACCTCATGAATAAGTGCCCACACCATGGGATGGAGCTTTTTGATCTCGTCCAGCACTTCTATAATGGGCTTACTTATGAGAGCCAACAGGTGGTGGATTTCCAGTGCCGTGGAAATATCTGGGAGGAGACCGCCGAGGATGTGTGGGCGTGTTTTGAAAGGCTTGCTAAGGGATCTCAGTTCAAGGATCCAAGGGCCATGTTCAAGAGGCGTGGAACTGAAGCTCCAGCAAAACCAGAGGTGCAGTTGAACGGTGTGAGTGAGGATAGGTTTGATGGCTTCGCCCATGAGATGAGGCAGGCTCTTAAGAGCTCGATGGGGCAGCCTCTTTCCAATGAAGTTTGCAGGGTGTGTAAGAACTATGGGCATGGGGCTCATATGTGTAGGTCTGATTTAGCCAATGATAGTGTTTACTGGGTAGACCGTAGTAATCGCAACTACGGAAACGACCATTGTGGAAATCCTGCTGAAGCATCTCAATCCAAGTCTGCTATTCTCTTTGATAAATTACAGAAACTGGTCGATTTCACCCAAGGATTTATGAAGAGATTCAAGGAAGATTCGGAGAAGACAAGTGCTCGTCTAGATCAGCAGGAAGCTAGTACTAAGCTTGCACACCAGAAGATGCAAGAGTTGATAGACCGTGGAGCTAGTAGGGAGCAAGGGAAGTTGCCTAGTAACACTGAGAGGTCCATGTCGATCACCTTGGTGGGAGATCTTCCGGTGGAAATCACCATTAAGCAAGTTGCTGCGTGCAAGTGTGGTGCACAAGACGAGCCTCCATTGGCCAAGGAGGAAGATAAAGGGCTGGGATTCGAGGTAAGTGATGAAGAACCTAACGATCCTGAACCAATTCCTGATAGCTTTGATGTTAAGGTTGGGATTGGTAGCCTCGATGATGTCCGTGCTACACTTGATACGGGATCTTACTCTAATGTGCTCCCCATGAATGTGTTTGAGAAGAGTGGCCTAGGAGAGCATGCGAAGCACAAAGCCATTGTGCAACTAGCGGATGGATCTTTTGTACGACCGGAGGGCATTGTGAAGAATGTATTGGTCAAGATTGGTGAAGCTTCTGTTTACACCAAAATTTCGTTGTGATGCCGGCGTCTACACCTGGGATTAGTGATGTTGTTCTCTTGGGGCGAACGTCCTTAACCAAATTACGCTCCGTAATCGACATCTACAGGAGAACTTGCACCATTGAGGTGGATGGCAAGCAACATGTGTTGCAAGCCATATCTGATCCTAGTTCTCGCTTTAATGTTTCTCATGCTATTAACTTTTTTGGTCCTGCTGCGTATGTTATTTTTCATTCTCAGGTACTAGGTATGAGAAAGAGATCGATGAAGGGGAAGTCTAGTACCCGTAAGGACAAGAACTAAAGAGCGAGAAGAATTCGAGTCAGAGACTTTTTAAACATGGCGCTTTCCGGGAGGCAACCCGGAGTTTTATTGCTTTCTTTCATTGCATACATACATCGAACATCTGTTTGTGAGTCTTTAGTAGTTTTCCCTTGTGTTAAAGTGTGTTTTAGGTGATAAAATAGGTAAAAGGTTGATATTTTTCGTATTCGGAAGTAAAAAAGGAGGACCCAGGAGTCTGCAGCTCCCGGGCGGACCGCCCCACACCCGGGGCGGTGCGCCCGGGAGTACCAGAGGCCTGGGCGCCCCCTGGGCGCCCTAGGAGGACCGCCCCACACGGGGCGGTGCGCCTGAGGGCGCCAGTGACCCGGGTGCCCGGCTTTGACCCCGGACACCGCAAATCACCTCCGAATGCAACCGTATCAACCCCTTTTGCCTCTTTTATCACTCGTTTTTGTTTCTCACGAGTTTGCTTGAGTAATACAGGTTACAGGTATACGACTAGCTCTTACCTCATGTCTACTTTCGACGTTCGGGACGAATGACGAAGTTCAGGATGGGGGGGGGGGGTTATCGCTGTGTATTTCTTATAACTTATTTTACTTATGATGACTCGTGAAAACATTTGTTTGCACGTTTACTGCTTTCCTAGGATTTAGTTTGCATTCATCCTTAGTATAGCTTTGCATGATTTTTGTGTGGAGTTTATTGTCAAATTTTTTATTGTATAGACTAAGTGTTTAAGACCATTGCCCATGCATTGCATCTCTATGGAATAGTTTGAGGTTTGTCTCGCTTGGCTTGTCATATTTGTATGTGCACCAGTTAAACTTGGTAGTCTCGACATCACTATGTGGTGTTTTCTCTACTGCGGTTCGCGAAGGCCTTATAAAATGTTGCATGTTAGAGTCTTTGGTTGTATTCCCGTGTAATTATGTACGTAAGAGGCAACAAGTCTTCACCTTGCTTATTGAGATTGCTAAACGCCTAGGAAGGAGGTAGAGTGAGGTGTGTGATCATTTGTTTGAAACCTATTCTAACGAATAGGTTTGGGGAAGGGGTTACTATCATTATGACTTGTTTTTCGTCTTTGTGAGTCATGTTGAGTTTGTTTTTATTTTTTCTTGAGAGTTTGTGCTCCAACCTATTCTTTCGAATAGGTTTGGGGAGGTCGTTGTAGTGTCGTTGTTATTTCCTTTCATTGTACTTTCATTGTGCTACTGCTGGCTATATACAAAAAAAAGAAAAAGAAAAAAAATAGAAAAATTCCAGAATCTGGAAAAAGAAAAAAAAGAAAAAGAAAAAAAGAAAAAAAAGAATAAGACCCAAAAAAGCAAAAGAAGGGTCCAAGCAAGCCAAAAGCAGTTTTAGCAAAGTGTTGCATTATTTTTTCAGCTTTTGTAATAGTTCGTAATCGAGTTGTATATTCTATCTTTTGTTTCGTGTCTTATGTTCTAGACCACCCTCGTCCTGCCATTCAGGAAGTGGTGAATAGTCTTTGCTTTGAGAGTTGGGTAGAATAGGGGGGTCTTGTCTATTAGGGAACCCTCCTTCGTTTGATGAGAGCCAGTATTGGTTCGACATCTCTTGAGGGAAAGTCTCAACTTGGTGAACAGTAGTAAGCCCTCGGTTTCATAGGCACGGGGCAACCATTTGTATTTTGACATGCATCATTATGTCGTCATTGACTAGGTCCAGGTAGAGAATGTTACGAGAGACTCCCTTGTTTAACAAAGTGCATATGTGAATATGTATAGGTTCAATCGAGACATTCTTCAACCTACTTCCATGTTATGATTTGTATGGTCTTTGTTCATAAGTATTTGGTAGATACAATCGATTATTTCTTCTTGTTTGGCATGAGACTCCTCTTTGTGTTGCATGTAGGTTGCATAGAGTCTAGCTAGTTGCTTGAGGACAAGCAAAGGTTCGGTTCGGGAAGTTTGATGACAGTGTTTTTTACATTATCATTCGAGTCTTTTTTCACCAATTTAGCTATCCTCTTGCATGCATTTTAGTGCATTTTGTTAGAATAGTGTCATGTTTCCATTTCTTTTGTTCTTTTCAGGTTTTAGGTGGAAATCGCGTTTTTGGATGTAATTCATGGCGAAACAATGACGTTTTGGTGCAACGAGATCACCCGTGGTGTGTCAAGGAGTACCGAGACGAGTTTCAAGGCCAAGAGATCAAGTTTCGGAGCTCAAAACCGTGCAAGGGGCCGAATTCGAAGATCCGAAGGAGGAATTACGCACGGGCCGCGTTCTGCCCGTGCGGGGCGCACCGCCGCGTGTGCGGCGGACCGCCCGGGAGCTTCCGACAGCTCTATATATATATCCCAAAATCTGCGAATTTTCATATCTTTCATCATATTTTTCCAGACATAAACCCTAGAGCTTGTTCTGGGGATATTTTCTCTTAGAATCTTTGTAACTTAGAGAATTTGGAGCTAGAGGAGAGATTTGGACACCGTTTTATCTCACCTTGCTAGATCTTTGTGAGTTTTAGCCATTCACCGGAGATTGACAACCTTTGGTGGTAACCTTGTATCTCACATTCTGCTATTTATCTTTCAATTAAACATGTTTTCTTTCATTATTGCTTCAATTATGATTGTTGATTGTGTTATTGATATGAGTAGCTAAGCATCTAGTTGGTGATAGTATGTGAATTCGTAGCTAGGGTTCGTATTATGCATGATTGAGTTTCTGAGTCTTTTACTTGTTTAATTATCTTAATTCGATTCTTTGATCCGACTAAGCCATATATCTTCGTAGAAAGGTGTTAGAAACACTAGGACAATTCAAGATCATCGATTCAATTGTATATAATTTGCAAGTACTGCTTGAACTAAGACTGACAACCTTGGCCAAGTATTAGTATAGATATGAAGCTTTCAAAATACACGTCTACAAATATGTCTTTGGTGTTTGTAAATCGAATTACTTTTAAGGCAGTACGAGTTGCACTTTCATGCATAATTAGAACTTGATGTTTAGAACGAGCATACTATCACCAGCTCTCTCCATATATTGTTAAGTTAGAGATAAATTTGTTTTCTGAAATTATATATAGTTAATTAGTTAAATCTAGTTTAGTCCCTAGAGATCGACAGTCGAGGTCATCTTACCTCTGCACTACGTGTTTTGTGTAGTTGTGAGTTGCCATTTGGCTTAAAACAAATTTATTTGATTGTTCGATTCTGACAATCTCGTTCATCACAAGTATACTCTATGGCTCTATATTCGGCTTCTGCACTTGATTTACTAACAACCTGTTGTTTCTTTGATTTCCAGCTTATTAGTGAACCTCCATATAGTATACAGTAACCTGTAGTAGATCTTCTACTGAAAACACAGCCTCCATGATCTGAATCAGAGTAAGCAATGAGTTTTTCACTCGGCTCAGTATTAAAGAACAATCCATTTCCTATATTGTTCTTAAGATATCTAACTATTCTCAACAGCCCCTCCATGTGTCTAACAGTTGGTCTTTCCATGAATTGACTCATTATTCCAACTGCATAAGATATACCAAGCCTTGTGATAGTTAGATAGATCAATTTGCCTAACAGTCTTCTATATCTCAATGGTTCTCTCATTAATTCTTTTACTGAATCCTTTCCATCCTCAAGTATTTTCATCTTATGATTTTGCTCTATTGGACTAACTGCAGGTCTGCAACCAAGCAAGCCAGTTTCTTGCAAAATCTCAGAGGCATATTTTCTTTGTGATAAATGAATTCCTTTACTGCTTCTTGCAACTTCAAGTCCTAGAAAATACTTTAGCTTCCCTAAATCTCTAGCTTTGAATTCTTGTTTAATCTGAAGCTTTACCTTTGTTATTTCATTGTAATCATCTCATGCAATGATTATATCATCAACATAGACCAATATAACTATGATACTAGATGCATTGTTTCTAGTAAACAGTGTGTACTCATTCTTGGATTGTATATGCTTTTAAGATACTCTGACAGTCTTACATTCCATTGTCCAGAGGCTTGTTTAAGCCCATACAATGACTTCTGTAACTTACACACTAATCTCTGGCCATGTTTCTCTCTCTGAATTGAGAGACCAGGAGGAACATATATGTATATTTCTTCCTCTAAGTTTCCATTTAGGAAAGCATTGTGTATATCCAATTGATTTAGGTACCAATTTCTTTTTGTTGCAACAGCTAAAAGAACTTTAATAGTAGTTAATTTGGCCACTGGACTAAAAGTTTATGTATAATCTAGACCATATTTTTGGGTATAACCCTTGGCTACTAATCTAGCTTTATACTTGTCTATCTTTCCTTCAGAGTTCAGTTTGGTTTTAAATACAAACCTACATCCAATTGGCTTAACTCCTTCTAGTAGCTTCACTATGGTCCACGTTTTATTTTCTTCTAGGGCTCTCAATTCCTCTTGAATGGCCTTTCTCCAGTGTTCATATAGAATTGCTTCATCATAAGAGGATGGTTCACTTATGAGAGATAACTGTACCGTATAGGCTTTGTGTTTCTCGGATAGCCTCTCATATCCCAAGTATCTATTTAATGGATATATTGTACTTTCTTTAGATGCAGTATTTGATCTAGGCAATACATAGTGATGGAATCCTTTAAGATTCTTTGATGTTTGTATTTCCCTAGTTGATCTTCTCAACTGTCTCTCTTGTATTGGGCTCTGAACAAGTTCTTGTTCACTCCCTCTTAATTCCTCATTATCTAGATCATCATCTAGATTATTATTTATTTATTCTGCATCTTCATCATTAAATGTTTCTTGTCTATCTGGTGAATCTTGAGGCATGTCATTATCTAATTGATCATGCACATTTTGATTAATCTCATTATTGCAACGGTTCTATTGTCTTCAATTAGATCAGCTACACTTTTTCTTTTAATTTCTTCTTCATCAAATATCTCTGTACAATTGAAGTTAATTCCCTTATTTTCTCTATCTTTTTGTTCAAATGGAAAGATATGTTCTACAAAATAAACATCTTTAGAGTGAAAGATCCGACTAGTGTTTAAATCATAACGTTTATATCCCTTTATTCCACTTGAATATCCAATAAACACTGATCTTCTTGCTCTAGAATCAAACTTTATTCTTGAAACTGGCAAGCTTGAGGCATAGCACAAGCATCCAAATACTTTCAAGTTGCTATATTCAGGCTTCTTGTTATACAACTTTTCATAGGGACTTTTGTTCCCTAGTAAAGGACTTGGTATCCTATTTATTACATACACAGCTGTAAGAGCTGCTTCACCCCAAAATTTCTTTGGCACTTTTGATTGAAATAGCATAGCTCTGGCAACATTAATGATATGTTGGTGCTTTCTTTCCACTACTGCATTTTGATGTGGTGTGTAGGGACAACTCTTTTGTTGTCTTATTCCTTTTTCAGCACAGAAACTAGTCAGATTGAACTCAGGTCCATTATCAGACCTTATTGTTTTCACTGTCACTCCAAATTGGTTTTCTATTAAAGTGACAAATGATTTTAATGCTTCAGTTGTGTCAGACTTCAGTTTCAGCAGTTGTATCCATGTTACTCTAGTGTGATCATCAACTATTGTTAAGAAATAGCTTTGATTGCTCATTGTTTTAACAGAGAATGGCCCCCAAATATCACGGTGGATTAATTCAAAAGCAAAGCTGGTCATTGAATTACTGGGAGTAAAACTTCTCCTTTTTTGTTTTGCCTCATGACAAATATTACAATGATCCATCATACTGTTCTTAATCTCAGGGAATTCTCTAGATAATAAAGCTAATCTTTCAGATGACAAATGTCCTAATCTGTAATGCCATAAATGGCTAGTTACATGAGAGACATCATCATTTAAACTACTGGCTAATGCCTTCTTCTGATCAACACTAAAACTAATGCTAATGGCTAATGCCTTCTTCACACTACTTGACTTCTGAAACTGAAATTGATATAAGCCTTTGCACAACTTAACTTGTCCAATCTTCCTCAGTGAACTTACCCATGGAACACTCTCCTGTGTCATCACACAATTATCTTTAGTTAAAATAATTGTTAGATTATTGTCAAGCACCAGTTTACTCGCAGATATCAAGTTTAACTTGAAGCCAGGCACACATAAAGCATTCTTGAGTGTCAAACCAGTTTCTATTGTAATATCTGCTATATGAGATGCAGTGGAAGTTAAATTATTAGGCAACTGAACCATGCTGCTTATTGATCTAACATTAGATGTAAAATATTTCTCTGAGCATATGAAGTGATGAGATGCACCAGAATCTAATAACCATGGTTTTGTATTAAAGTTGCTTAATATACCTGAAACAAAGTTGCTGACAGGTGTTGCATTGTTGCCTTTACCACTGGAAGACTCTGGATTTTCTTACTTCTCTGCATCTGCTAGGAGCCTCTGCAACTTGTCAACTTGTTCAGCAGTGAAGGTGACACTCTTCTCATTGTTGTTCTCAACATACACATTTCCAGCCTGGTGGTAAAAACCTCTTCCTCCTCTAGAACCTCTTCCTCTAGCTCTTCCATTGTAGCCTCCTCTAGGACCAGAAAAACCTCTTTGGTATGATGACTCAGGGTAGCCAACCAGCTTGAAACAATTCTCAGGATTCTGGTTGTTCATTCTGCAAGTTGGGCACCACATGTCTTTCTTGTCCTTCCTTTTCATGCCCACATTCATTACAACTGGTTCTTGCGCAGCAGGTAAAGAGCTAGACCTCATCAACCTTTGTGCTTCTTCTTGTGCAATGAAACAATAAGTTTCATTCAAGGATGGCAGTGGCTTGGTCATGATGATTTTCCCTATGATGCTTTCATAGCCATCTGTCAGTCCCATCAAAAACTTAAAGATTTTCTTGTGGTCTTGCATAACCTGCAGCTTTTTAGTGAACTCACATTTGCATTCCTTACAGGTACAGCTTGGAACAGACTGATAGTCCTTAAGCTCATCCCACAAACCAGTTAACTTGTTGAAATAGTCAGCAACATTGCTTGAGCCTTGCACCAGTGAACAAATCTTTTGCTCAAGCTTGAAAATTCTTAACTGGTTTGGCTGAGCATACACTGTTTTCAAAGTTTCCCAAGCATCTGCTGCGTTTTCCGCATACAGGATAGTCGTTTTTATATCATCTGAGACTGAATGTATCATCCAGCTCAAGATAAGAGTATTGCACTTAATCCAGGACTTTCTATCATCATGTCCTTCTTCTGGACATTTGAGAGAACCTTCAATGAAAGGCAACTTGTTTCTTATGGTGAAAACCATCTTAAAAGCTATGTGCCAGGTATGGTAGTTGTTACCATCAAGCAGCGGATGAATGGCACCGGAGGTAGCATGGTCGGAATGATGGAGAAAATAGTGACTCATAGGATCTTCATAGTTGTGAGTAGGTGGAGGGTTGGCACCGTCGTCGTTTGCCATGGAAACTGATTAGAAAGGAAAAGTGTTTAAGAAAAGAAGTGAAAGGAACAGACCTAGGCTCTATATACAATGTTAAAAACTAAGGAAACATGAGGAGAAACTTGGATTGATTTTCTTTGCTTGAATGGTGGCGGCTTACAGGAAGGAAACAAAGCAACTACTCGTTCTCTTATATAGCCTATGATTGTTGCCCTAGCTAGCTGTAATCGAAAATACAAAGTGTGTGAACCTTAATCGTACTATCTATTACATTCTTCATCATTCCATTGGCTCTATTACATCACCGGATGAGACGAATTGGTGAAGATAAGATTGGTGAGCTGTAAACCCTAATTGTACCAATTTGGTACATTTCTTGATCCGGTGTGGTTGATACCGGTTGTTCCATCATTTTGAAACTTCCCGCCTTTGCTTCTTGGACGCAATCTGACGAACTGCGTTTGATGTGGACGGATTAGCACGTCTTTGAATCGGCTCACCATAATTCTGTTTCCTCTTCTTCTCTGCTAGCTTTAGGCCGGTTCCTTCCTGTTGTTCTTCATGATTTCTAACATTATGCTCAATAAAACTTGTGATACTAAGGTTAGACTTTTTTTTTTTCCATATCATGAGCTCGGTTCAAACTTAGCTCGATAAAGCTCATGCTACTATGTTTCTTTTTTTTTTTTACTGGGCTTGCTTGAACTCAAGCTCTATCGAGACAAACCAGCCGAACTCCACTACATAAAATACATACGGTTCGAGCTCGAGTAGTCGAGCCTAAATATTTATTTATTTCTTAAACTCGCTTGAAGTGTTATTCAAAGTCAATGATCAAAGCTTGAATTTAGTTTTTGCCTTTGTGGAGTAGTGTATAAATTTTGTTGTGGTAGAAAAGTAGTATACGGTGGTTGTGTAAAGTTAAAGATAAGAATCCGATTTTGCAAATGGATCATGATAAATATATAGTCCATCACGGAATTAATCCGCCTTCTGTTCCACATATAATTTTTATGCCGCAGATTACGTAGTATGATTGAAAACCAGCACCTAAGGCCTATTTCAGGCAATAGTTAATTAGCAATTTAGAAAAAAAAACTGTCCTTTCCATGCCAAATTTTTTTTAGCAATTTAGCATTCAACCATATATAAAGCTCTTTCTTTTAAAGCGTCTTTTTTATTTTAAATTAAATTGATTTGTTTAGTACAAAATTAACTATTGACTCACTGTACGTGATAATGATTTGTGCCTGGGCCGTTGATTAAATAATGTACGAAAGTTTTAACTGGACCAAATTGTTATACACTTCCAGTAAAGGATAGATCGGATTCATTGAATTTTTTGCCGTTTAAGAAAAAAAAAATTGGAATTTTTTTTAGATATAAACACTGACAAAACGTGTTGGAAACATGAATTCACCACTCACGATTTCTTATTTTAATTTTTAAAATATTTTTCTGCAATGAAAGACATTCCCCTCTTAAAATTTATTAAAATAAAAAAATATGTATACTAATGATCGAGAGAGGTGACAATTCCCGAAGGTATCCCTCCTTTGATTCTCCACTGACAATCCTATTCTGATATTCTGATCCAGTTGAGTTATGCTTGCCATCGCTGCAAAACAAAGAAATTAAAGGAAGAAAAATTAAAGAAACCCAAGCAATTAATTAATTTCTTCTCAATCGGTGAATTAAATAAAATAGTTATGGCGAGTATGCACGACAATTAGATTATGGTTTTGACTCGATCTTGTTGTAGTAGCTGTGTTGTTACATCGACGCGTGAGTTGAAACCCAGCAATTAATTTCAATTTAAGTACGACTATTTATAGCACGCAAGCTATACATTCTAAGTAGTAATGTCGACAAAAGAAGAAAGAAAATCAATAGCTAGGTGTACTGCGTGAAAGCAACAACTTAGCAGAAGCAGATCATAAGAAGTTCAATGTGATTTGTTCTACTTAATTCTTAAATCTTAATTAAGAAAAAACTTTAAAAAGTAAAAGAGTTATGAAAATAGAAATCACCATTGAGGCCGGTGGTGGGTGAGCGGGTAGGGATCAAATTAGGTTCTACACTTTAAATGATAACTGCATTAATGTTGGATAAGTTTCAAACTTTTGGTAAATCTTCTTCTTAGGAGATATAGGAGACATGCGTTTTTTTTTCCGAATAAATTGAATGGAATCGAACAAAACTAAACAGAACTGAACGAATCTAAACAAAACTTAATTGAATAGAGCTGAATCAATCTCAACTTAACTAAAGAAATTATTTTGTAATAGTAAATGTAACTTAATGAATATGAATTAAATGGAATTGAACTGAACATAACAGAACTGGACAAAATAAACCGAACCATGAACATATCTGAACATAATTGAATAAATTTGCACTGAACTGGACTGAATGAACTTGAACTGAACTGAACCAAGCTGATTGAATCAGATCGGAACTGAATTGAAATTAATGAGTTTTAGAATGAAGAGAACAAAGCCTTAGTACTCCCACGGTCCCACCTCTCGGTTATGCATAAACTTTTACGCAAATTTTCAATAACTTATTTGAAATATTAACTCAAA
This sequence comes from Plantago ovata, assembly GCA_028274465.1. Lineage (NCBI taxonomy): Eukaryota > Viridiplantae > Streptophyta > Magnoliopsida > Lamiales > Plantaginaceae > Plantago > Plantago ovata. The sequence goes on from CM051458.1 coordinate 79,895,264, forward strand.
TATATGAAAAACTTGAATTTACTTAAAATAATGAATTGAAGTAAACTAAATTTAATAAAATTCAACCAACTTAAATTTAAATATTTTCTTTCGAATGAAAACAACAAACAACAAAGATGTGTGTGGTGGTGTTTGAGTGATTATGTGTTGTGTCCAATTCTTAATAATCTTGTTGATGGAGGGTTATTTTGAGGTGTGGATCACACGGTCGCTTTGTGGTTGTACCCTATCCTCTATATGCTTTTATATTGATGGGGGACTTGGGTAGCACATGCGTAATTATTCAATACCCCTCACGATCTTTTATTTTTGTTTTCCGTTTTGAGTCCATAAGTCCTTGTGGGGTGTCCACAACGTAATTTCTACTTTTGGGAGTCCTCTTAGATCTCGGATTACACAACCCTATCTATATATGCGGAAGTGCCCGATTCTTGTTGATTTTTTCGAAAGTAGTGGTGTTGGGTTGCACTTTGCTTTGCTAGCTTATGGCTCGGCTTTGATATTTAATGATTAGAGGATTTATGATAGTTACTAGGATTAAGAAATGTTTTCTTTTTTAAAGGCTAAATTAAATTTATTAATCAAAATGAGCATAAGAAATGCTCGGGAAAAGTTACATAAACCAAAAGCTTTGCTTTTAACCAACACCTTTTTTTTTTTTTTTTTTTTTTTTTTTGAAACGGCCAAAGTTTATACATATAATAAAAGGAGCACAAGAAATGCTCGTAATAGAGTACAAAAGGAGGGACCGAAACGTGTTACAATCTAATACAAATCCGGCACCTTTGCAAGCATCCAATACCCAACCCAAAAGCACCAAAGCCTTGGAAAAAACCGTCACCTTAACCAACAACTGTTAGTGTTATATATACACTCATCCAACTATGTTGGAAATTATGTTAGACAACTTTTTTAATGCCCCGCATCCCACATCGTTTAAGAGTGAGTGGAATAAATGGTATATATGTTAGACCACCACTCTCACATGGTATGAGGCCTTTTGGGTGATTCCAAAAGCAAATCCGTGCGGGCTCAGGCCCAAAGCGGACAATATCGTACTGTGGGGACGTGTGTGGATCCGTCCAGGAGTAACCACGCCGGTCGGATTGGTCGGGTCGTTACAAATGGTATCAGAGTCTAGATCAACCCAAAGCCCGCATCGGGTGGACCAAAGGTTATTGTCAGTTTGTCACCCCCACCACTAAAGGCGCTCAAAGATGAGGATGTCGAGGCTTTAAGGGGGGTAGTTCTTAATGCCCCGCATCCCACATCGCTTAAGAGTGAGTGGAATAAAAGGGTATATATGTTAGACCACCACTCTCACATGGTATGAGGCTTTTTGGGTGATTCCAAAAGCAAATCCGTGCGGGCTCAGGCCCAAAGCGGACAATATCATACTGCGGGGACGTGTGTGGGTCCGTCCAGGAGTAACCACGCCGACCGGATTGGTCGGGTCGTTACATCGCTTAAGAGTGAGTGGAATAAAGGGTATATATGTTAGATCACCACTCTCACATGGTATGAGGCCTTTTGGGTGATTCCAAAAGAAAATCCGTGCGGGCTCAGGCCCAAAGCGGACAATGTCATACTGTGGGGACGTGTGTGGGTCCGTCTAGGATTAACCACGCCGGCCGGATTGGTCGGGTCATTACAAGTGGTATCAGAGCGGGACTATCCGGAACTGCAGGAGCTAAGTGCCATACGGGGCAAAGTGCTACACTGTATGGGCGGTGGGAGCCACCTCTTGACCCCGTAGGGGCCACCATCTTGCACGGATGGTTGGTCTCGGGCCTCGTTGCGCAATTTAAGAGGGGTTGATTGTAACGCCCCAGATTTTAGAGGCTTAAAAGGATTGAGAACGCTACTCATACCACAAGGTGCACATTTCTTTTCAGGAATCCACCTAGAAGAACTTCAGAGTTAAGCGTGCTTGCTCTGGAGCAATTCTAGGATGGGTGACCCACCAGGAAGTTCCTGGTGCGCGCACGAGTGAAGACAAAGTGTGCGGATTAGAACCCGTGTTGGTATGTGGGACCAGCATATCACCCCGAAGAACGCCCATGATTAACCTTGCCGGTCCGTGGGGCTGGGTCTCGGCCCGTTAGTGGGTCGGGTTGTTACAACTTTTAGCACAACATGTGACTGTTGTGATATAAAAGACGTACAACATTTTACGCAACATAGATAATGTTTTGTTTCTCTTCCTAAACTTGACTTCAATACTAATGTTGAGAAGTATGTTAAACTTCATCTAACGTACCAGGATGCCTTACATGATCAATAAGTTTGGCTGAAGAAGTCTTGCCCTATGCTATAGATAGAAAGCTTGTTTTTAAAAGCGGGTTTGGTAAGTGGAGTTTGTTACAACTTAGTCAAGGAGTTGTAATCGGTCAAAACTAACTCTCCACAACTCTTGGGATGATCGACGGTTATTAGACATGAAGAAGTTAATCTACGGCTGAAACCGTTTGGACCATTTCTACGGTTGTTGCCGGATCTCCTATAGGTGGACTGCAAGGGACTTCACTTGTCGTTCTCACTTGTGTTGATCTCTTATCAAAGTCTTGTTACTCTCACACACTTGACAACAAAAGAGAGAACAGACCATTGCTTGTCTTGACACCCACGATCACATTATTCAAGAAGTAGAAACATTAGCACTCACACACTTGAGTATTGAGTTTGAGTTTCCCTCACAAGTGTATGCTCGCACTTGTGTAGTTTGTCTAAGCAGTAAAAACCACACTCATTACAACATTCTCATTTGAGTTTGTTGTTACGACGAAAGTCCTCTTTACGAGGTGGATTTCAATAGGTTTTCCTATAGTGTAAGTCTAGCTGAGTTTGTGCTATTTAGCGCGCTGGTCACCAAGGTGAGTTTGGTGTTACACTTTTTGTAGACTTGTTCCCGCACTCTTTTGGCCCTGAAGGCGTTTTCAAGTATAATTGATTAATATTATACTTGAAGACTTGAAAACAACCCAGGTGTGTATGTGTCTTTACTTTACTGTTTATATTCTGCACTTTTCATATTTGTTGTGAAGTTTGTTGTCATAACATATTTGGCAACATACTGAACAACATCTGCAGTTCAATTTCAGTAGTGTATTGTTGTGTTTCTTGTTACATTAGTCTTTTTTATTTACATAATAATTAAACCAATACGTCTCCTTACCAAACCTCACCAGGTTAAGTGACGACTTACTGTGCCACGGAGCAAGGAACGGAGGGAACTCGAATTTGGGTGCCTCCCACGTCCTTTTACAAACAAGAGCCAAAAGAGCTTCCAAGAAAGACCAAAGGAGTCAACTCCACCAAGGTATTTGTCACAAGCCCAAAGACACCAATGAGCATAATGAGAGTTGAGATACGAGACCAAGTAGTACCTCAAACCAAGTGAAAAGAAACCAAAACCGAACAAGAATGAGAGACCGGGTGCATCCAAAAACCAAAAGGAGAGACGCGCACACACAACATCTACCATGAAAAATGTTAAATAGAAATATATTGAAAAAAACCACCACCTCATCACCTAAAACTATCACTTAGCAACTTAAAAACATAGTCGACATTGTACTTGGAAGTTGAAACATACAATGCAACACCTTAACACCATCACATCACCTCTTAAGGAAATAACAAAAAAGCTTACAGCTATAATATCACATTTGATAAGGATAAAAGGGTGGTCGATGATATGGGTGTTAAAGTACCACATGAGAGGAATTCCGTGTATTTGGAGTTATAAGGTGGTAAATGAGTAGTAGGTGTAGGATAGATAGATTTGTCGTTTGAAAAAGAAAAAAAAAAATAAACACATTTGATAATTATCTTTAAGAAACCTAATTAGCAGTTTTTTTTTTTAAGAAAACCGGCAGACCATGAGAAAACCCCTAAAAACCTTGATTTTCGTTTTTTTCCTTTTTTGGAAAATCAATTTTTTTTAGTATATAAACATCAAAGAAATCCTATAACTAAACTAAATCAAAAGTCAAACAAGGCAATTGGTAAGTTGCTTCACCTCCAACCAACAAGTTGGGGTTTTGAGTCACCACGGGGTAAATGGGAAACCATTATTGATCCTCACTTTGCCGGTTCGAAGAAAAAGTCAAACAAGGCAAAAGTTATTCCGGTGGTTCATCCAAAAATCTCCCTCCGTCTCCAAAAGCGTATATATCCCATCTTGATGAATGAACTTATGCGCACCACAGGATAAATCAGATGTGCCATAAGCACATAGCAACCTATTTTTTCGCCTTTTACTAAAGTCTTATTTTGCTCATGAGTGAAAGGGAGGGGATTAGTTCAGTGGCGTCTTTAGTTTTAGATGGCCCTGTACAAACTTTTATACGAGGCCTCAAGTAATAATATTAGTAAAAAACAGATAAATAGATAAAAATTTATAGAAGCAAGAATATTATAAAATCATCACATTCAAGTTATTGAAATCATTTACGAATACAAAATTCCAAACAAACTAAAAAGATCACTTCAAAAATGAACTCTTCTAGCATTCTTTAAATACATCCTATTTATAGGAGTAAAGTACAAAAAATCCACCCAAGTTATGAAAAAGTGGCACAAAATCTCCCAAGTTATCACATTTCCATAAAATCCCCTGCGTTTCACAAAAATGTTGCGTAAAACCCCCTAACATAAAAAATAACGGAGAGTGCATAGTGCGACTATGCGTCGATTTTTAGGGAATTTTGTGCAACTTTATGATAACTAAGGGGATTCTATGCAACTTATATGGTGTTTTTTTTATAATTTTTTATTTAAATGAATAAATTTAATATTAGTTTTCTATTAAATTATGAATTGATATAACTAACTAAACACTTAATTGTATAAAAAAACATCTATATGTTGAAGTAGTTATTAATATAAAAAATTAGTTTCTTCTTAGTACTTATTATTTTCTAAAGTATTGATGGAACCTCGATTGCGTATAGAAAATTGATAAAGAAAAGCTAGGCAAATCAAAAGAATACCTGAGTTCTCTTAACTGATCACAGCTAGGCGAGACAAGCTACTGAAAAGTAGTCTTCTCTCCAGCTACTATCTCCCCGGTAACTGCGGTGGTGTTGGACGTTCTCCCCCTGCCGCAAGGTAAAATAAGACACTAATGACCGCTCTCTAGAGATGAACTCACGATTTATTGACTGAATGAAAAATATGAATGTCTTACATGCTATTTATAATAGTAAAAATAACAGGCTTTAACCCACTAAGTTACGGGCTCAGCCCACAAAAATGGAATATTCTAGAGCATAAAATCTTAACTAGATAAATAAGAATAATAATAGCCTAATAGAGTCTTTATTCAAAAAGGAAGCAATTAAGAAAATAAAAATAAGCAAACTAGGGAAAATCCCTCGCCGCCCCCCCTCCTCTGTCCGCCGGCCTCAGGCCTTTGGGCCTCGTGGCCCGTCTTCTGCTTCATGTAACGTCCTGGCCCAGAACGAGGTCTCATCATCCCCCCCCCTGAAACGGACCTTGACCTCAAGGTCAACTTGTTCCTTCATTGTCGCTCCATGTCCAGTATGCCCCTCAAACTCCACTATATCCCATCGCGGCGATGCCTTGTTGCCTGCTTTTGTATCTGTTGGGCTGTCCGCGTCGGAATAGTATGCACTGAGTGGTTCTACCTTGATTGTCGGTGTTGTGGGGATCTCAAGTCCACGCTGAAGTTCCTGGAGTGTAGCTTCCTGATAAGAGCATAAACGCCCCTTGAACTGCTCCGGGTACGCGCACTGGGTCCTCTTGCTCTTCAACCTCTCCATCAACCGGTACTTGCTTGTCCTTGTGCATTTTCCATAGGTGTAACGCCTCTTGCTCCTTCTTGGGATGCTCATTGCCACCCTTCCCTGTAAAGCCCAAAGCGTAAAGTTGCCACCAACTCCCCTCACAAGTGAGTGACATGGACCGTTGATAGAAGTCAAACAGTATGGGTCCCATTGATTTCATCCACATTATGCCCAATGTGAAGTCTTCATGGCCATCCTCCATTACACGTACTGAGACGAAGCAACGAACATGTTGAATAACCAGGTTAACACCATCATACCTTTCACCGCTTGGCACTACCTGTCCTCCATCGGTATGCACTTTTATCCCTGGTGTTGCGTGCCCGGACGGCCAGTCTAGCTTCCTTACTGATCGTACCGAAACAAAGTTAGCACTAGCACCGGTGTCTATCAATACTGATACTCGTTCCTCCCCTACTGTGCCATGGAATATCAAGGGTTCGGCTGCCAGTACCTCCGACTTTTTTCGAACCAACATTGTCCGTGGAAACTCCTCACAGTGCTTGCCACAGCTCATCACGAAACTTGCTTGCACTGGCATTTCCACATGCAGATCAAACCCTAAGCATGGGATGTTCTGCAAGTGTGCCCCTATTTTAATGAATATGGCGTTTCCATTAACAAGCACTGGACTTTGATTTGCTAGCCATGACATCCCAAAGACTATGTGTTCAGGAACCTGAAATCCTGATAGCTCATACATAGTAACATAATACCTGCTCCCATGTATGTCGACACGAACTCCATCGAAACGTCTTTGACTTACCGAGGTTTGACCTCCTGCCGTTGCGATTGAGATCTCCACCGGTTGTCCCTTGTGTGGCCATCCATAGCGTTGGACAAACGCTGCTGTTATGAAGTTTCGAGATGCACCACTGTCCGCAAGAATGCATACTGGGTGCTTATTGCTCCCTATTGTGCTTGAAAGTCGCAATGCATCTGGATCCTTACCTACCCGTATGCACTTAAGAACTCCTCCCGTCTTCTTGTGCTTGCCTCGACTTCCTGAAGCTGATGCAGAGCCTTTCCCTCCCTTGGTAGTTCCATACACAATGTAGTCCATGTATGACTTGGGTTTACTTCTCCGAGCTAGCTCCATCATTGCCTTGTCCTTGTTGTCACATCCTTCCACCTCTTCTAGACCGCCCCCTTTGATCTTCTCCATGTTCTCCGGTGTTTCCTTCTGAGGAGGTGTTTCTTGAGTAGTGACATCGCCTGTGAGAACCACATAAATTTGTTGATTAACTGTGTTGATGGTGTCCTCTTGACTCGCGGGTTCACCTGGTTCTTCTATCTTCCATTGGCCGCCTTCCCAGATCAAACGCCTCATGTCACCTACCTTGAGTGGTCCTTCGTCATTCCACTTTGGCTGATCTAACCAGTTCACCTTGGGTATGGTCCCTACGTACTTGAAGATTTCGTCCAACTGGTTACGACAAGATGGACAAACAAGCAACCAATCCATACCTGCATCCCATGGTTCGTTGACCTCTTGAGAATGGCAACCCGGTCCAAAGCCGACCTTGTTTTTTTTCTATGGGAGTGATGACCATCTTCTTGACGATCCATTCATCCATGTCTTCATGAACCCACTGTGATGAGCCCATGTCATAGTTTAGCCCATCCACTTTCTCAATCCCAAGCATGTTTAGACTAGGCCCGTTAGTTGTGAGCCCAAGCCCAATGTCCATGCCTCCATTGTCCGGCCCATGGTATGTCGCCTTTGGTGCAAATTCCGGTCCATATCCATTAAGCTCGTAAAACCCTTCTTGGGCCTCCATAGCCGGTGGGGCTGCTATAGGGATGTTGGGCTCAAGCTCGTGGCCGTGTTCCTTTGGCCCATAGTCAAAGCCCCGATCATGGTCCATAGGCCCAATCTCGTACAACCCTAAACAGGCTTCTTTGGCTTCGATTGTCGGCCCGTGATCGTCGAACCCTAATTGTTCAAGTCCAAAGTTGTGTGCCTTTGGCCCATAATCACCAAACCCTAGACCACAACCCGAGACTCCCTCCCGAACCGGCGATCTTGCCCTGGCCGTATGACCGCTGGCCGCGTGCGGTCGCGCCTCCGTGCGCGTACTGCTGCTGTGGTTCTTCCGTTTTGCTAGTTTTGTTTCAACCTCGTCCATCCGTGTTTCCAAGCGATTCATTGTTGTTACTAGGTTTCGGATGCCGTGACGCACCTTGTCCATCAAGTACCGATTGGATCGGTGGTGGTGGAGTGAATTTGGTGGTGATGCGGAAGCGTAGTAAATATCTACACAACCAGGCTCTAGATGCCAAGCTGATGGAACCTCGATTGCGTATAGAAAATTGATAAAGAAAAGCTAGGCAAATCAAAAGAATTACCTGAGTTCTCCTAACTGACACAGCTAGGCGAGGCAAGCTACTGAAAAGTAGTCTTCTCTCCAGCTACTATCTCCCCGGTAACCGCGGTGGTGTTGGACGTTCTCCCCCTGTCGCAAGGTAAAATAAGACACTAATGGCCGCTCTCTAGAGATGAACTCACAATTTATTGACTGAATGAAAAATATGAATGTCTTACATGCTATTTATAATATCCAAAATAACAGGCTTTAAGCCACTAAGCTACGGGCTCAGCCCACAAAAGGGAATATTCTAGAGCATAAAATTTTAACTAGATAAATAAGAATACTAATAACCTAATAGAGTCTTTATTCAAAAAGGAAAGCAGTTAAGGAAACAAAAATAAGCAAACTAGGGAAAAATCCCTAGCCGCCCCCCTCCTTTGTCCGCCGAACTCAGGCCTTTGGGCCTCGTGGCCCGTCTTCTTGGGTCTTCTGCTTCTTGTAACGTCCTGGCCGAGAACGAGGTCTCATCAAGTATTTAATTAAAAATTATATAAAAATGAGAAAAACATTACTTACAAGATACTCCCTCCATTCCTTTACAAGCTTCCTACTTGTATTGGAGACACAAATTTTAATGAAAATGAGTAGTATTGGGGTATTATTTGAGTAAACAATGAAAAAAGATTTGTTAGTGGGGTATTGTTTTAATAAAGAATGAGAAAAGTATGGTGAGTGGGGTATTATTGTATTAAAAAATGAATAAAGAATGGTGAGTGGAGTGATAAAGTTGTAAATATAGTTGTATAATGAGGGTAATGATTAGGGTCAATTGCATATGATACCCCTCTTAGTGTTTTTAATTACATCTAGCCCCCTCTTAGTCCTAAGATTGCATCCACTACCCTTACTAGATGAAATTAATTACATCTAGATCCACGACCTTGACTTTTTGCGAACTAATTCATTGAAAGTACTATTTTGCCCTTGGAATATTTTGGTTGACCAAACAACTTAAGCAGTTGTGGACCTTGATGTAAATTAATTTGAATCTTTAGGTGTTAAATGTAATAGATAAGTTCTAAATTATTAAAAACAAAAAAAAAAAAAAAAAAGAAAAGAAAGAAAAAAAAAAACAGTAACAGCTCCGATTTGGAGCTGTTACAGCTACAGCTCCAGATCGGAGCCGTAAATACCTCCAATTTGGGGCTGTTGAACAGCCCCAAATCGGAGCTGTAAATAGCTCCGATGCCGGAGCTGTTGCAGAATTATTCTGGTACAGAATATTGGAGAAGAAGACTGTAGATGAAGAAGAAGATGAACAAAAGAAAAAAACGAAATAGAAAAATAAAAAAGAAATGAAAAGGAGTTAAGGTTGTGTTTGGTTATCAAGCAATCAATAGTGACTTATTCCTTGGTCAACAAAAAAATGGGCTCGTGGACCTAGATGTAATTCTGGGACTAAGAGGGTTGTATATGCAAAGTGGTGTCCCAAGAGGGGTACCATATGATATTTACCCTAATGATTATAATAAATATTGTCAGTTTTGGAATAGGAAAATTCTAACGAACCCCCAAAATGGAAAAACATGAAACTTTAGAGAGAACGGAGGGAGTAATATATATACCAAAATAGCAATTACAAACAAATTAATAAGATTTCACTTTATTCATCCTATCAATACATAAAATTAATCTAATAAATTTATTTTATCGACTTTGAAAGTTTGATTACACTTCATCACGCGGGTAATTACGTGTGAATATACTAGTAGTATAATAAACAAATTAAGTCTATCCTTATGGAGACGGTTTACAAAACAAAAAAAAAAAGATAAACAAAGAAAGTTGGATCAACATCAGAATCATGACTTAGAATATTGAGGTTTATACTTAAAACTAATAGTAAAATTATACTATAAGTATGTGCTAAATAAAAAATTACATGCCGATCAAATATAAAAAAAAAATCTTATTTATGTTTATGTTAAAAAATACCCTTTTCCATAATAATATGAAAACAATTGCGTTAACAAATAACTTTTTTAATTTATATGATATGTTTTAATAAAAAATGTGAAAAAAGTTGCATAAAACCCCCTCAATTATTATAAAGTTGCACGAAATCCCCTAAAACTAACCCTAGGTGAGTGAGGGAATTTGTTGCAAACTTTTCATATAATTTAGGGGGTTTGGTGTAATTTTAATAATTGAGGGGGTTTTATGCTACTCTGAAATAACTCAATGAGATTTTATGCACTTTGCTCCAATTTATAGACTCACTTTGTAATTAGAAAAATTGGTGGAGATTAATGGAGGTTGAAAAAAAAGAGGGATAAATGAAAAAGAATTAAAATTTGATAAAAGAGAGAAAAAGAGGTTTAAAAAAAAAAAAACATATTTGAAGCCTATACTGGATTTAGTGCATTGGGTCTAGGAGGCCCCAACCAAAGTGTGGCCCTGTTCGGACGGGCTGTCCGAATTTGCCGAGGGCCGCACCTGAATTAGTTAGATCCTTTTAACGGGGTTGTATGGATCAAATTACGGTAGACTTGATTGCACCTGAATTAGTTAGATCCTTTTAACGGGGTTGTATGGATCAAATTACGGTAGACTTGATTGAATGATTAACATACGGAATGTCGTTGAACGAAACCAGTATAAAATGAAACTTTTTACTATTCCGTCAGTATGTTTAATTAAAAAGTGAGTAACTTTAAAAGAGATGGAGCATAAAATGAAAAAAAATTATATGGAAGATACAAAAATGACGTAGACGGCACCTGCATGCGAATTGCGCGATACTGAGAGAAAATTGAATTGAATGAGGTGGAGTAATTATAAAGTCAACCCGGACTTAAATTTTAAGTTGAGATGATAAATTAAATTAAATGATTCCTCGGTTCACACAAATTCCATTCCACCCATGCACTGCACTGAACGAACCTAATCTTCTTGCACATGCCACCTGCTACGCCAATTTCTCATGCTGCTAATTCTTTTTATTATCATAATACTCCAAATGAGACATTTTATGCAGCAAAATTCTTACTGCTATCTAAATTTAAATTATACTATATGCCTGACTGCACCTCAATTTTGCATGACGGGGAACAATATAAACCAGGCAATTTACAAGTTCTATAATGTACTAATTTACATTGATTCGTGTATCAACTGAAGAACCATTAATGACCATTAACATTGACTAATAGTAGTACTCCGTATTAATAATATCTTCATATATGGTTGTGATTCAAATCACTAAATTATGATGCCATTAGCACATTCGTTTCTATCTATCGACTTGGCAAACTGCCGCCCTAATCACCTTGATCACGTGACAGTCTATAAACTACAAAATCGAAATATACACTAAACTGTATGACATAATCAAATTCGAGATGTATAAATTATAGAGAAAATTAAATTATAAGTTTGGTTTCTCTTAAATTTGAACATATATGATGCCAATTGTAATGGTGAAACAATACCTCTCTAGTCACTTATCGTATATTAGTATTGCTCACAAATTGTTTTGATTCTACCATTCAAAAAGTGCAGTAAATATTTGAGACGGTACTGGTGGTAATTAAGTTGTTTATGGGACTTGCGGTGCATCATGTTCTAAAAATTTCAATATTTGCAGTAATGCAATGCTAAGTATGATTATGTTTGGATCTTTAGCACTTGAGATATTGTATACGCTGGGTCGTTTCAAGACTTTTAATCATGAATTGACTTTTACGTGCGACCTAAGATAACTCTGGTAGCTCCATAGAAAGATAATGATAAAATATAAGAGAAACCATAGAAATTTAGTAGAATTTAGTTAAGGGTAAATCTCCAAGTCCAGATTAAATTTCTTTCACACGGATTCAATGGATGATGGGCCAACCGTATCAAGGATTCATTCATTTCTTGTTTTAATACACATGCTCTTGTAAGTTGAAATGATGTCATCATTTAGTGATCCCAATATGTATCGTTTGTTCGAGCTCAATGTATAACGTTTATACGGGTAAAAACCCTGATCTATATCGTTTGCAGTAAAATGTGTAAGATCATTTAGTGTTAGACGAAATATCTAATCTGATTTAGACCGGTCCAGATTTACTATGAGCCATTGTGAGCTATACTGTTTGCCCCTATAATAGCTTGACACGTGTCTTAGATTAAAAAACCGAAATAATGCAGAAATTGGTGACAGGAAAAAAAAAACTAATAAACAAAAGGCCCCAAGAACATCGTCTTCTTCCTCGATCTTCACTGCCAGCGAGTCGATATCGGCAAATAGTGCAGCGAGTCATCATATTCTTTTTCTTCTCTCTCCAATTGGTCACTGAGATAACTTCTTTATGTTTCTCCACTCAATTTTCACCATCTCATAAACAATGAGTATGAGAGATTGATCGGACCTAATTATGAGCTTCCCTCTGCAATTAATTACATTAGTTTAATTCTTCCAAAAACTGAGTTCTTTCTGGGTTTCCACATATTTGCCTTGACATTTAGGTATGGCAATACCCAGTAATTGCTTAATTAGTTGATTCAAGTATGTAGACTTGTGTTCAAACATGGCAAATTAACAATGAAAACATAATACGGGTGAGATCTTCAAGATCTCATAGTACGTCGTCGCCGGCGGTGATGAGTAAGTAGAGTAGAAGACGATTTCTTCTGGGCGTTTTTTTTTTTTTTTTATATTTTCAACTTGCCTTTTGTATACTTGGCCACATGTCAAGTTATTATAGAAGCAAACAGTATAGCTCACACAATGGCTCACGATAAACCTGATCTGGATTTCGACTATGTAGTTTAAAAGAAAAAGAAAGAGGAACAGAATATAAAATTAAAGGAACTATATTTTCATAAAATAAGTTAAACTACATGTCATCCTCTCCCCCTTAGCATTAGTAGCACGTCCCATTCCACACCTCTCCTGCATGTGAACTACCATTGGTCCAGTTATGACAACATGTAAAATTAAATTATCTTTCTCATAAGAGTTTAATAGAGTAATACTACTATCATTTACTATATGCTAGTCATCTATTTATTTATATATAATAATGATCGGAGTACTTATTTTGTCAGAGATGAATGTCATTTGGTCCACTTCATGTAAATAATCTGCTTATCACATTTTTTCAGATATTTATTATCGAGCGTGTGCGTTAAAGGGTAACATGCTATGTAAGACAAAATCATAATTCAAAATTGTTTGGTTAAGGGTGGTGCTAAATTGAAACACCCATCTTAAATCTATTGCAATATTGATTGGGGTGAAATATCATGAATTTAAAGGTTACGAGTCACCGAAAGCGATAGTAAAAGTTTAAGAGAGGAAGAGGATGGATGTTCATTTTCATTAGCCAATGAGTAGTCATCATTATTATAACGCTTTCAAAACATTTTTTCAGCGGAATGCAGATTGTAAGTTTACAATTATTGACAAGGACCGATAGGGTTTTTTCACAAGTTTGAATGTGTACCGACAATTGAGTAAAATTCATTTTCGATATTTAAGTGGTTGATACAAGTTCGTAGTATATACAAAATCATATGAAATGGCGTATTTAAAATCCCATAAATGTCACAGATCTTAGGGATGACAATATGGCGACTATAGAGGATTATGTAAGCTTTATGTAGAGGGCCTTGGTTTCTTTTCGACCACTATCTAGCTGTCTAGAAATGGCGATCACGGTTTAGGACGGGAGATGGGTTGTTACAACTTACAATCCATGGCCAACTTTTTGTTGGCATTTACTAGAATTGGTATTGAAGTGTGCCAAACACTCTTTGTGCTCCTTGTATGTCTCGAGTTTGTTGTTGATTCTTTGGAATATTTACCGTATGTATTTAACATACAATCATACCTTCTTAATTTAATTAACAAGAATATATTTCTATATATCTTGACACTTTATTAGTTCTTTAATATTCTTTATTCACACTATATCGTACTTTAAAAAGAAATAACATAATAAATAATTTACTTTTACTACCCATCTTTTATTATTTATTTATTTACTCAATTTTTTTGCATGCTCAATTTGATAAGGTTGTTGCACCCTTCGTTAAGGCGGACTTGTCTAAGCTGTGTAATGTTTTTTTTTTAAAAAAAAAAATCATGTTGCAAAGGAACTGAGGGAGCATTTAATTACCAAGATTTTTTTTCCTACATCCAAATAAAAAGTCAAATGTCACTATAGACAAAGATCAGTAGAGCCGTAGGGGTCATATCATAAATAAATAAAAAGGTACCGAAATATGCATGACGTAACCAACCAATTTAGTTGAATTTAAATTCTTTTCCGAAAACAAAATTCCAATTTAATTCAGTTTTTAAAAAGTTGCTCACTAAATAAAATTAGAATTTTGTTAGTTTTATGGTGGTGGTAATCCACGCAGCCTGCCAGCTGTCCGGCCGTGGATTCTCTGACTGCCTTAATACGTACCCCGTGTGGGCCCAACTCATTCACACACACATACACTCTCTCTCTACACTCGTCACGTCTTAAACACTCTCTTGCTTAACCCTCTCCAACATATTTACACACAAGTCCCCGAAAAGCCCTAATATTTTCTATTTCATCCATTTTCCTCTCTAAAGCAGCAGCGTCTCTTCTTCTCTTTTTCATTCTTATTCCACACTTCATCATCCATCACTCCCCTCCTAAAATCCCACCCACATTAATTAATTAATTGAAAACTCTCTCTCCCTCTCTCTCTAAAAATCAATTGTCGGCGATGGCGAAGAGCGGCGTGTATGAGGGGGATCCGGTGACGGTGGCGAAGGCTGTGGAATTGAAGAAGGAATTGCAGAGATTGGTGAGGACGATTGTTGAAGACGATGACATCAGCGTCGAGAGGATTGATAAGGCTCATAAGACTCTTTTGGACTTGAGAGAATTGAAACTCATGAAGAAGAAGAAAACGAACAAATCGGTCTCGTTGCAGCAACTCCGTTACGATTGTGATGTTGATGATGATGATAGTAGCCAGGAGATGGTTTCTGAGCCTGTTCCTGATCATTTTATCTGTCCTCTTTCCAATCAAATCATGAAGGATCCTGTGATTGTTTCTACCGGACAGGTTGTTAATATTTCTCCTAATAATTAGTTTAATTTAGTTAATTGTTTTTGTAGTTTGTGTTTGTTTGGAGATTCGATTTGGTTACATTTAATTAGTTTTTGAACAAAATTGATTTTGAAGGATTTGTTGGTGAATATTTTGTCGGTTATTGCTAGTGTGATGTAACTATTCATTTGTATGAGGAAATGGAAAATGTGAGCTGGTAATTGTGTTTATTAGAAAATAACGTGGATTTTATGATTTTATTTGTAATTAGCTGGGTGTTCTTGAAGGGATATATTGGTATGGGTAAAACGGAAAATCCGAGCGCAATATTGTTTTGTTGGTCAACATAATGCTACTTGTAATGTGGGTGTTTGGATTGGAAAATAAAATAATTATTTATTGGAATGTAGAAAAATCCAAAATAGTATGCGTGGATTATTATTTCCTTGATCAATTTAATTATTATCTATGCTGTTCTTTGATTTTGTTTTTGTCTGTTGAAGCAGGGGATTGGGTTAACAAGTGATGTTAATTTGAGCATAATTGGTATGGGGAAAAGGTGCTTCTATTGATGATTTGGTTGCACTGTGTTTCTTTGGATCGATGATGATTGTAGTTAAATGTATTTACTTCCGTCAATATTGGTTTCTTGGTGGTCTCTGTACGGTTTGACATTGTTCTCTATGATTTTTGCAGACGTACGATAGGCCATTCATTCTCAAATACTTAAAGTCGGGGAACCGAACATGTCCAAGGACGCAACAAGTTCTTTCACACAGTATTCTTACTCCGAATCACTTGATCAGGGAACTGATAGCACAATGGTGCAAGGCTCGTGGAATCAAATTGCCAGAACCTTCCATGTATACGGACGAAGAGGGCTTAACTGAAGCTGATAGGGAGCATTTCGTTTCGTTGGTTGAGAAAATGTCGTCTACATTGCCTAATCGGAAAGAAGCTGCGAAAACACTGCGGCAACTGACGAAAAGGACGCCTTCGTTTCGGGCACTTTTTGGTGAGAATCCTACTGCTATAACTCAATTGCTGTCTCCACTCACTCAAAGTAAGTCCAAGAGTGAGGTTCCCGAGGAACTCCAAGAAGATATAATTACGACACTTCTGAATCTGTCCATTCATGACAACAACAAGAAGCTAGTTGCAGAGACTCCTTCGGTCATTCTTCTTCTTCTGGATGCATTAAGGTCAGGAACAATTGAAACGAGGAGTAATGCAGCTGCCACCCTTTTCACACTATCGGCTATTGATTCGAACAAAGCCCTGATTGGTAAATCTGGTGCATTTAAGCCATTACTCGTGTTATTGGACGAAGGGCATCCTTGGCTATGAAAGATGTGGCATCTGCAATTTTCAATTTGTGTATATTACAGGAGAATAGGGCAAGAGCTGTTGCGGATGGTGCAGTAGAAGTAATCTTGAAAAAAATCATAAGCAGAGTGCATGTTGACGAGTTACTTGCTATTCTAGCCATGCTCTCGACTAGCCAAAGGGCTATTGAGGAGATGTCAGACCTTGGGGCAGTGCCATGCTTGCTCAGTATAATTAGAGAGACGCCTTGTCCCCGTAATAAGGAGAACTGCATTGCCATTCTGCACACTATCTGTTTCAGTGATCCTACTACGTGGAAAGAGATGAAGGAAGATGAGAACTTGTACAAAACAATATCACAGCTCGCTGAGAATGGAACTTCCAGAGCTAAGAGAAAAGCAAATGGCATTCTTGATAGGCTGAAACGGATTGCTAGTCGTACTCATACTGCATGATTGAGTACAGTGAGGAGTGAGCACATATCTTGTAAATTCTACAACACCTAGGCTTCAATGCTCTGCATAACCAGAGGTACCCTGTGGTCCTTTTCAACCTTTCTTGTGCATATTCTGCTATATCATAGTAAGGTTTGATCGCAATTTTACAGATTGTAGTTAATGTGAATAATAACAGTGGGAAAGCTTTATTGTGAAGGTTTCTCTTCTTTCTGAATATTATTCAATAATGGATGCACATGTCTGAGTAGGCCAATTCAAGTTTTTCTATCAGCTAATCAATTTGGCTACCTAGTTTCATTGTATGATTTGCTAAGTTTGGGGTTATTCAATAAGGGTTTGGCATATAATTTCAGCACATGGGCTCTTAACATTGGTTGCTTGTATTTGAATGGAAGCATTAATTGGGTTTGGATCTATCTGTTACCTGGAACCAACTCAAAGTTGCAACTATCATTCATAATCTTAAAACACTTAACATGGCGCACACGGCACATGAAGAGATGTTGTCTCGGCTCTTTCTCTTTTCTGTTTTACACTGAGTCGATTTGTGGTTTGATATCTCGTTTTTTTTTTGGTAGTTATTCTCCAATGGTAGCTTGACAGTTCATTTGAGAATTGCTGTTGTGCTTAAGGAATGTGTAATGTTATAATGGGGAAAAAACATGGGCATATTGGGTGGTGTGGCTTTGTCTAGTAATATGGTCCATCCAACATAACCACTGGAAAATATGGCCTTTTTGCTAAGAACCTTATCTTCCTGAAAACACTGTACATGTCCATTCTGTCACTCTCGTAGTATTTCTGGGGGTACCCTATTTTTGGTTACAGCTAGGACAATGTACCTAATCCTAAGTGGTATTAGTCTTCCCTAGATAGTACTGTTTCTTAGATATTTTTACTCTATATGCACAGCAGCATGGGTGTGTGTCCTAGTTATTTTTGGGAAAACAATCATATGGTAGCTTCTCTGGTTGTATATGGTCCTGGGATTGCAAAGAATCCAACACAAAGAAAAAGATAAAGAAAAAAGTGAAAAGGTAGAGGAATAATTTTGGATGAGTGGAATAAAATTGATATGCCATGGCCCTCTTTGCTTTTCTTGCATATGAGTAAGATTGTTTCTGCAGATTCTGATTTGTGTTGCCTTGACTTTGAATCGTACTTATACAATTGATGGTTCTTCATGTACAATACTAGGACTAAATCGTGTTACAACAGGTGTACATTGCTTTGTCATAAGATTCATAATTTTTGTAGGAGTACCTCATGCTAAGCGTTTTAGATCAAAGAAGTCAATGATCTAATCGATTCTTCTTGTATGAGAGTACTCTCATTAGACTAATTAGATAGCGCTCAAAGATACTCGATGACAAAAGCCTATCGTCCTAATACGTTTCATGAATTAACATGTTTTTATACTTGTAAACTTTAGCTACTTGTCTTTTATGTCTGTTATACAAAATTTTATCATTTTTTATCACAACTTTGCCACATTTTACGAACTATATTCCAATTAAAACAAGTGAAATTTTTATATAAATTAAAATTTGATTAAACATGGGTAGAAATGTAAAATTGAGGAAGAGCTACTACGAACAACCGAAATCCACAGGTATACGATAACCCCTTCCTGGACATCAACCTGACAACCTCCTTGAGTTTATATCTTTCGCGGGAATCTTGGTACGTCTTGTACAGAACCCATAATGTTTTCTTTGTCACAGGCATAATACTTCCATTACTCATTTCCTGTAGAACCATCTCCATTTCAGAGAGTGGCGAGAACATGACCATTTTGCAATGGTAGACAGAAAAGAACGAACATATCCTCCAGCCTGCAAGCACTGAACGCCGTGCAAAATCAGCAAGCTTGTCCACAGCATTTTGCCTGAAATAGCATGAGGCAATGCATCTCGTCACCCCTATACCTAATATTCTTACGAAACTCCTTCGTATCCAAATGGCCCTGCCTGCACCATCATCAGGTAAGTCTTCTCCACGGCTTCCCACATCGAAGCAGCCAGATAACCTTTAATCATTCCTTTTTACTCATGCATTGACTGTAGGACTCAGATTCTGATCGTTTATCTACTGAAAAGCTGCTTCCATGTAATCCATTTGCACCAGGCAGCATACAAGGAAAGAACAGTTGCTGTACCAATCGCGGCCCTTCTAGCTCCACCATGAGGTCTCGATTTCATGTTGAATTAGAATTTTACCTCTAAGCTTGGAATCCCCTCCTCCGAAGTAGATTCCTCCGAAGTAGATTCATAGGTGAGACCGTGAGAGGTTCTGGCAGTTTCTGGTGCTGATTTTGATTTGATTTGATGAGATGCGTGAAATAGGGTTCTTCAGAGGTTTAGGGAAGATCAAGTTCAAACTGTGTACAAAAACAATGCACCAAATTTGCCGTTTTGCTTAACGATAGGAGTATAAATTAGATGAATGTATCAAACACCTAATTAGGAGTATTAGGAGTTGCATGGTCTTTCACTCTTTCCTCATATTCATAAGAATCACGACTTTTTACCAGCATTTCACTGCGGGGAACTGAATTGATACTTGGCTATTGGGACAGAGACAAGGGGATGCAGTCGGCTGTATACCATTCAATCAAAATTCAAAACTACATATATAGTTCAAGCGCTGTGCTCATAAGAGATATATCTGAGCAAAAAGGCTTTACACATAAGTGATACTGACTGATAAAGCACACCCCCCTGTACTCACAGGCAAAAGAGAGAACAGCTTTCCTAAGACACAGCTGTACAACCTTTGGTTGTTAACGTTTGTGCTTTGTACCCAGTTTACAAAAGATTACATTGTGGTACTGTACACATCTGGATTATCACACCGCGCCTTTAACAAAATGAACCTATGTGTAAGCTCCAGAGACAAAAACCCACAATTAACACGTTAGTCTAACTTATACGCCCACCCGTGGAGTTCGAGGTATGATCTTACCGCTGCTTTTATGGCCAAATTTGGTACCAGCTGATTTGGATAGAGCGTCTCACGGGTTAAAGGATCAAATTTTCCAACCTAAGGGGAGTGAGTAAGCGTTTTAAGTAAATATCTGTGAATATGAATCGACTATCATCATACATCACAAAGCAGAAACGCAATACGTACCTTTGTCAGGTGTTCAAGTATTGTTGCTCTTTCGTAGGTCACCCCACCAGGAGTAATAACTGGATCACGGAAGATATCTAATGTAATTTGACAGCACAAGTAGTCTGGCACCTGAAATTTAAAAATGGGTTATTAGAGGCCAGCAAGAGATAAATCGTGCAAATGTTAAGTCACTAGTGCTCACTTCTGTTGGAGTGTCATCTTTGGCAGCTTTCACGAATACCCTGTCTAATGTCTCCAATTTTTCGGCCATAGACTGTTTAGTCTCATCTACATAACCTTCTGAAATGAAATTCTTTTCCTTCAAAGCTGCTGCACATTCCTCTCTGAATTAAAAATGCCAAAGCCATTCAGGAAGCAACAGACTAAGAAAATTGAAAGTTTAATGAAAGAACAAGAGAAAATACTGGGAAAGGAAAACAAGATATAGGACAAGAACAGTACACTTACTTCAAATTCTGAAGTTCCCAAGAACGCTTGGAAGCCTCATATTCCCATTTTGAGTATTGAGCTCTTGCAAGCTCCTGCCATATTTCTTCCACCATGTAGGCCTGAGGGTTTGCCCCAGTTCCAAGGTCCAAGGCCTATAATAGTATATCAAATACATTACACAGAAACAAGATCCGAAATAGCACTCTTTATGCTACAAAGCGAAGTGCTCCCCTGAGTTTAACATGTGCGATCTATGTGTGCAACATATGTGATTTGAGGTTATAGTGTGTAATCCAGAAGTAGTCTTTTCAATGAATGTTTGTTTATTAAGTTCATACCATAAACGCAGGTAGAGCTTAAATTAGTTTTCAATGAGCTGTCGCAGACAACAGCCCTTGCAACCTCTATTTTCAGCATATTTTGCGAGCAACTAGATTCACTACTCGTTGCAAACAAGCACAAGCAGTATCTATCGTAACCGTATTTTGCAAACAACACGATTCTCAAGCTCTATCAACTAGCTAACAAGTCAAATGAGCTTGATTTACAATTAACCAAAATAAATCTGTTGAATGAATGCATAGCCGGTAGCTTATAGCTATAAGCCATCAAACTTAATAAACTGCTACTAAATTCAACTTAAAATACAAATTTAAAAAAAAAGTCCAACTTAAAATACAATGAGCTTTCTAATCCGCACTAAAATTTTATAAATGGTGAAATCTATATTATCAACTAACATGACCCCTTGATGGCATCGCGTTGTGAGGGCTGGCCACTACAGTGGTGACCGTAATGGCTTACTTCAATGGAGAGGTCGATTGGGGGATTCTCAGGATAGAAAACTGAAAACCACAGTGAAGCGCCGCTACATATTTTCTGTCAAGTGACTGGTTAAATCCATCTTAGTGCAAATACATCTAAATTCCCCCTCATTTTCTTATTCCATTATGCTTGCGCTGGTGCCCTTCACAACGATACGCCACAGCATTTGTTCCTCTTACTCATCTTCATTGGTCAGAAGTACACCTCATGTGACCCATAGTGGCATCAGCAACCCAATTTTTAAGGTACATCATGCTTTGTTTAACTACAATTCAGTTAAATTTTGTTTAATTGGGTCTTCTATTTACTTTTTGTTTACTACCTTGACAGGCCTTAAATCTGAACTTAATAATCCCTAAATATTGTATAGCCAACAGCCGAAAAGATCATACCATAAAAACACCGATATTGCTTGGGAAAGGAATAGGTAGTTAGACGTTGGTAATAAAAAGATGGTGAGATACGATTATGTGCTTATATAAGCAGTGGATGTATAAAAAAGCTGAGAAACATCAAATGGTGTTACATGTGATGCTAATGAGGTTTTGATGATGATGAAAAAGAGGTTTAACAAATTCTGAATATAAAGGGCAAGAGGCCGCTTTGACTCACACTCCAAAATGTTAAAAATAAAATTGTTAAGTGGCCATTGATACTTACTATCATCAAGCTCCTGTATCAACCATTGATTCGACGAAGAGGCAAATGGGCTGTGATGATGATGTTTGTGACAAAGAAGTCCGAGATAGAACCATCCAATATATAATCCACTTTTTCTGCATCGCATTTAATGCCGCAAATTGAAATAACTTCAAGTTGATAGTTGAGACAATTGGGAGGGAATTATAGGAACACTAAACTCTCATGAATGTAGGGTTGCACTTTCGAAGGAGTTGTTCCCATAAACCTAATCGCCTCAACTCTCAACATGAAGTACTTTGAATGTACGACATTTAATGCAGTGCCATTTGTGCAAAAGAAGGGACAGATATATCGAATGTTTCGATATGTTGGGATTCTTTATCACAAGCATCATTAATGCCTTTTGTCTCTTTCTCGAATGGATGGTAGGTTCTGGAGCTGGATAATAGTACCCCTCATATTCAGAATAGATGAAGTTCTGAAGTTTCTAAGCTTTTGCAAAATAAAGAGTTTGGATGTTAGCTACATGTTCTTCCATTTCTATCTCTCACATTTTTACCATAAATCTCTCTAATTAATGATCTAGTTAAAATAAAATCAACCATTATTTTCATACCTCCATGTTCCATTCTATAAGGTAAGTTAGAAGATTATTTCTTACTTATAGTTGCATTAAAAAGGGTAACTTGGGCAATTCTCTGTAATATGTACTCGTAAAATAAATCCCAAAACATCATTTAGTTTGAGGGAGTAATATCAAATGGGGCCGTTCACATATTTGCTCTTTTTGAAGCCCTAAAGATGTTAGTATCCCTTCTTATCATATCTAACATTTGTTTCACCTCCCCTTCATCATCAAACACAGTCAGTGACTTAGCATAAGTATCCCTTTCACCTACTTTTTTATTTTCAAAACTTCGTAACATAAACGGAGTCTTCTTTCAAGAACTCAAAACTCCTCTTACACCTGTACTCACATGACCACAAAAACAGTAAATGTCTAACCCATTCCACTCCCAAGAAAGATACTTAGGTATGATATTTGGGTGCTGCTTGTGGCATGTTCAAGGGAATTAAGGTAGTAAAACAAGAATTGAAGGAAAGCCTCACCTCAATTCAAGAAACAACTACCCGAAAGTTAAATTTTAACACTGAAGTTGAACATACAAATTGGAGGTTGCCAGCAATGTTAGAGAAAGCTGAACTTGAAGGTGCCTACCAGAAAAAAAATGGCCAATGGGCGGAGCAAAAAATGTGCAGTATTGATTTGAGGAACCAACATAGGACATACAAAGAATGGAATAAAAAAATTTGATATAGCAGCGTTCTCGGCCACTACAGGCCACGGCTCACTATCCTGGGAAATGCCACAACTCGTTGCTCCACTGAAGGTCATACCTCCACATTGGCCAATGCCAAAGCACGACGCAGTCATTGCTAATGCTAGTACAGAGGCTACTGAATATTAAGCAATCGACGAAACAGGAACATTAGAAGAAACGTAAGGAAGAAAGATAGTTCCTATGTTTACCAGACAGCAACAACGTAAGCCTCTGATAGGAAATATCACATCTAGGATTTATCTACGGACAGCAAGTAAGAAAAGCTCATAAATTATCGGACATCTTTCTCTGAAACAACCTCTCATACAGAAAATCATATATAGGATGAAGCACTTGACAGCAAAAGTGCAAAACTCAAAGATTATGCAGGAAGGGTGAAGCTCACAAGTATGCTATATTATTTATTATTTATTATTATTATTTATTATTATTATTATTATTATTATTATTATTATTATTATTATTTGTAATAATACAGAATTATCTGTACTCATATCTTTGTCAGGAGAGAAATGGATAGATATTTTAGAAGAGCCTTGTGGACTGGAGATCCTAATAGTTCCATGAAAGTGGCATTGCACTTGCAAAGTTTTTTTATTTTTTATTTTTGAAAGGTAATAAGAAAATTTTATTAGAGAGAAAATACACAGTATGTGTATTACAGCAACTCCACATAAAGGACACTCAGCTACTAAAAGAGCTTTAGAGGTAAACTTGACAAATTCAAGTATTTGGTGCAAAGCTTCTATAACCCAGCTTTTATGGCTGAATAGGAACAATGACAAATTGTGAATTTAGTAGTTACACACTTATTAGGTAAAAACACATTTAATATACTACAGATGGACCTTGAATGCTAAAGAACATTCACAACTGCAGGGGGCAGGAGAAAATTATTAGCAGACAAAAATACACAGATAAGACTTAAAGAGCCATTCATCAGCATCTTAGGGGTGAATGGAGGAATCTAACTGCCAATGATGTCGACCCAATAGCAACGTTTGTTCTACGGTGAGTCTATGTAGGAACTGGGCACTAATCAGAGATCAGCCATTGCGAAACATAAAAATGGAATGTGCATTTCTGCAATGCTGAAAGTGGAACCTTCAATGATTTGTTTTTCTGCTTGTCATTATAACAAGATGGGAAGTTAATACTGAAGTACTTGGGCATTAAAAATGTTCCTCACAACTATAATCTAGAAGGTAGCTTGCCTCTTAGGAACCATATTTATATATTTTCAACGAAAACATCAAGATAAGAGGGATTAATTAGCCATCTTATTCAACTTGATATATGCCCTCATTCATATGAGGCAATGTGAACCATTGACATATAACCTAGTGCAGCTGATGATGCTGTCATAGTTCACTATTGTATATACTATCCACATTATAGTGTATAATATGTCATTAATTTACCAGCTCATGTATAAACTTCAGGGAAGAATATGAGTATTAAAAGCAATGAATGAAAATTTGAAGTTGCATAAATTATACTGCTACAGTTATAACCTTAATCTGAACATCACGGAACGTGACGAAAAAAATGCTACAAGTTTCAAGAAACTTCAAACCATAAATAGACGAACACTCTACAAAATATGCACGGAGAGAATTGTCATATATGCATAGTTTCAGTTAAATGGTACTAGGGAAAGGAAAAAAGAGAGCAACAAAAGAAAAAACAGAATCATACTCTTTCCAACTGCTTGACACCTTCTCCATATTCTCTCTTTTGTAGAAGGGCAAGACCTAGCATGTAGTGTGCCTGTCATTGCAGAATATACTTAACTAGTTAAATGTACTCTGAGCATCAGATATGGCAAAACAATACTTCGTAATTACTCATGTGTCATGACCAGTATATGCATAAACATGAGGTCCCGATTCTCACCAAGTCGCATAAGCGGCCATCAGATGCATGGTGACTTAATGAGAGGGGACTCGTAAAAATGCGCATAATAACTAAGAAATGTCATAACACTCCAACAATATTTAGTCATTGGTGAATCCTAAGAACACACCTTGACAGACTTAGGATCAAGCTGGATAGCTCGCCTACAATCCTCCTCCACTCGAGTCCATTCTCTACACTCAAAGAAAGCGGAAACGACAAATAAACAAGAACATATTCAATATGTAATTTCAACAAACAAATGTACTATTAATGGAGAACCAAACAAATAACCGAAAGCGCGAACATTTTAACAATTCAACAAGTAAAGATGACATACTCTCGCTTGCGATGGCACAAAGCTCGATTGGTCCAATAAACAGGAACATTAGGGCACAAAGTAATGGCCTAAAAAATCAAGAAAACCAAATTCAATCGCAGAACAGAAATTAAATAGTAATATATAATACAAATCGAAACAATTGAGTTGTTAGAAATATAGAAACTACCTCCGTATAAGCATCAATGGCTGCACCAAGGCGATTCTTGCTGAAGTAAAGGTTGCCGTCGATTTTGAGTTGCTCGGCTTGTTTAGACCCCACGAGAGTCAGCGACATTTTGCCTCTTCAGCCCTATTGTTTGTTTATTTGTGATGATGTGTGATGAGGCAAATGAACGTAAAGAATTAGGTGAAGGAAAGACAAAAAACACACCACCGTTTGATTTGGGCAAAAAGAATAATGGGGAACAGGGGTTTCTCCAGAATTTTCTGGATTTTACGATTTGACCGGGAGAAGGCGGAAGGTTTTGGCACTTTGCGTAGCAGGTGAAACTGAATCGATGGTTCCGGAACAAGAATTATTATTATTATTATTATTATTATTTCTCATTTCCGAATCGCTGGTGAATTTGAATCGGGGAAGAAGGGAAGTACATAAAGCAGAATGTGATAAATGGAACCATAACTGTTTCGAGTCTTCTCACCTAAGCTACCTTTTAAATATATACTACCTCCGTCCAGGAGCAGCTGCACCATTTTGCCATTTCGGGCGTCCGGTTAGAGTTGCACCATTTCATTTCTTTGTCATATTTGGATATATTAATAATAATTTTATTTCATCAACAAATTTGAGTGGACACAAATCACCAGTAAAGTAAAAGCAACCTCCACTATCAATATAACTCAATATTTAACTCTTCTCCTTATTTTCTGTGTCCAAAAGCAAATGGTGCAACTGCTCTGGGACGGATGAGTATACCCAAAACATAAAAAGTACTTAAGGTAATAATAATGTTTCCTTTTACTACTCGATCGAATATGATTTTTCTTAGAGAATTAACACGAATGGACTGGGAACCATCGTTGGACTATGGGACTGGAGGTTCGGAGAAGAACTACTCAGACTGATGGTCCGGGTCGGATCCTTCACACCAACTCAAATTCTTCTTCCCATTTCAGTCAACTCCTTCTTTCTTCGTACTTCAGACAACTTTCATATCTAGTATAATATGGGGGGTGTGATGTTTGTCCGGTCTGCCTTGAGGTGACTTTACTCAAAGGATGTCGAGGTTACTTCCTTGTTAACAAAATATTGTAAGTGTGTGAATAACAAATATATCAAATGATATGGTATGTTTCCAAGAAGATTTCTTGTTATTGCCTTAGGGACAGGGTTCTTCCCACCATGAAGACCCAAAGTTGTACCTATGAAGTGAAATTTGGAGGCCCCCCCAATTATTCAGACCTGACTTCTCTTTCTTGGGATCAATGCAGACGTTGAAGAAACACATGGTCTGCTCAATGACTAGTTGCCAGTTTCCATACATGTGGTGGTTGGTAGGCTTGATCTTAAAAGATATGGGCTTGGCCCATATTCATGTAAGAAAATATGTCTTTTTTTTTATCCACTTATGTTGGGCGTTTAGTCATTAACAACACATCCGGACACGCATATCGTGGTCCTTTGTACTCTGATATTGAACCTCGGGTATCAAACCTTGAATGAATGTGACTCTCTATAGTCTCTTGTTTCTAAGTGCCTCCAGGCATGTACCGTGGACCACGACTCCTAGAGCTTAGTGACGATTCTACGTATATCCTTTCATAGACTTAGGAGTTAGATGGTGTCAATGTCCGGAAGTGCCAATATCTCTAAAGGAGCGACCTACTTGGTTATTGGCTCTAATCCAGAGGTGCACTCACACGAATCCTAAGTGTTAAATGACCCAAGTCATCTTAGAACGCATGTTGGCGGACTAGGAAGAACTGGTCATATTTTAATATCATCATATGTCCGGATGTCCCCCTAGTTTCTTCCAAGTATCCTATTAGAAGATAGTTGAAAAACTATGGTTAGAGTTGTTGAATCAATCCGAGACGCTCAAATGCAACGAATAAAAACCATCTCGACGTGACGGTGTGGTTGTTGAAACAATTCGATATGTTGAATGCAACGAATAAATACTTTGTCATAGTGCTGTGATCGGACGGGATAAGACTGACGTAACGTTGTGACCTAACGGTCTTTTGGCTGTTGTGGCTTTGTCGGACGGTCTTACTGAAAAAAAAAAGGTTTCCATTTAGGTTTCATCACTCAAGCCTTTATCAGTCTCCCTTCTCCCCACACCCCACCTTTTTGTAGTCGGTGAGTCTATGCTAACGAACTGTTGTAAAGTCGTAACGTTACGACTTTACACTTGTAAACACTTGTAATCATGATCTGGACGGTTGGAAATCATTTACAACCATCATCTATCATTTACAACTTGATTATCTTGGTTGTAAATGGAATTTTCCGTTTACAACTGAGTTATCTTGGTTGTAAATCATAAATTCCGTGCTTATTCAGAGCTGACATCGACGGGTCCACCAAGGATATGGGGCAACAAATGTGATGATAAAGTCCTGTAAGTACAAAGGACGAATGGCATCACTTCGACAACTGACCGGTTCCCATATACACTTCGGTGTGGAGTATACATCGATGGGAGTGTCCGGTGGGTACTTCCATTGTTCGATAAAGCTTCTTCGAACAACTATGCGCAGTTATGGGAACGTTTCTCGATTGTCCAACAATGCCGTGGGATCGGCTCACACTTGCTCCAACAAGTATAACCTCCACGCATACTAGTCTTGTCTGGTTCATTCAGACCCCCACATCCGAGATGAACCTCGACTAGGGAGAGTTTGGGATAGATGATAACTCACATAGCTCCCACTATCTGTGTGATCGGTCATCTATCCGAGGGGACATGTTTAATATCAATACAGACAGTAATAAAGGTATGACATGCTGCAGCCTGGTGTAATATAAATATGAAAGCGATACTCAATAGTAAAATGCAACAAACATATATTATATTACGTTGACCTGTGTAATAGTACATATATGCCCTCTATAAGGGCACCATGCCCTTAGTAAGGACTGTCTCTAGGACATATACACTATCAATCTCCCACTTGGACTAGAGCCAGTCACCTTTATGCCTAATGCCCAGATTAGCATAATGTCTTAAGTGGACTTCCACTGATAAGACCTTGGTGAAAGGATCTGCCACGTTGTCCGTGGTAGAGACACGTTCTATACTAACTTCTCCTCTATCTATAATCTCACGTATAACGTGATATTTTCTAAGTACATGTTTGTTCTTGTTTGTAGATCTAGGCTCCCTAGCTTGAGCGACGGCGCCCGTATTGTCACAATAAATCGTTATTGGACTGGGAGCAGGAACAACCCTCAATTCCTTCAAGAACTCTGAAATCCAGACAGCTTCTTTCGATGCTTCTGATGCAGCAATGTACTCGTCTTCTGTGGATGATTCAGCAACCGTGGCTTGCTTAGAACTCTTCCAACAGACTGCTCCTCCGTTCAATTTGAATACGTATCCGGTCTGTGACTTAAAGTCATCAGGATCTGATTCAAATCCAGCGTCGACATACCCAGACATCTTTAATTCTGGTTCTCCACCAAACACCAAGAACATCTCTTTAGTCCGTCTAAGGTACTTAAGAATGTTCTTCACAGCAGTCCAGTGAGGTACTCTTGGATTCTGTTGGTGTCGACAAGTGACACTAAGCGCATATGCCACTTCGGGCCTTGTGCAATTCATTGCATACATTATAGACCCTACTGCCGAAGCATAGGGAACACGACTCATTGCATTTCTTTCTTCATCAGTTTTAGGACCATCCTTAACTGATAAGATAATCCCATGCCTAGCTGGGAGAAAGCCTCTCTTTGAGTCGTCCATCTTATAACGCTTTAGTATTTTGTCGATGTAGGTGGACTGTGTCATTCCTAACATCCTCTTGGATCTATCTCTAAAGATCTTGATCCCTAGGATGTAGTTCGCTTCACCCAAGTCCTTCATCGAGAAGGTATTTGATAACCAAACTTTAGTCTCTTCTAGCATAGAGACATTGTTTCCCATGATCAAAATGTCATCTACATAAATGATCAGGAAAACAACTCCTTTGTCACTGTGTCTCGCGTAGACACAGGGATCTTCCTTGCTTCTGATGAAGTCAAACGATTTGACAGCTTCATCAAAGCGGATATTCCAGCTCCTTGACGCTTGCTTTAGCCCATAGATGGATATTTGTAATTTGCATACAGCAGTTGGTCTGGTTTTACTAATAAAACCTTCCGGTTGTACGATATAGACCTCTTCCTCAAGGTTGCCATTGAGGAAGGCTGTCTTTACATCCATCTGCCAGATTTCATAATCATAGTAGGCAGCTATCGCAAGTAGAATTCGAATGGACTTCAATTTTGCTACCGGTGAAAAGGTTTCATCGTAATCGATGCCATACCTTTGCGTGTAGCCTTTCGCCACAAGCCTAGCTTTGTGCTTTTGTACCTTGCCATCGGCATCTGTCTTTCGTTTAAAGACTCATTTGCACCCAATTGGTCTAACCCCTTGGGGCAAGTCTACCAAGTTCCAAACTTCATTCTGGTACATTGAATCCATTTCTAATTCCATGGCCTCTTGCCATTTGTCTGAGTCAATATCAATTATTGCCTCTTTGTAGGTCTCGGGATCTTCCCGATCTGATAAACCGACATCAAGTTCACTGATGTCTTCTATCATAAGACTTTGCTTCTGAGGTCCTCTTAGGATCCTCTTCGACCTACGGAGCTCGACTTGTTCTAGTGCTTTTCTTTTCTGGCTTCGTGTAACACGAACATTATCAGTGGGTACTGATACACCCGGTCGCTGGGCGCGACCTTGTTCCCTTGCGGGAGGCTGTTCTTGTGCAACTTGTTGCACAAGTTGGTTGAGAACGGGTTCTATTGGTGTGGTTTCAACTGTTGATCTAATCACAGGACTCCCACTGACTATGACATGCCTAGCAAGTGTCATATCATCACCCTTGTCTGCTTCGAAAGCTCCCACTGAACTTGAGTCCAAATTAGAAGATTTAGAGACCTCATGTTCGCGCGTGTTCAAGTTTTGAATTTCTTCAAGTTCTATCATATCATCTAACCTCTCTTCTTTGAGGTATTCATCTTCTAAAAACTTCACGTTTCTAGATACGATCACCTTGTGATCTTCAGCATGATATAATTCATAGCCTCTCGTCTGACGAGGATAGCCTATGAAATATACTTTGACACCCTTGGCATCGAACTTATCAGTGAGCATCAGCTTGACCATCGCAGGACAGCCCCAAGGTCTAAGATAGCCTAGTGAAGGCTTCTTTCCCTTCCATAACTCATAAGGAGTTTTCTCCACTGATTTAGATGGTACACGGTTCAGAATGTAGATTGCAGTTTGTAGTGCATATCCCCACAGATACTTTGGAAGAGTCGAGAATCCAATCATTGATCTTACCATGTCTAACAGGGTTCGATTCCTCCTCTCAGACACACCATTTAACTGTGGTGTTCTAGGATGAGTCCATTGCGATTGAATCCCATTTTCCTTCAAGTAATCGATAAATTCTTCGCTAAGGTATTCACCTCCTCGATGTGATCGAAGAGTGACTATCCTTAGGTTCAATTCATTCTCGACCTCGTTCCTAAACTCCTTGAATTTCCCAAAGGTCTCGGATTATTCTTCATAAGATAAATATATCCATACCTTGAGAAATCGTCAGTAAAGGTAACGAAGTAAGGATAACCGCCACGCGCATGGACTTTAAACGGTCCACATACATCGGTATGTATGAGCTCTAAGCAGCGAGTGGCACGAACACCTTATCCAACAAAAGGTTTATTCGTCATCTTACCCTTAACACAAGATTCACATGTTCGATATGATTCAAAATCAAATGGTTCTAAGTAGTCCAACTTCCTTAGTCTTTGAATCTGTGTTTCATTGATATGGCCTAGCCGACAATGCCACAGATAAGATGGATTATTCTTCTTACTCGAAGACGGTTGTTTGTTATGTATTTGAAATAAAGGTAGACTACTTTGCAAAATATATAAACCATTCACCAAGCGAGCTTTTCCATAATACTGATCATTTAATGAAAAATAACAAATATTATTCGCAAATCGAAAGGAAAAAACCATATTGTCTAACAATGGAATGGAAATAATATTTCTGACAATGGATGGAACAAAATAAACATTATCAAGTTCTAAACATTGTCCCGAAGGTAAATCTATCTTGTTGCGTCCAACGCGTTTGGCTTCAACTGGATTGTCGTTCCCAACATGCAAGTCGATTTCACCTTGCTTGACTAGCCTGTGATCAATTAGCCCCTGCACATTATTACAAATGTGTGAGCCACAGGCTGTATCTAATACCCAACCATTGGAGTCAAAAGTAGTCATGTTCATTTCAATAACAAACATACCTGAGCCAGAAGCCGATGACTTCTTAGCTTGATCTGCCCTAAGCTTAGGGCAATCTTTCTTCCAGTGGCCCTTGAGCTTGCAATAGAGATAAATCTCGATCCTAAGTCGAAATTCAGCCATCCTACGATAGCGCCCATTCTTGCCACCCATCTTCCTTTTGGGTCTACGATTGACCCTTGGGAATCTGTTGGCAATGGGTCTCTCAGCAATCAACTCTGTTGCTATCCCAACATTGGGATTGTGAATAGATTGCAACAATCTTTGCACGATCAAGATAATGGAAGCCTTAGCTTCTAGCTCTAAGCCATATCCAACAAGTTGTAAGAGAAAGTCAACCAACGACTTAACTTGTTCAGGCGACAGCTCTTCTGTCCCAAGCCTTTTGATAAGCATGATCTTGATAGCTTCGAACCCTTCACACATCCTTGGAGCATCCAAGAATGAGGAGAGATATTTCACAATCTCATATGGTTCCTTGTCTCGACATGGTCCAACCATATTGTCAGACATAGCATTCAGCAACAAGTTCTTACAAACTCGGCCTTTTCCACTTCCAATTCATAATAGCAATCATAGGTTGCCGTAGTGAATTCAGTGGGAGGTGGAGGGATAGGTTCGTCCAAGACGTACTCAACCTCATTGTACCAT
Source organism: Plantago ovata (assembly GCA_028274465.1). Lineage (NCBI taxonomy): Eukaryota > Viridiplantae > Streptophyta > Magnoliopsida > Lamiales > Plantaginaceae > Plantago > Plantago ovata. Next base: position 79,927,980 of record CM051458.1, read on the forward strand.
AGCACCTTTCGTACCTCATGGATCCAATCCACGTAGTTTGGTCTTGTTAGCTTTTGCAACTCCAAGTTGGCAACAAGCTCGGAGGACGGTACAACCATTTCTAATATCCTAAGGAGAAATAATATAGAACGAAAATAATAAATCAACTATTGAAATATTATTTCTAAATACACAGTCAACATAACTAAACAACAAGAACCTTTAGCTGTTTAGCTCCCACTATTTTCACATATGCTTGCCCCCACAACAAACATACGGGTAATGTCCAACAAGTTACCGTAGTGGCCAAAATCCAAATCCATACTATGCTATACTCCAACGGGGGCTGGTCGCATAGCATAATATGACCGGTAGGACTAGTAAGACTATCCAATTGCGTCACACAACTCTTGGTTGTTAAATCTAATTTAACTCGATGCCCTACATATTGTACCTATCGAGGTCGCTAGATACAATATGTAGTAAGTCATAACCATAGGCTTACTCTAATCTGACGATTACTGCGAGTCTGTAAGACGAGGTCGCAAATACAAGAAAACGCAATGAAAGTTCAAAATTAAAGCACCCTATGGAAAGCATCTCAGAAATACATACATATATATATTTCTGTATTTATATTGGTTGGGGCTTGTAGCTTGAGGGTTGTTATCAGTCATCTACAAACAAATAAGGGCGCCGCCTACCCATCATGCATGAACGGTCTACACGTAATGGATGTCGCCTATCCATTCTAGTTCTAAACGCGGTCAAGCACATAATAGGTGCCGCCTACCCATACATAAATATGCGGTCCGACATATAAGAGGGCGCCGCCTACCCTCGCATGCATAGCGGTCGAACGGAATGTAAAATACATGGTATTTAAACATGTATTGTCAAACAATAGCATATAGAGCATATGAAACAAGTAGTAGCCTATGTGGATGACAAATGACTTCATAATTTCATTATGAAAATTATAATCCCATACTTATAATCTCTATGAAATAATTGAAAATGTGGACTAGATTGAATAATCGAAAATTCTATTGACCAAGTAGCAATTTTCGAAAACTCGAAGGACTTAATTGTAATTTTAAAAACCTTGGAGGTGTTAAATCTAAAATTCAAAAGTAGAAGGACTAATTTGTAATAAACAATAAATTGATAAATTACAAATAAGCCCTTTAACTTTATACTAATTAAATTTTAACCCCTCTAGTTTAAAACAATTACAATTAAATCATATTTATATTTCAAATATAAAATTAAATCATCAAAACTTTCAAAATTCGATTTTGGGTCCAACCCGAAAATATATATATTTTTTTTTTTGAAAACGTGGGACTCCCCCTGGTGCCCGCGGCCCCGGGCGACCGGCGCCCCCGGCACGCGGGCACCGGTGCCTCGGGTGCAGGAGCCGGGCGCCTGCGTCCGCAGGCTCGTGACGCAGGTACCCGGGTGCCCGCGGTACACGGGCGCTAGGCGCCCGTGCCGCGGGCGGCCGGTAGCCGCCTGCGTCGCGCAGGTCGCCCGGTCTGAAAAATATATATTTTTTATAATTTTTTTTTTTGAAAAATATAAATTCTAAATTTATATAAAAACAAAACTTTTGAAGATCGAATTTATCATAGAATCAATTGCATCCACATATCTACAAAATCATACAATATATATACGTATATACGTAATCAATTAACCTCGCTCTGATACCACTGTAAGAAAATAGGGTCAGAGTTACCCCTAGGGTACGCAGCGGAATTTCAAAAAATTTCTTAACATACAGGTTAATTGATTATGCATATGTCGTATATATATTAACACGTCAATTAGAAGACTAACCTTACTTCCAAAGCAGCTTCCAAGTATTCGTAATATTCCGGTGTATCTTCTCCTTCGTCGAAGATATCTACAATGCTCTGTATATCTGCAAGACAATAAGAGTTAGTTTCCAGCTCCTAGAACCTCAACCTTGGTATGCACGGATGAATAGCCTATCGGAAGAATGCTAGGATATTCTTTGTGTGACCAATAAGACGGGGCGGCGATTCCTCCGGTAAGATGGCGCGCGCGGGTGACTGTGGAGGAGTGGAGAGTTTTATTTTCTCTAAGAAAACTGGGTAGAATGTCTGTGAAAGTCTATGTCAAAAACTCTCTAATAGTCTACTATATATAGTAGTCAATAGAAGCCTAAAGCATAAGCAATTAGACTTCGTAAAGGAATAAGAATCTAATTCTTATCGCACAAGGAAACCAATATCAAGTCTAGATTCATTCCGAATCAAATCAAAACTCAAACAGGAAAATCTAACTTATCCCTTGGACTTCTAATAGAGGAAGGAGTCGAACTCCTTCCCCTTATCCATCATGCGCGCGCGCGCCTCCTAGGGACATTAGGTGGGTCCCAATTTTGGGACCCACTTATAGTTCTATGGCAATTCAAACTCCAAGTAGATTTTGCCCAAGTGCATATGTTAATTCTAAATTAACATATCCTTTCTAATCAAACCTCCATTATATTTCCAAAATATAATCTTTAATTGTATTTACATAAAATACAATTAATTAGCCAATTCAGTTAATAATTCCAAATCATTAATTGAGCCACCAATTATTATAATTAATTCCAAATCAATTATAATCCATCAATCACAATTAATTCCAAATTAATTGCGATTCCATCTTCAAGGATATTCTGATAGGCTGAATCACCACATAGTGTGACCCATAGGGCCTCATCGTATTAAGCAAGTCCTAGACTAGGCAACATGGAATTCCTAGACGGTTCCATTTGCAATATTAATACGTGAGAACGTTTGAGAGTTTTCTCAAAGCTAACCCTTTCGTTGCGAAGCCTGTTGCGCTCAACGCGACGATGGTAACGTTCCTTCATCTGACTTGCTCGAATGTATCTAGGATCGATGAAGTGTCTATCCCAATAATACATTCATGGGCGTCTCAGGGAGTTGCTTGGTTAAGATATACTTATGACCATCATAATATATCATTTGCACTGGCCAGTGACTTTACCAACACAACTATGCAGACTATGAGAAGTGCTTTCCTGTGCTACACTTGAGAGATGAATCATTCACATAATCACTTATCACCCCCATTTGTATTTAGCCATAATCCTGGATCGTGTCTTAGGTCAGCTGCTTATTCAGAGCTGACATCGACGGGTCCACCAAGGATATGGGGCAACAAATGTGATGATAAATTCTTGTAAGTACAAAGGACGAATGACATCACTTCGACAACTGACCGGTTCCCATAGACACTTCGGTGTAGAGTATACATCGATGGGAGTGTCCGGTGGGTACTTCCATTGTTCGATAAAGCTTCTTCGAACAACTATGCGCAGTTATGGGAACGTTTCTCGATTGTCCAACAATCCGTTCCGTGGCCGTGGGATCGGCTCACACTTGCTCCAACAAGTATAACCTCCACGCATACTAGTCTTGTCTGGTTCATTCAGACCTCCACATCCGAGATGAACCTCGACTAGGGAGAGTTTGGGATAGATGATAACTCACATAGCTCCCACAATCTGTGTGATCGGTCATTTATCCGAGGGGACATGTTTAATATCAATACAGACAGTAATAAAGATATGACATGCTGCAGCCTGGTGTAATATAAATATGAAAGCGATACTCAATAGTAAAATGCAACAAACATATATTATATTACGTTGAACTGTGTAATAGTACATATATGCTCTCTATAAGGGCATCATGCCCTTAGTAAGGACTGTCTCTAGGACATATACACTATCAATTTTATCTCGTCTCCGAAATCGAAATATCGATTGGAATTGCAGTTTCGGAGGTCTTCTACCCCGTATCGGCCCTATGTCTTTTTCGCCGATTAGAATTGCAGTTTTCGGATCTTTATTCTACAGGTAAGTGATCATATATATATTTTTTCAATTTAAAAAAATGTGTATTAAGTATTAATTTGAAAAGTATGATCAACTCATGTATGACTTTATTTCATGAATGCAAACATTTATTTTGAATATATCAGGGTTTCTTTACTTATCATTTGTTGTGCATTCAGTGGTTATACCATTAAACCTATTGTCTTGTTGTGGCTGAGTGTTGATGTAGACAAAAAAAATTAAGAAAAAGGTTGTTAATAATGATGAAATACAACAAAAAGTAATCATGAGATTCATTCAAATGAGTCTTTTAAGCAAACTCTAAGGAACTTTTGAGTGCATTTCAATTTAGTACATGGATTACAGATTCTGTAACATGGATTACTGATTCTGTAACATGGATTACTGAATCTTTTTCTTGATGTGAAATTATTAAAAGTTCTTTCTCATCCAATTCACAAACTAGGCGCAGTGGCACACTTCCAAAATTCTGGTTAACAGGATAAGGTCTTTTATGAATAAGATCATTTATATCCTCGCTTTGCCTCTTCAAAAAAAATTTGGGCAACTTGTTCATAAACTTGTTTATATTTTACAGCAAGTTTGGGGGATTGGTATAACTGAGAATTTAACTGATTCTGTTGAAAGGTCAAAGAACATTATGCACAACATTTGAACTACTTCTTTAAACTGTTTTTTTAACTGGACCTTTCAAAATTTGAACTATCATTTTCCTTTATTGACTCAGCTGATCTTATCTCAATCCTTGGGGAAGTGGAGATGTGAGTTTGACCTTTGGAAACTGTAATGCTTTAAATGAAAGGCTATGAATGCTTGCATATACTGCATTGAGACTGTTTAGTGGGTAGATATGTGTCTATATATATCACTACTTGTTATGTGATTTTTGTGTGTGCAAAAAAGTTTATTCCATTAACCTCTCTGCAACCTTCTTCCACCAGAAAGTATGACCTACTACAATACTGGTGCTCACATTTCACCTTCAGATGGCAGTGGCTTGGATAGAATGATACTCTCTCGTTTGCTAAGTATCATTCCCAAACTCACGGTTCATCCAGTTCCAAAACCCTTTTTTTTGCCAAAACCTAGAGGTCGACCTAAACCCAAAAGAGTGAATCATTGGCTTTCCTTGGAAATTTTCTTTCTTCATAAAAAGGGAGAGAAGATTGTCCAAGAATATGGTAGCATGGCGTAATGATTCTACAGAATATGCTAGCAAGGCGTAATGCCTCCTAGCCGTTCTGCTTCTGCATCTTCTTCGTTGCTACTCTCCCTCCTTCATTAACGGGGATGCAGTAGTTAGATTGTGTCCAAGGCGGTGCATCAAAGCTCGTCTGCCACAGGCCCCCCATACCCTGAACAAGTCAATTAGCTTGTTTCTCAGGGACGTGGGTGGATGCTTCCTTCCTTGGAGAACGGAGATAGAAACAGAGTAGAGATCAAAGGCATAGCCGAGATTGTCATATCAAATGGAGAGATATGCACAACGAGTTTTACTTTCTGTTCTTGTGTTCGACTTAGATAAAGATCTTTGTAACATTTAGTATGCGAATGTGATATCAACATTGTAATCTATTTTTTCTGTGAATTAATAAAGATGTGTTGAATGTTGAATATTATGTTCTTCATTTTAATTGGCCTTATGTGGATTTCAAATGTGACTTTTAAGCAAACTGTAAGCAACTTTTGGTTGCATTTCAATTTAGTACATGGATATGTAACATGGATTACTGAATCTGTTTACTGTTGTGAAGTTGTTAAAAGTTCTTTCTCATCCAATTCACAAACTAGGCACAGTGGCACACTTCTAAAATTCTGGTTAACAGGAAAAGATCTTTTATGAGTAAGATCATATATCCGTTTCAACATGGGTCTTTTACATAAAGAAAAACTATTTGGTATGTTGTTTGTTCTGTTCTAGGAAGAAGCATCATTTATGAATAAGATCATTTTTTTTTTTTTGGTTTTGCTGTTTGGATTGTTGAGTCTGAGGGTTATGAAATACTCGTTCAAGTAATGTGCTATGTTGTAGGGAGAATGAGATGAAGTAATATTCTATTCATGTTTTTTTTTGCGTCCTATGGTCATAGTTTTGTGCTATATGTTGATCTAATTAACTGTTATCAAGGCTATGTATAAAATTTACTTTTGGTTGAATCAAAGTTGTGCCTTTTTATTATCATTTACTATTTTTTTTATTGTATTGTATTTAGTAATATTGTGTGAAAATCATCTATTGCATAAAATAAAAAGGGAAGAAAACAAATAAGAGCAAATAAATAGACATAGCCTTTTCATTCAAATCATGTAAGCACAGCAGAAACCAGTACATTGATTCCAAAAGACTTAAAAATATAACCAAATTTGAAAATAAAAGAATGGCCTAGACCATGCCACTCTTCATCTGAGCAATGGTCCCTGAAATCCTGGTACACATTGTTCATGATCTCAGGATGAGATACCACACTGATCTCCATGAGAGCAACGTTGATGTCAGTTGCCTGCTGGCTCACCTCAATATGCTCAAACCCCACAATGGATAGCCTTGATGCCAGGTCAGTAGCTTGCCAAAATGGACCTCTCCTATTGCAGTTCCCTAGCATGAGCCTTGAACTGCATGATACATCTTGAATGTTGAGTCTGATACTGTCACCAATGGTCCAGGTGACCTTAGGCTCGTAGTTGAACTTGGCAGGATAAGAAACAGAGGTAGAGGAGGTCATTTTGAATTTATTTTTTTCTTTCTTTTTGTATATGAAAATTTCTTGAATGTGAGTTGTGATGAATCCTGACCCCTTGCTATTGGCCAATGAATCCGACTATCCTATGCAGCTTTTCAAATAAACTATCTGCAGTATTTACCATGCAAAAAATCTGCTTTGATCCATTGAAATTGCTGAGAAATTAAAAAATGGACTATTAGCATGTAGTTTTCCGATTTTTGTAACATTATGGAAACAAATATAATGTGTTATAACATGTAAATTACTGTTGCTGTGCCATGTGATGTAATGTGTGATAACGTGTAAATTACTGTTGCTGAAAAGTATTGTCAAGTTTTTCTGTTGCTACTGACTGGTAAACATGCACTACATGATACTGCAAGTGCTGAATAGGCACCACCCATGAGCAATCAGCGGTGAATTTTACATGTACTGTAAAATGGAAATTCCAATTTTGGTTTCTCTGAATGCTATGCACAATATGGACATGAACTTCTGATAAGTTGTAGCAAGAGGACATAAGTATGATGGAATTTTTAGTATTTGCATAAGTGTGCAGGACTTCTTATTCTCATACCATTGACAGTTTGGGATCGTTCATAAGAATGCAGAAACTGTTAGATCGTTTGTTTGTGTTAGTGTGGATATATATATGGTAGATATCATTTTCAGTTTATGAAATTGGAATTGGTCAGTAATGTTATGCTCGGATTCATGATCGAAGGTGCTACGAAGGTCCAAGAGGAATATACTTGGTGGATTTTTTCCAGAGGCAGTTGCGATGGATGGCAGGCGTGCTATTTATGGCCTAATATGCACTGGGCTTATCTCTGCATGTTATGTTCAAATTGTATTATTCAGTATTTCTATTTGATTCACGTACTGACTATGTTCTATTTGTTTGAATAAATCCATCATTATTTGATTATATAATGCCAGTGATAATGTATGTCATGTTCGAAAAATTAAGGATTTGGGTCTGGACTGGATAAAAGTCCAACAAAAATCATATACATACGTAATCGACCTAAAGAAAAGTCCAACATCCATTCGGCCCATTACCGCATTTAGCCCAAAATCAATAATAAAATAACCGGGTTTTCTAAGGTTAGCGTTATTCAAATCAATTAGGGATTTCTTAAAAATTATGGTCGTATTTGGGGATTTCACCAAATCACGTTTCTAGGGTTAGGGTTCCTCAAATCAATTTGGGATTTCTAAAATTGATTTTGGAATTTAATACCCCAATTCCAAAAAAATCATATACAATTAATGGGCCTTAACATAGACTTTGGACTTTAGCAAGAGGAAAGTCCAACAAAAATCATAAAATATGTAATGGGCTGGAGATGAAGGAAGCCCAAAATAACAATTTGATTGATCTGTCAACAGACATTCCGGCCTATTAACCACTTTTGGCCCAAATCCATAATAATATTTCTAGGTTTTCGAGGGTTTTGTCAAATCAATTTGGGAATTATCCCGAAAATTAAGGGCCTTTTTTGGGATTTCAGCAAATCGATTTTCTGGGGTTAGGGTTTATCACATTAGATTTGGGATTTTCAAACGCCTAATGTTAATTTGTGGATGAAATCGATCTGGTCATATATGCCCCAATTTTCTAGGGTTAGGGTTTTACAAATCAATTTGGGATTCCTCAAAAAAACTAAGGGCGTATTTGGGGATTTCACCAAATCAAATTTTTGGGGTTAGGGTACATCAAATCAATTTGGGATTTATAAACAATTAAGGACGTATTTGGGTGTTTCATCAAATCCAAATTCTAGTGTTAATTTGGGGAGCTCACGAAATCGATTTGGGAATTTAGTGCCCTAAATGTCTAGGGTTCGGGTGTTTCTAATCCATTTGGGATTTCTTAAAAATTAAGGATGCATTCGGGGATTTCACCAAATCAATTTGGTGGGGTTAGGGTTCATCAGATCAATTTCTCAAACGCCAGGTTTTAATTTGGGGATTTCTTAAATTTATTTTCTTGCGTTTTTTACTACTTCAATGTAAAACTGTAACACAACATACTATAAATTTCCCTAAATTTATTCATTTCGGTAAAATTAGAATGATACATTCAGGAAAGATTACCATGCCCCCCCGCGCAAGGATGACAAACACAAATTCAGTAATGGCCCCAAACATATACTGTACCAGAAAATTAAACATATGGTACATGGGTGAATCACCACTCTGGCTCCAAACCTATTGCTGATTTCTGTAACATGTCGTCAAACAAGTATCCAAATCCCTGCTCATGATATATATCCCTTGTATGTATTTTCCTTCTTTCGGGTCACACACACGTATGAAAAGATGTACAAATCGGTATCCAGCAGCCTCACATGCCTTGATATGCTTCAATAAATCATGATCCGAATTTATAAACTTAAAATCACAATGACCGTCAGTTGATACAACAAAACGATCGCCTCCTCTGTGGGGGAAGGAAAATGTTGTCACAAATCGGCTAATGATTTCTTTAATTCCCCGAGTCTGTTCTGAACCCTCAATGGTTCATGCCTATAAAAATAAGCTCCGTCGCTATCTTTGATGCGAGCACGTATTGAGATTGTTTTGCTGCAAAGCATCATAAGATATATTTCTGTTTTAATATAGAAGTAATTATTAGTTAATTAAAGTCGACCTATTTTATGAATCAACTGTCAAATATAAACACAGATGCAAAAAATTATCATTTTCATTCACCTATGGTAAATCCTGTTCTCCCGGGAGGTATACAGTGACTCTGCCAACTTCCTGCGAGTAGCAATTATTTCTTACTGCGTAATCCAATCACAAGAGTTTAATTAATAAACGTTGCCAACCATAACTGTAGAGCATGGCTGAAAAGATCACATCTATATCGAGAGTCTTACTTCATTCAGTGTTCTGTTGACGGCTTCCCGAAACATCAAGAAGAGAGATGTGTATACGCCGCAATCGTGACTGCATTTGTCAGATTCAACATGTATAAGAACATATTTATTTATACATCACTCAGTTCTGGTAAATAATAACCTGTGGTAATGTTAATTGCTTACACGTTGCCTTGATTTGGCACAGTTGGCGGATAAACAACTTTGAATTTGTTCCATTGCTTCTGTTTAAAATCTTCTAAGTCCAATGCCGTTGTTGTTTCCTCAAGTGTAGAGACCTGCACAAACTAGCCTGGTTAGCCTTTTAATGCATATCCAACTTGTAATATACTACTATATCTTTGTTTACACCACTGAAATCGCAAAGATGCTGATAGCAGACATATTACATATTAATACATATGATTACATCCCTCTGACTAAGTATTGAAGTAACACTCTTACCAAATTCATTGCCAACTCCAAATAGCTTTTACTTGCTCTATCGTAGAGCAAGGTGTCACAAATTTCGAGTGTTCTGTTGTCCAAAATCACCCGGGACACGGTGAAATGGTGTTCATGGATTATTGGTATGGATATTGTGGAGCACTCTGACGAAGAAATTCTTTGAAATTCCTTTCAAAAAGAATTTTATCGATCTCTTCAACGATTTCTCACGTTGTAAGGGGTCATGAAACCTGCTTTTCTTGTCTTTCAGCGATCCGCTGATGATGTTGCACACAGTCTGATATTATGAAAAATATAGGAAAAAATAATGAAACCGTTGTGTGTCGAGAGATACATCATTGTTTGTTCAATTCAGTTATTTAAGTTAGGCCTTACACAGAACATCATAGGCAAAACCCAGTGATTGGTGTCAACACCTCGAAATTTCCTGTCCAGCCAAGTCATGGCAGCAACACCACTAATGACCTGTATATGTCATAGTGTGTTCCTGTCAAATCATTAACACAATACATATGTATCAGTATATGTAATGAAAATAATTATGGAAGGACCTTACTTGGTCATTAAACCACGTGTGAGGATTCAGGGTCAACATATCACATATCAGATCTACGGAGATAGATTGCGAGGTCATCAAAACCAACCAAACTTTCACTGCTTGTCCAGGAACAATTAAGTTATCGTGAATACTTATATCATGAATAAAGAAAAAAATAAACAAAAGAGAGCGAGGGAGAGAGAGACAAAAGAGTTGTTGTAACTACACCTTCTATGTCCATGTTCCCATAATAGATAGTTGACCAATTCATGCTCACTAGATGGCATAGCCATACAGATGGTTTCATAAAGGTCAGGTATTCCAGGGTTATTAGGCTGACCAAATGGACTTCTCGACGTTGTCTTCGTGATCCTTTTGGGATTAACAGCCCCAGGTGGACTTAAAAAAACAGGACGCTCTTGATTTGAATTGATTTTGGACTGAGGAGTGCGAGGCTCTGGCTTTTTTGGTTTTCTGAATTGGGAATTACTTGGCGGCGTCACAATTTCGTTGGTCCTTTTTGATTTAACGGCCCCAGGTGGACTTAAATGAACCGCACTTTCTTGGCTTGCATTGTTTTTGGACTGAGGAGTGAGAAGCACTGATTTTATCTTTGTTTGACTTAAAGAATCACTTGGTGGCTTGGTCCTTTCTGAATTAATGGCCCCAGGTGGACTAAAATTAACTTTCTTTCCATTGTTTTTGGGTTGGTTAGTGTCACTTACAGGAGATTTTGACTTCTTTTTTTATACTTTTTGGGAATCACGTGGTGACGTCAACATATCCGTGACCCGTTTGGAATTCAAGGCCTCACGCGGACTAGAATGAGTAGCACTTACTTGCTTTGCCCTGTTTTTGGACTGCGTAGAGCCACGCTGTGGAGCCACATGATTACCATGGGGCTTATCTGTTTTCATATTCATGCATGATGTTGAAGGCACACTTGATTCTTTCGTATTGTATGTGTTCCTGAAAGGTCAGTTATGGAAATCAATTATAGTGCATTGAATATTCATTATAAATAAAAGAACCAAATTAGGTTTGAGGGCACTAACGCAGTGTTCTCATTCCTATGGTGGTGCCGGTACAATGACAAGACGATGTTTTTGCATGCTCTCTGGAAATCCTCCTACATACTAACAGAAAATTGAAAGTAGTTAATCGTAAAGTAAAGTAGATATGTATACATGATGATAAAAGAAACATTACAATATGGTCCCAAACAATTTCCCCTTGCAAATTGGGTCCAGGTGAGAGTATATATCAATTTCTATTTTCCGAAAACTAGGTTTCAAAAACAAAAAACAAAAAAAAAATAAAAATAATAATAATAATAAATATAATAAAATAAAAACAACAATGTAATTTTCCCTCGTGATCAACGTGACATGAGATGAATCTGTGTGTTACTGTTACCTCTGTCTCGAGGGATGATCGCTCTATTACCCTTGCCTTCACCATCATCTCCATACAAACATGAACAGCAGCGTCCACCCTGCACACAAGTGAGTCCATTTAAAATATCTAACTGAAAATTTCATATTTAATGGTTATTAATTATAACGAAGGTATTACCTATTACTGTGTGTCGGGATACTCTTCTTATAATCAAAATCAAATTCATCGTCATCAGATCTAAGTTTCTTACCACCGCACCATCTTAAGATTAACCTTTCAACTTCAGTGGCCTGCGGCAAACCATATTGCAATTTAACAACAAAATAGTCATGAGTAATTATTGGCATGACAGCGGCAACAAGTATTAATGGTCATACCTTCTTTTTAACAAGGGCAGCGTGAGGGTTTCTAGGCATATCAGTTGATGGAGCAGTGTCATACACCTCTAGAGTGCAACTTTTGACTTTAAAAATTACCAGGATACAATGCCCACTGACAACCATGACAGGAACAAAAACGTTGATTGGTTTGTCTGGCACAAATTTAGTGCCTTCTTCTCCTGCTTTTAAAAACCCTTCGCACTGCAAACTTTCCATATCGGTGGGCATGAACCACACACTCTGCCCATCTTTCAGTGCAACAGATATGCACAATAAAGCAACACAATCAATCACCTGCAATCACAACACACATATCATTACGTGAGCAATATATCAACAAGTCTGGAACTCACAATTCAAACAAAATATATTACACTTTTATGCACGAAATTCCTCATTAAAAATCCTCCAAGGCCACTTTACTTAAGGTGCAGTGTCCAATCCGTACAACAATCGTACTGCATCAAACATAAAAATGTTCATTGGTATCCTCATTATGCGAAACAACATATATTTGGAACAGGGCTTAAATTCAACGTAAACTGCATACCTTTGGGGCATAACAAAACCAAGGATCGTTTCAATCAATTCATTTTCATCTGAGAACATCTGCGACGAAAGTGATTCTTTTATCTCTGCCTTGTCATCCAAATCTTTATGATGAGATTCCCACTTCTCCTCTTCTCTATCTTCACGGTACTCTGATTTGGTCTCCGTTTCCTCTTGGGTTTCTCAGTACTCTGGATTGTTGTTATTTCCTTCTTTTATTTCTGACTCTTCTCATGTGGGTGAGCGGTACTCTGGCTTATTCTTATTGAATAGGTTCGTAAGAACACTAGTCAATTGCTTCTCGACAGCAGACGTTACGACACCCACAATATCTGTTTTCAATTTCTCTAGTTTCCCATTCATGCCGTCCAAACTTGTAACGATCTTATCTCCCAACTGCAAGCCTTTAATAGAATTTGGCCATATGATATCTGCAAGCTCATCAAGAGTCTGTTGCAGATCTCGCGTGCACATTGCAGGGAGGACAAAGTGCATATCATTCCTGGACCTCTTAGACCTGTTATCCGAATCTTCGTCTCTATCAGACGTAGTTTGGTCTTCATCAGAATCTCCATATTCCGCGCAACGTATGTCGTTAATCGATATGCCTTCTCCCTCTGCCTCTGGGTCAGACTGATCCCTGATTACAGATTTAGTGGTTGCCCCGTTCACCATGCAAGCCTGAAACATTTAAAAGAGTCTTAGAAAAAATGTTGAGCTCTTGTAGTTGAACAATTAAAAACAGAAACATGAGAAAATCACTATATATGAAATTACTACTACAACAAGAAAGGTTATGACCTTTGGATCCTTGTACAATTGTTCGGAAGATTGCTTAAAGTCATGCATGATGCCACGGACTAATTTCCTAGTGAGTTGTTCAACATACGGCATGTCACTCGAGAGGCATACCTTATGCCCTCTCCATTTAGATGGAGACACCAGTGAAAAGAAGTGGACCTGACATCAATTCAATAAAGCATAATTCACGATCCCATCATGCTAAATAATCAGACAAATGGCAGGTGTCAAAGAAATTTGATTGTACCTCCAACAGAAATGGGCATGCAGTTATATAGGTTGTTTTTTTTTGATATGCGGCCACGGCTTCGTTCGTTGTCTCTCTTATCAACTTTGCCCAATTCTTTTTATGTAAGTTCTCCATATCAACTAGGAGGTTTAGAAATTTGCAATGTAAATTAAGGGACATCTCCGGAAATAGTAACACTCCAAAAGCATATACAAGGTACTGCAACTCGAACACTTGATCATTTTGACCACCTTGCTTCAAAAATCTGCGTAAATCGCTCATAACTACCCTATCGTATCGGTTAAAACTGAAATAACTATTGAAATTTTCATAACCAGTTTTGTCAGTTTCATCTATGATGATTTCCAGCCCTGTTGATGGAACCCCTAGGGCGCTTCCAACCAAAGCATCAGTGACATGAAACGTCAGGTCATTGACTCTCAAGACACTTGCAACTGGATTATAATTTCGAATTAACCAATGCACCAGGTCCATGTGGTGTTTTTCAAAGTTAATCTTGGTTATACCTTTAAAACAACTCCCCTTAAAGACCTATGCTAGTCTATTCTACACGGATGAGTATTACGCGACTGTCACCAAAGTTAAAGATAGACTAGCAGAGGTCTTTAAGGGAGTTGTTTTAAAGGTATAACCAAGATTAACTTTGAAAAAACACCACAGGGACCTGGTGCATTGGTTATTTCGAAATTATAATCCAGTTGTAAGTGTCTTGAGAGTCAATGACCTGACGTTTCATGTCACTGATGGTTTGGTTGGAAGCGCCCTAGGGGTTCCATCAACAGGGCAGGAAATCATCATAGATGAAACTGACAAAACTGGTTATGAATATTTCAATAGTTATTTCAGTTTTAACCAATACGATAGGGTAGTTATGAGCGATTTACGCAGATTTTTGAAGCAAGGTGGTCAAAATGATCAAGTGTTCGAGTTGCAGTACCTTGTATATGCTTTTGCAGTGTTACTATTTCCGGAGATGTCCCTTAATTTACATTGCAAATTTCTAAACCTACTGGTTTATATGGAGAACTTACATAAAAAGAATTGGGCAAAGTTGATAAGAGAGACAACGAACGAAGTCATGGCCGCATATAAAAAAAAACCAACCTATATAACTGCATGCCCATTTCTGTTGGAGATACAATCAAATTTCTTTGACACCTGCCATTTGTCTGATTATTTAGCATGATGCGATCGTGAATTATGTTTTATTGAATTGCTGTCAGGTCCTCTTCTTTTCACTGGTCTCTCCATCTAAATCGAGAGGGCATAAGGTATGCCTCTCGACTGACATGTACGTTGAACAGCTCACTAGGAAATTAGTATGTGGCATCATGCATGACTTTAAGCAATCTTCCGAACAATTTTACAAGGATCCAAAGGTCATAACCTTTCTTCCTGTAGTAGTAATTTCATATATAGTGATTTTCTCATGTTTATGTTTTTAATTGTTTAACTACAAGAGCTCAACATTTTTTTTAAGACTCTTTTAAATGTTTCAGGCTTGCGTGGTGAACGGGACAACCACTAACTCTGTAATCAGGGATCAGTCTGACCCAGAGGCAGAGGGAGAAGGCATATTGATTTCCGACGTACGTTGCGCGGAAGACGGAGATTCTGATGAAGACCAAACTACGTCTGATAGAGACGAAGATTCGGATAACAGGTCTAAGAGGTCCAGGAATGATATGCACTTTGTCCTCCCTGCAATGTGCACGCGAGATCTGCAACAGACTCTTGATGAGCTTGCAGATATCATATGGCCAAATTCTATTAAAGGCTTGCAGTTGGGAGATAAGATCGTTACAAGTGCACTTCAAAGCTGCTGCACATTCCTCTCTGAATTAAAAATGCCAAAGCCATTCAGGAAGCAACAGACTAAGAAAATTGAAAGTTTAATGAAAGAACAAGAGAAAATACTGGGAAAGGAAAACAAGATATAGGACAAGAACAGTAGCACTTACTTCAAATTCTGAAGTTCCCAAGAACGCTTGGAAGCCTCATATTCCCATTTGGAGTATTGAGCTCTTGCAAGCTCCTGCCATATTTCTTCCACCATGTAGGCCTGAGGGTTTGCCCCAGTTCCAAGGTCCAAGGCCTATAATAGTGTATCAAATACATTACACAGAAAAAAGATCCCAAATAGCACTCATTATGCTACAAAGCGATGTGATCCCCTGAGTTTAACATGTGTGATCTATGTGTGCAACATATGTGATTTGAGGTAATAGTGTGTTATCCAGAAGTCGTCTTTCCAATGAATGTTTGTTTATTAAGTTCATACCATAAACGCAGGTAGAGCTTAAATTAGTTTTCAATAAGCTGTCGCAGACAACAGCCTTTGCAACCTCTATTTTCAGCATATTTTGCAAGCAACTAGATTCACTACTCGTTGCAAACAAGCAAAAGCAGTATCTATCGTAAGCGTATTTTGCAAAAAACATGATTCTCAAGCTCTATCAACTAGCTAACAAGTCATATGAGCTTGATTTACAATTAACCAAAATAAACCTGTTGAATGAATGCATAGCCGGTAGCTTATAGCTATAAGCCATCAAATTTAATAAACTGCTACTAAATTCAACTTAAAATACAAATTTAAAAAAAAAGTCCAACTTAAAATACAATAAGCTTTCTAATCCGCACTAAAATTTTATAAATGGTGAAATCTATATTATCAACTAACATGATCCCTCACAACGCGACCTCTGTAGTGGTCGGCCCTCGCGCTGCAGTCCCACATGACCCCTTGATGGCATCGCGTTGTGAGGGCTGGCCACTACAGAGGCTTACTTCAATGAAGAGGTCGATTGAGGGATTCTCAGGATAGAAAACTGAAAACCACAGTGAAGCGCCACTACATATTTTCTGTCAAGTGACTGGTTAAATCCATCTTAGCGCAAATACATCTAAATTCCCCCTCATTTTTTTATTCCATTATGCTTGCGCTGGTGCCCTTCACAACGATACGCCACAGCATTTGTTCCTCTTACTCATCTTCATCGGTCAGAAGTACACCTCATGTGACCCATAGTGGCATCAGCAACCCAATTTTTAAGGTACATCATGCTTTGTTTAACTACAATTCAGTTAAATTTTGTTTAATTGGATCTTTTATTTACTTTTTGTTTACTACCTTGACAGGCCTTAAATCGGAACTTAATAATCCCTAAATATTGTATAACCAACAGCCGAAAGGATCATACCATAAAAACACAGAAAAAAGAGAGCAACAAAAGAAAAAAAGAATCATACTCTTTCCAACTGCTTGACACCTTCTCCATATTCTCTGTTTTGTAGCAGGGCAAGACCTAGCATGTAGTGTGCCTGTCATTGCAGAATATACTTACTAATTAAATGTACTCTAAGCATCACATATGGCAAAATAATAATTACTCATGTGTCATGACCAGTATATGCATAAACATGAGGTCCCGATTCTCACCAAGTCGCATAAGCGGCCATCAGATGTATGGTGACTTAATACCAGAAGGGGCTCGTAAAAATGCACATAATAACTAAGAAATGTCATAAAACTCCAACAATATTTAGTCATTGGTGAATCCTAAGAACACACCTTGACAGACTTAGGATCAAGCTGGATAGCTCGCCTACAATCCTCCTCCACTCGAGTCCATTCTCTACACTCAAAGAAAGCGGAAACGACAAATAAACAAGAACATATTCAATATGTAATTTCAACAAACAAATGTACTATTAATGAGAACCAAACAAATAACCGAAAGCGCGAACATTTTAACAATTCAACAACAATTCAACAAGTAAAGATGACATACTCTCGCTTGCGATGGCACAAAGCTCGATAAGTCCAATAAACAGGAACATTAGGGCACAAAGTAATCGCCTAAAAAATTAAAAAAAAAACAAATTAAATCGCAGAACAGAAATTAAATAGTAATATATAATACAAATCGAAACAATTGAGTTGTCAGAATTATAGAAACTACTGTAAGAATAAATTGTCAACAAGACCTACATCCAAACGCGTTCCAAGCTATGTCAATGTCAAGCCAACGATCTGATCTCCGATCTCATGAATCTGATGCTACAGTACTGCCGGTGCTATAGTGCCACCGTTGTTTCTGCAAGATAGAACAGAAGAGGGAGTTCTAGGGTTTCTAACCTATGTCTTTATATAGTTAGCTATATTGATTGTATTGATGGTTGTACACATACGCTTATATATAAAGGCTAGGTAAGGACTCCAGGTTAGTCTAAGACTCTTCTATCTATCATAGTTAATAAATCACTAGACATTAAACTAAATAATAAGTGTTAATGTGGACCACTAAATAGAATATAATTCTAACATTCTCCCACTTGGTCCCATAACACTTATCAATGTCTAGAAAACTAAATGTGGCCAAACATATTTATTTCTAATGATTTTCACAACACTCCCACTATTTTAAAGAATACTCATGAACGAATCATGGCGGTAATGCTCCAATATAACAAGTCGTCCCTTCCATGTATCACATGCACAATTCCCTTTAAAATAGCACTAAATGAGCAACTTATCTTAATGAATGAATTACTACATAATCACTCGGGTCCAACTTCATGTTATCCCCACTGATAAACCTTAATATGCGCAAACATATCTCCAAGTATAAACTTCACTTAAACATAATTATTGTATGTCTATAGATCAAATAGAAACTTAATTTTACGAATTATTGAGAAGTATAAACGTTTCATGACTCAAAATCTGAAGTACCGGTAAGCAAGAGTCATGAGCCAAAACTATACTCATCACTTTATGGACACCTCAATCCCTTAAATGCTCTTATTAGCTATGAGGTTTTTTATGTCGATAAACTCGATTCTACTACTACTGCAATGTTGTTCTTGGAGAAGACAACCGAGAGCAGCATTTTGTAGAATTCCTTCATGATCTCCTTCAGGAAATGATAAAACTTGAGAGCCCTAAAGGAAAAAACTTCAAAACTGAATGTATGTGTAATTACTCCATAACAAACACTGTATTTTACCCTGAATGGTAGACTGGTGAAAACAACAAATATATCATGTCTACACAATTGGTAAACAAAATTCTATACGATCGACTAGCTCACTTATAACTATAAGTAAACTATACCATGTATGTCAATCTTTAGTTCTTGGTTCCTTAATACTTAAATATAACATCAAACTGCAGCTTCTAAATAACCCAATCATGAGTACTTATAATATCGACCATATATATTTCCACTAACAAAACGCATGCAAATAGACCATATGCATAAACTATGTAGAACTCTACATTGCAAATGGTATATATGCTTCATTTATTCATGTTCCAATATATATATTACTTAATGCCTTAGACTTGATAAGGTATAATACAAACAATTACTGAAGAGTTATAGCACTACAAGAAATACAGCTTTTAGCGACGGATTATTAGATACGGATGGCATCCGTCGCTAAATAGCGACGGATCGCTACTCGTAGCGACGGATAAGGATGAACTGCGCTTTAACAGGGTTGATGATCCATATCTCCATGCCCTTGCCGCTGGGCCATATAGATTGGCACACACATATGAAGGTTACATAGTCAATGGCTTGAGATTCCACACGGTTGGCCATTCTAACTCGGCCATGGCAACCACCAACTCAGGGGTTTCTATCAATGCAGCAGATACAGGATCACCTGACATGTTTGATTTCTACGGAAAGTTGAAACGAGTCATCAGACTTGAATACCCCGGAACGCTTAAGAAAAGGGTCTTCCTCTTCGAAGTTAATTGGTATGATCCTACTCCAGTAGGTACAAGGATGAATGAGCAGAGTGAATCGGTTGACATTAACTTGAAGAGGAAGTATACGAAGTATGAACCTTTTATCTTGGCTACTCAAGCACGCTAGGTGATGTATCTTCCATATCCCACCTTGAAACGGTCCCAAAATGATTGGGTGGCTGCTATCCATATACGTGCACGCTCCAAGGTGGAGTATATTGAGGATGATGACTCAACGACTAACTCCTACCAAGAAGCGAGTGTGGACTTGGGTGCACTTGATAGGAACCCCGTTCATGTCATGGATGAAGTCATACATCTTCACGATGGCACATTTGTGGACTTAGCCACAGGCGATGAAGAGGGTACAAACTATACTTACATGTATTGTCTGTGTGGTTTATTTGTTTATGCACTAAGTACGAAAGTTTTATTAATTACTGAATAAGTTGCAATTGATGTGTACATATGAACTTACATCTTTCATTTTGTATGGTTTCTTTGTCTTTGCAGATCCCCTCCTTGGTCCACTTCAGCCTCCCATGCTAGCTGTGTGATTCACAATGCCTTATTGCTATCATGGTACGTTTACAAACTGGTTCATTGGTGTGAGTGGTATGTTAGCCACTGTATGTGTTTGAGTGATATGTTAGTCACCATGTGTTAGTGAATTTAGGCCTATGTGAGTTGTATGTTGATTCAGGTTCAATCTTTTAACTTTCTCCTTTTCATTTTATTTTTACAGGCATGTTCGTGTAGATTGGGATCCTTTGGACTTGGACTTGTTACTTTGCAATGTTGGATTATTAGAGTTAGCAATTGCATGCATTGTAACTAGTTTAGAATCTTCGACACCTTATATACATTCGTGTGCAATGAACTTCCATTATTTGTCTATTTATATTAATGATTTTTCACCATTTTGAGTTTACTTTATGACTCGTTTCAATGAGGATTATGGACAATTGATGTATATATTGTATGTACAGGTTTTGGTATTATAAATTGGCTGTCAAAATAGGGAGAAAAAAAAAAATTACCCTCCAGATTTAGCGACAGATGATGTTATCCGTATCTATATACAACGACGGATTATGTTATCCGTCTCTATATATAGAGACAGATGAAATTATCCGTCGCTAAAGAGCTTGAACCACATATAGACACCTGTCACTCCGTCTAGCGACAGATAAGTTTATCTGTCGTTATATATGGAGACGGATAAGTATTTCGTCCCAACTTTGGTCAACGATGAAATTTGTGACGGATCGTTTAATCCGCCGCTGAAAACAGCGACGGATTATATTATCCGTCGATATCCGTCGCTTATTTCACTAGCGACGCCACTTTTTGCGACGTCCTATTTAGCGACGGAGTCTCCGTCGCTAATGCCTGTTAGCGACGGATCGGTAACTGATAGCGACGGATGGTGTCCGTCGCTAAATCCGGTTTTTCTTGTAGTGTAGTCCTTCACCTTAAATCTTCTTGTACTATTAACTTGGGCTTATTGATCTCTCGAATTTTCTTGATGATGGATTTAGTGAAATTCTTATGTCCTTTGACATTTGATGTTTACAGAGGCAGTAAATGTATATTTCATTTAGAATTGTCTCATTAAGCCTATTTGAGCCTATTTGGTCTCATTAAGCCTATTTGGTCTCATTTAGAATTGTCTCATTAAGCCTATTTGGTCCCTTTAAACAACAAGAAAAGACTAGAGCGGGGGATGAATAGTCTTTTCAAACTTTCGTCGTTTAAAACTTTCTCAGCAAGTACTTATTACTTTTCAGTAATGAGTTTGCTGATATTTAACTTTCTCAACAAGCGTAAGTTACTTTTCAGTAGCTTGGTTTGCTGATACTTAAAATCAGAGAGCGGAATTCTTTGATACAATAAGTGCTCTTTCAGTAAGTAAAGGTTTCAGCAAGTGAAGTGAGTGACTGTGTACAGACAGATATAATTTGCTGAAAGCTAAATACAGTAAGTAAATCACAACAAACACTTTTATAGTGGTATCTGAGAGTGGCGTAATCTCTCAACTAATCCACTTCGTCCTTTCTAGGACTGAATCCACTAAGATATGATTGAGGTTCCTTACAATCTCCTATCTAAAGCGATTCAACAGAAACCAAAGCATACTTGCTTCGTCTCCAACCTAAACTAGAGAACTCAACCTTGTTCTCCACCAAACTTGGTACTTTTAATCAGCAAAACTATGCTCGATTAAGTTCCCCCTGAATATCACGCCTGAAAGGGTGTATTTTCAGTTAGAGAGTTTTGGGGTGAGATGACTTAATTATAACTTATTCAGTTACAACAAGTAATCTAAGAAACACAACTTGGAATACTTTTCAGTAAACAAGTTTGATTGTTTCTGGTGTCAAGACTTGTTCTTGTTCGAAAGAAAGAACACTTAACTAATTTCTTAGCCGAGTTTGTCTACTTCTTTACAAGTATCTTTTTCAAGCTTTAAGTCTTGGAACGGATCAATGGCAGTAAGAGTGTTTGAAGGTTTGTGAGTTTTAAGCACAAGTGAGAGTTTGATCACGTTGTTGACACACTTCAACTCTTTGCCGGATGACCTCTATTTATAGTGCAAGTAAGGAGCCGTTTGAATTTCAAATCCTAAGGCTTTTGTTCCTCAACATGTCACTATCTTGCTTTTGTACTTTCAGCAGCGACTTTGTTTGTCTTCTAGTCTTCATGTCCTTCGCGTGTAAGCTTTGCATTAAATGCATATTTGAATAGAATTCAAACAGTAACATTGGAGCGCAAATTCTCGTACATTCAGCAAGAGGTCACATATGTTTATCAGCAAGTGGTCAGTATCAGTTTCAGCAAGCACAACCTACTCTGTCTTTCAGATTTTCACTTATGCAATGCTGTTGCTGAACATTCCACTTTCTGAACAACACGTGCCTTTGTAGATACCAGTCTTCAGCAATTTTCTAGTCTTCAGATCTTCAAATCTTCAGATCTTCAAAAGTCTTCAAGATTCTGAGCGGTTTCTATTTGCTTCAATAATTTGTTTGTAATAAACAAAGTATATCTTCAACAAATGCTTCAATAGGTTATTTTCTTTTCAGAAAATAAGATACATCATAAGCTAAGCATCAATAAGTTATTTTCTTTTCAGAAAATAAAATACATCATACGCAAAAGAAATAACTTATCTATCACCTAACTAAGTCATCAGCAAACGTTCCTCTTTTACAATATCCTTAAAATTCTAAATTCCTATGGACCTTAAGAGTACTAGTTACTGGACTTTTCTTAATTTAGCATGGTTAATTGCTCATCAAAATTACAAGTTTCCTAACACACCACCACCTCGTGCTAGGAGCCGCCCTCCTAGAGAGGTAGAGTAAGAGATGTAACCACTCCAAGGGCTGATAAAAAAAGTAATGTTTTGGGAAGAGGACATGATGTGAGAGGACTCACTTCAAGTGTCATGAAGGACAACGAAAGAAGGGGGGAAGGAGCCTCAAGAAACACTAGTGGGATTGAGATTTGGAGCACTAACTCTTTCGTCAAGGAATCCAAGTTCCTCTCTATCCCCTGGACATGTGGGAAGGCCCCTACCAGATTTTGAAGGCAAGGACCATTTCATTCGATGTGATAGTTGGAAGCTAGCTAATACTATTTCCCATCAATGACAATGATGACGTGAGTCTGGCTGAAGGCGGGAGTCACTGGAGCTTACTTGCTTTTGACGCAAATGCTAATGCATGTACATCATGACAGTAGTGGAGGCTGCAACAATAGTGAACATGCCAGAATGGTGTACATAGTTCTTTCATAGCTTCTGGTGCTACGTATATTGAGTCCTCCGATACACCAAAGCAAAGGAATGGTTATGATTGTGGTCTTTATGTTACTGCCATTGCAAAAGCAATATGTGACCGGTATGCAAGTAATCAACTGAAGAATGATAACAACTTGTGGTTCTCTGCTGTCAAATAGCAGGTTACACCACATCTGGTTTCTAACATGCAAAGGGAGATCTTGGAACTCATACGGAGCCTAATGGCTAAGTGAATTTGTTCTTACATAAACATTAGGTACATTACGTTCGTGAGATCACATTATTCAGTTAGCCTGACTAAAATATTACTTGCTCGTGGATGTGGAGCTTGTTGTAACTTTTAAGTTATGCTTTTGTTGTATCAAACATTTTTTGTTCTCTTTGTAATAAGTCCTGCAAGTACAATTTGTTGTTTTACTTCAATTTTGCCGCATTGTCATTTGTTTTGTAGAAAAATGACCCAGTTACATTTTCGGTTCTCAGTGAACAACATTGCTGTTCTGGAAAGGACAAAGAATGCTGCCATGTTGTTATGTCATGCAGTTTTTTCTCAAACAAATTAGATGTTGTATGAAGAACTGTAACATATGACCTAGCCATCTGTCTGAAAGTATATATGTCCTAGAGACAACCTACGATAGGGACGATATGTACATGATCACATTCAGTTATTGTTATTTATTTATGTTTATTTATTTATACATTATTAAATACAATTGGCATTACATGTCTATGAATATATTATTTGGTTGTTTGAATTATTCGATAAAATGTTCCCATGGACTTAAGGTAATCACCAAGTTAATGGGAGCTTGTGTGTCAATAATTAAGTCCTAAAATAAACCATTAGCTGAAGGTCATTAAGATACGGGATATCAATGATGCGATTGAAGCTAGCATATGTTGCATTAGATCCTTCGAGGATGTAGTAGGTCTCACTGCTACGAATGAACTTGGTTATTCATAATGAACATATGGACACTTTGAAGAGTGTTGGCATACCCAACCGAGAAACCATTTGGTAAAGATATTTAAGTGTCTATGGTAGTATCGGTGTGTAGGGTGATGTCAGTAGTCCTTTGACTTGAGGCCAATACTACATCATATGTGGAATAATGTACTTTGACCATGCGTAACGCTGCACTCTTAAAGTAGGATAGATACGACATGTGTTGGGTACATTAGGAAGCATATGGTGTGAGTGCTTGAGCCAAGATAGGATTCATTCCTCCGTAATAGATACTAGGAGAGAATACTCACTTCTCATATTTAGTGCGATCACAAAACCGATGGCCACCGTATGTGAATATGTCAAAATGGTATTTGGACATAATTCATAGATCGACTAAAGATTGAGAGACAATGAATGAAGTTATTAGAATAGACACGTAACCATATTTTAGACTCATTCGAGTATTCGTGAATGAAGGGACCGTATCATCAAAGTACCTTACGCTACAGGTGGTTTGTTTTCCTCACAAACGTTCCTTGCATATTAATATTGTCAAATAAATTGTCTAGAATTTATTATGACCTTAATTGGATTGTTGCTTAATATGCAAGGCCATACGGGTCACACTTCAAGGTGGTGTATCTACAAACGAGCTATGTATATTGGATTAAATATTAATTAGATTAATATTAAATTATTATACAAAATATATAATGAAATAATTATTAATTAGATTAATATTAATTTATTATATGTGGAATATATTTTAGAAATATAATTAATTGATTTAAATTGGATTTAATTAATTAATTGAAGACTTGTGCATTTGGGCGGAATTTAGAATGAGGTCCAAATAAAGAAGAAAGGAAAGGGAATAAAAATAATAATAAATAAAACAGAACCAGGCAGCTGGACCGAAACCCAGCTGCTGGCCGGTGGTGGGGGCAGCATTTGCTGCCCCATGTATTTTGTTTTATTTTAATTTTATTTTCTTCTTTTCTTTTAATTCTTTCTTTCAGTAATTTGATTTATCTGTTTGTTAGATAGTTGATGACTTTTGAAGTCTCCTAGTCAATTAGATTTGCTGGGATAAAAATCTTCCGTGATATTCTAAACAAACTAACTGACTAAATCAGAAAGAAAGAAAGCAGTTTTTCATTCTATTCCAACATACGTGAAAACACTTTCTTTCTGATAGTCATAAGGAAAATATTCTCTCTCTCTATTAGCTCAAAATAAACAGAAGAACCTCCTAACGTTCTTGATAGAAATCACTGCCCGTGGATACCAAGGTCGAAGGAAGTAATCAACCTGTTGATGAGCCATCTTGGAGATTCTGTTGACGAAGATTTCATCTCTGGAGAAGAAGAAATCAACCAGTTACCGGACGAGGAGATTGCAAGGCTCTGTTGGAGATTGAGGAACAGCTACCCGGTGAATTTGCTTATCTGCTGGAGGACACGTAAGTGATATCTTCTAGTATAATAAACGAATATAGTCATATCAGTTTAGTGAGATTAATTTTTTTTAAACTTCCGCTGCTTAGCCTTAGAGGCAATTTTTCTCATTTTTACTAACATTGTCTATCTCTAACTCATTCCAGCGGATCACATATAGGCAAGAAATCAAATATTTTTAAGTATTTTAGATTCCAAAAGTTAACTGTAAACACCATCTTATGTTGAATTCAAGCTATACCAATGATCCTCAACATTAGAAGTTTCCAGCCTCATATTTTTAAAATAGTCAAGGTTTACAAGGGAATAGTAGCTAATCACACAATTATGTTCTTGTTCAATTATGTTCTATTATGTCCAAAACCTTCAAAACAAAACAAAAAATGAAACTGCAAACCAATTAGTCCATTTATAAACACATTCCAGAAACATTACACTCCAAACTAATCAATGTATTGTGCACAGAATTCGAAAACAGACATGCAGAATGCTACAAACCAATCTAAAATGTGTGTTTGAAAAATGTAATCTTTGTTCCCAAACGCAGACAAATTCAGACAACCAATCGGTCCATTATTCAGTCGAAACACACTTGTATTCCAAAATTTTACACACGGGGGCCCAAATGTATAAAAACTGATTTGACCGCATTTGCAAACACATACCGGCTGTTTGGAGCTCTTTTGAGCAAACTCAATTAAGTAAATCTCATCTAAAGAGGAATAGTGAACTCAATTAAGGAAATGGGTTGAAATTGTGTTTGGAGTTACATTGGGAGAAAAATAGATGTATAGAGTAGGGGTAATTGCGGGATACGAGAAGAAAACGTACCGTCAACATTCACCGGAGTTGTGGCCAATTGGTCGGACATTTTTCCGCCACCATCCCAAAGATCCAAACCGATGAAATTGTAGATCGTCGCTCAGTGGTGCAAATGGATTTCGAATCGGCGCTGAAAAAGGACGGGAAATAGGGCGGAGAAGGGTGGTTGCGGCGGGTGTTTTTTTTCTCCCGTCAGAGACTGACAACCCTAGAGAGAGAGGGGAAGAGAAAATAAAGAAAAGAGAAAGGCCCAAATCGACGTTTTGTATGAATAGTGTGAGGTCTATTTTCCAAACGAGATCCAAACGTAAAAGTCGATTAAGAGCGCCCAAAAGAGTTTCTAAAACGAACTCCAAACCTACCGATAGTAACAAATCAGGGCCTTAGATGGTTTCTTTTCTTCTTTTTTTTTTTTATAAAAAGTACCGCTGCTTTATTTTACTAGCAGATTATAAATGCATACTTCGAGCCACGCCAGATTTAGCTAGACGGAGCGAATAGTGTTCAGAGTCAATAATTACAACAGAAAATTACATAAAAGAACCACTCTAGAGCACCTAATTGCTAAAACAACCATTTTAAAAAACATCTTACAAAAAAGTCCATTCTATTTTTTTGGTGCCCTAAAATACAAGTAGTCTTACAAAAAAGGTCATTCTATTTTTTGGTGCCCTTGAATCTAATCAAGTAGTCTCCAAAATACATCTTACAAAAAAGGTCATTCTATTTTTTTGGTGCCCTAAACTCTAACCAAGCATTCTCTAAAATCTCTCTAATCTGGAAGAGAATATGAAATTGGACTTCAATTTCTCGCTAAACTAATTTCTAATGGTGTCTTTTACGTTTATTAGTGTTATTAATTACTAACTAATTATATTTAACTACTTTTTAAATATAACCAACGTCCAAATAATCTCCTAATTAATATTTATATACAGAAACTAATGAAACCAGTATTTGTGTTGTCGAAACTAATGAAACTAGCATATGTGTTGTTGAATCTAATGAACTAGCATTTTGTGTTCACTTGTGATGCTGAAACTAATGAAACTAGCATTCGTGTTTGTCGAAACTAATGAAACTACCATCTGTGTTGCTGAAACTAGCACTTATGATGTTGAAAACTAGTGAAACTAGCAGTTGTGATGCTAAAACTAATGAAACTAGCATTTGTTTTTATGAAACTAGCTTTTTTATTGCTGAAACTATTGAAAACAAACATTTTAGTTGTTGAAACTAATGAAATTATTATTTTATGATGTTGAAACTAGTATTAACAGTTAGTTGCATAGAGTTTCTGTTAGTTTTTGAAACTAGCTTTTTGTCTGAAACTAGTTTATGAAACTAGGTTTTATGTGTTGAAACTAGTATTTGTGTTGCTGAAACTAGCACATGTGATGATGACACTAATGAAACTAGCATTTTGTGTTGCTGAAACTAGCACTTGTGATGATGAAACTAATGAAACTAGCATTTGCATTGCCGAAACTAATGAAACTAGTATCTGTGTGCTGAAACGAGCATTTTGTGTTGCTGAAACTAGCACTTGTGATGCTGAAACTAATGAAACTAGCATTTGCATTTCCGAAACTAATGAAACTAGTATCTGTGTGCTGAAACTAGCATTTTTGTAAGATGAAACTAGCACTTATGATGCTGAAACTAATGAAACTAGCATTGTTGTTGTTGAAACTAACACTTATGATGCTGAAACTAATGAAACTAGCATTTGTGTTGATGAAACTAGCGTTTTTGTTGCTGAAACCAACACTTATGATGCTCAAACTATTGAAACTAGCAATTATATATGATGCTGAAAACTAATGAAACTAGCATTTTGCCGTTGAACTAGGATTTGTGTTGCTAAAACTAATGAAATTAGCATATGTGTTGCTGAATCTAATCAAACTAGCATTTTTTGTTCACTTGTGATGCTGAAACCAATGAAACTAGCATTCGTGTTTGCCGAAACTAAAACTAGCATCTGTGTTGTTGAAACTAGAATTTTTGTTGCTGAAACTAGCACTTATGATGTTGAAATTAATAAAACTAGCATTTTGTTGTTAAAACTAGCAGTTGTGATGCTAAATCTAATGAAACTACCATTTGTGTTGCTGAAACTAGCATTTTTGAAACAAATGAAATTAGCATTCGTGTTTGCCGAAACTAATGAAACTAGCATTTTTGTGGCTGAAACTAGCACTTATGATGCTTAAACTAATTAAAACAACAGTTAGTCGTTGAAACTATCATTTAGTTGAGACTAGGATTTATATTGTTGAAACTGATGAAACTAGCATTTGTGTTGCTAAAACTAGCATTTTTGTTGTTGAAACTAGCACTTATGATACTGAAACTAATGAAAATAGCATTTTTGTTGTTGAAACTAATGAAAATAACATTTTATGATGTTGAAACTAGCATTAATAGTTAGTTTCAACTAGTTTCAACCAGTTTATAAAAATAGCTTTTGTTTGAAACTAGCTTCTGAAACTAACTTTTTGTCTAATACTAGCTTCTGAAACTAGTTTTTATGTGTTGAAACAAATATAAAACTATTTTTTTCATTTAAAATAATGATTTATATTTTTATAATTATAGTTTTCATATTTTTTAATTTTTTTTAGTTTAGCATAAATAAGTTTTAGAGTTAATTTAATCATTTTATAAAGTAAAAAACTAATTTTAAAGGTTAAATTTTAGGAAAAATATGAAATTAACCGTTAGTTTCAACTTTTTCCAAACATTTTTAGCTAGTTTCAGTCATTTTTTGCTAGTTTCAGCTAGTTTCGGTGGCTGAAACTAGCTTTCGGATTTCAAAATATTTATTAAATCTACTGTATCGAGTTTTTGAAATCCGGATCTACCGTAGCGAATCACTGTAGCGAACTTTTTGTAATTATTTTTTGAAGGTGGCTGTTTTTGCAATTAATGTTGTATATTGGTTTATATATGTATTTTTCCCTAATTACAAATACGATACAATCAAAATGGGCAACTATCCCAAACTAATCTACTAGAATTAAACGCTGGATTTCCAAAAGGCCGTAAGCAAACTCCAGATTCTGCTACTAGTTCTTTCACTTCCTAATTTTGCTAAGTAGTCTGCAATACTATTACATTCCCTGTACTGGAAAAATAAGCTGCATTTTTGAAAATTCCTCATGATCTGTTTAATCATCTGCACGATCCTCCTGATGATTCTGGACGAGAAGATCCTGGACAGTAATTGTGAGGCAAACATAGAATCAGTTTGTATCTCAAGCACATTAATATTTAGTTGCAAAGCCAAGCATCAAACCATTCCTTATTGCAAGAAGCTCAACATGATTATTATCAACAATTCCAACATAAGATAAAACTACCATCCCTTTTCCTGATAACTATTCTTTCTTGTGTAGTGTGGGTGTTTTATTTTGTTTTTTCTTTCATTTGTATGCCTGAAAGTATTTCCTCATGCTGCTTTGTACTACAACTTTTGTTTAGTATTAAATTTTTTTGCCGTTTTGAAAAAAAAAAAAAAACTTAATATAATCATAACCAAAAGTCAATTGAAGATTTTCAGTGTACACACCGGGGCAATGAATTCAAACTCCATGATTAAAATACATGCATGCATCCAAACAAACATGCAATTTTACATTTCTCTACCTACAACTCGAATTTGGGCGGTCAATTTCGATACCAAAATTTAAATTCCTTGACTCTGACTCATTGACTAATATAAGAGTAGATAGACTTTTTTTATTGTAATCTCAATATTTAACTGTATAATTTGGATTTTGAGAGCTAGTTACTCTATATAATATGAAACAGTTTTGACCAAGTTATTTGCACTTTTTTGTTAGCGATGAATGAGTCTATGCAAGTGAATATTGGTTGTTGGTAGTACTAGTCAATAAATTATGTTTGTCTGTTTATGCTACCAGTAAAAATGGCCATGCTCTGATCTTAAATAAACCCCTAAATAATATGGTACAGTACGTACGCAATTGTAGACTTTCATAATCTTACCACATCAATCACCCACATTACCGTTAAGACTTCTATCTCCAACAAAATTTAATTACCTTAAGGAGTCAAGACAGCGTCGAAATGCCGTTAGGTAAACGAGCTCCCAAATGAGTTTGAACTCACTTGATTATCTTAATATTATAGTTTACATTAGCAAGTTGATTACTGGTGTAAACTCAACTTTTTTCCTTCTAATTACTCCTCCACGATATGCTAGCATGACAAAACATTCAGGTCCATGATGATGATCATTAATTTTCCTATTCAAAAAAAAAAAAGAGATGATCATATTTTCCCAATTTCTCATTTTCTTTTGGATGTTATTACATTTCGAATCGACTGTATCAAAATGTTTTGGAATAAAATTAAATAATTTTAGTTAAAAAAAAGGGTAAAATTAGCCGTTTAACTTATTTAAAGAAGGATAACTCTCATTTATGTGATGAACTTGGATGTTTCATCATGATAAAAGAAAGAAAAGCTGCTTAATGCGATAACAATTGCTAAAGAAAAGAAGGGGCATGCCACTGGCTCATTTCGCTAGGCTAGGTGGAGTTTATCCACCAGGTTTTGGGTTCAAACACCTTGGACGCGAATTTTTGAGATTTATGACTTTTGAGTTGAGCATGTCGCAGTTACGGTTTAACTTGACTTACGTGGTTTACAGATTATTACGTCGGCCCGTGGAGTTTACACAGTGCGCACCCGAAGGGTAGCGTCTCGGGTTCCCAACATCATTAAAAAAAACAAAAGAAGTATGTTACTCCAAAGGCTTTTAAAAGGTTGCATTTTGGCCTATTATCTATTAAAAGAATATGTCATGATGCAAGTGCAAATATTGATTTTCATATATCACATTTGCAATTTGGCACTATGAGGGGGGGGGGGGGGGCACGTAGAAACAAAGACCCGCAGCAACAGCACAAGTACACAACAACTATATACTGTATATCCCAAGCAATTACGTACGACTGTACGAGTCATTTCATGATAACCTGCACGTGTAACGGGACACGGTTGCAATGTGCGGATGAGTCGTGTGCATGTAGACAGGCGGAGGTGGTAGACTGAACTGAGAGTCCCTCCAAAGTTTGTTATCTTGGGAAACAGTATTAGTCAAATTGGGTGAACAGTGCAAAACCCCTCATTTTATCAACAAATCCATCAAACTCCAATATATTTTGACACTTATCTGGAACCCCATGTTACTAAATGAAAGTCTATATTAGGAAAAACTACATTTCAACAAATGTGTATAGGAGCGAGCAACTTTGAACTCAAAGATGGATATATATTAAACACAAAGATAATGTCATAGGAAGCTCCTGGCGAATGAGTCAACTTAATCCAGTTAGAGTCGATCAACACCCATAGCCTTCAATCCACATGAATTGGATTGTTCGAAAACATCTTCTATATTAAAGATCCAACTGGGATCTGAAAATTAAATAAAAATAATAATAAAAAAAGGAGAAAACCTAACCTTTATTTTTTTACCAGATTCGTTTGGACCGAGTTCTCTCTATTCATTTTCTTAAGTATTGTATGGGTCGGATTCATTTGATCAAGGTTGAGACAAGATAAAATTCACCGATCAAATAAAAATTGACAATTGCTATACTCATGCATACTTCCCCAGTGACATTTGGCATACGTACATACATAAAGTGGTTTACAAGAATAGAAAGAATGGGGTTGTTAAAGTCATTAGGTCTAGGCGAAGCCAAAAATTAAAGTTGAGAAACAAATTACATATACATCATTTTTTTAAAGTTTGGGGAGTCAATATTTGAAAATTCATAAGAATTACCTTTAAATTTTTTGAAAATCGCGAATTCTAACTAAAACAATTCACCCCCCTCCCCGTGCTACGCCCGTGAGGCCGTGACGGTCTTGTCTTGTCAGAAATTGAATTTGAAGTCAACATAATCATTGTTGACTGTTGATACTAAAAAAGCTTGGCCTCTATTTTTGTGTATGCATACAGAGAGAGTGAAGGCGCAACACAGTGAGTTGAAAACTAAAATGAAAACACTTGAAGAACATGATTACAATCATCCATATCACTTGAGCATATACTATATAGAGTCAGTAGAGATGAATCGATACACTTGACACTTGAGGTATATGACTCATTACCAACCCTTAAATCTATTCCTCCTGTCCCACTTATACTCCTTTCCAACAAAAAAAAAATGCTAGATCTGGTTCTAAATGAAGAGTTTTTATAGAGTAAAAAGAAGTGGAGTGCAGTGCAATGTTCAAGGTAATATATTGGATCTTGTTCAATTAAACTAAAAGCAAGGGGGTTCTTGGTAGTTTACCCATAGTCAAATATAACCGCTTCTAGAAGCTTACGCCATGAAAATGTTTCCCCACGCTACGAATATTGCCACTTTTGACTTTCTTCACTCCTCCTCCAACATACAAACAAACAGTAACAAATTCCTGGTTGTTTCCTAACCATTTTCGGCATATTCTTTTTGTGATGTCATCCCGGGGATGGAGATTAACTCGATCACTTCTTTTTTGTAAACCATAAATTTAACTATTATACTCCTAATTAATACTCTTACATTGCTTTTCTAAACCATAAATTTAACTATTATACTACATAAAGTAGTACCATTCTTATGTCTCCGTCTAGTTCAAACTCTCAATCTCTAATTTGTTATTCCATTATCAAAGTTCAAGCAGATCAACCTGATTATCTCAGAATTATTACAATATCTATATAATAATTTATGTTAATTTAAACACATCTAATGTACTCCCTCTATAAAATTTACACTTTTAAAATAATTGTCATTTTGAGAATATCAATACACTTTTATACTATTACTATTATTAAATCTGATATGACATATAATATCCTACTCGCGGGCCTCT
This sequence comes from Plantago ovata, assembly GCA_028274465.1. NCBI lineage: Eukaryota > Viridiplantae > Streptophyta > Magnoliopsida > Lamiales > Plantaginaceae > Plantago > Plantago ovata. The sequence goes on from CM051458.1 coordinate 79,961,540, forward strand.
ACTTGTCCGCGAGGTACAGAAGAAGACCCGCGAGAGGCTTAGATAATTACATCAACCCCCGCAGGAAGGAGGCTTACCAAGGTGTGGCGTCGCCACGAGGCCCAATGCGTAAGTATGGAAGATCTGTGAAGGCACGGGACCAAAGTAATGGCCCTGCACGCGGAAAGAGGACCTCCGCGTAGAGCTGCAACCATGCTTAGCCCGTGAGGAAATACTCTGCGCAAGCACACCCCGAGTGGCTTATACGTCGGCGTCATGGCTCCGGAGGCCGCGCTGGAAGAAGACCTCCGCCAAGAGCTATAGCCTAGCTTAGCCCGCGAGGAAATACTCCACGTAGGCACGGCCAACGCAACCTATGTGAAGAGTATTATAGAAGACTCCCTCCAGCTAAGGGAGGTTGCGTCAGAAGACTTGTATGCGCCTTGCAGACAAGAAGTACAGAAGAACAGTGTGAGAGCCGGATATCGAGGAAGAAAGGTCTCTCACTCAAGCTGTTTCTATAAATAGAAGGCATGTCTCACATTTTGAGGGAACCCCTCATTCTATCACCAATATACTACTATATAAACAACCCTTCCAATGTTCAAGTAAAGTCTTGTACCGGTTAGTCCAAGGCAAGCCGGTCAAAAAGAGATTTAACTCTCTTTCTCTATCCGCGCAGGTACCACAAGCCGCGGGGGATACAGACATTGAAGGTGGAGCTGATCTTGTAGTATCGTTGTGGCTCATTTATAGTCCATAATTGTATTTACAGTAGTATATATTCGTTGTGTAATATTTAGTTACATCAAAATCTATGACATTTATTTTAACTACCAATAGCAAACCTATTGTTTTGATTAATCTTTGTTGTTTCTTAGTTTCTCGGTTTGGTTTTTCTTTCTATTATTATCCCGATGCATGTTTCGTGTTGAACTTATGTGTATTTGTTCCAAATATTTCTTATGATATAAAAAAAATTGATGTTTCATTAATATATATATTTTCAATTCAACCAAATTGACACTAAATAATTAAACATAACATTTACCGGAGCTCTGTGATAGCTCCAATCTCGAAGCTTCACAATAAAGCTCTGATCTGTGAGCTTCGCCGTGAAGCTCTGACCGGAGCTCCAGTACGAAAATCATAAATAATGCAAAAACATTAAAATGTGATGTATACCGATAAATTTGTTTCCATAAAAAATGATTTTTTTATGCTACAGCATGCGTAGTGACTTTTGGTGTTTTGAAAGTTGTAATATATTTATAATTTGTACTTTTATGTGATGCATTGTACGGCACACTAATGCATTATGAAGCACAATATCATATTGCAGAACACAAATAAACCCATAAAATGGATTAATTGAAATTCATAAATTTTTTTCTCTGAACAATATTGAAAAGAACTCAACATAATTGAACTGAGCCGAATAGAAATAGAAAGTGGGAAACTTTGGGCTTAAGTTTTAACCCGATGAATACGTATCGATGGTCATGAGCGATTATAAAACATGGCTTTATCGTCACTTAAAATCCTTCCTGAGCAAGAAATTCCAACTCCCACCCACCCCAAGTAGTTCAAAAAGCATATATAATACCGCTTCAAACTAGTTCTACTACTAGCATTATTAAACAAACGCCACACAATCCAACCTGACATTTTCCCTACATAATCATAATAATAACTCTTCTTCCACCTTTAGCTAAAACTCCACCGCAATGTGCGACGCCGTTTTACTCAACACACACGACCTCAAAGTCATAAAACCTCTTGGCCGAGGTGCAAAGGGCGTCGTATTCTTAGTCCAGACGCAAACTGGCGATTTGCTTGCTCTCAAAGCAATCCTCAGATCTTCCATCGAGAAGAATAAGAAGAACCAGATTAGTACAACCGAAAAAATCAGCTTCGAGCAGGAAGTGTTGTCCAGCTTCGACCACCCGCTCCTGCCGAAGCTCCATGGCGTTCTGCAAACCGATAAAATCGTCGGCTACGCCATTGATTACTGCCCTGGCAGCAATCTCAATACTCTCCGGAAGAAGCAAACTGAGAAAATGTTCTCCGATGACATCATCAGGTACTTAATTAATTAATTTCTGGATTTGGTACCGTTATACCTAATTTTGATTGATTTGGTGAAATTAAATTTGGATCGGTTGGTTTCAGGTTCTACGCGGCGGAATTGGTGCTGGCGTTGGAGTATCTGCACAGTTTAGGCATAGTTTACAGAGATTTGAAGCCGGAGAATGTTATGGTACAGGCGAACGGCCATTTAATGCTGATAGATTTCGATCTCTCCACCAAACTCGCTCCTAAATCTCCTGAAACTCGAACTCCGGAGGATCGCTCCGTCTCATCATCATCCGAACCGAAGCGGCAGCAGCAAGTCGCTAACAAAAAGGCCTCGAGGTTCGCTTGTTTGTTCAAGCGGCCGGAATCGGCGTTCTCGATCGAGGAATCGGTCGATAATACGAGCATCAGCGAGTCGACGAGTTCGTCCGAGTTGTACTCGGTGGAGAAGTCGAACTCGTTCGTCGGAACGGAGGAGTATTTGGCGCCGGAGGTTATTTTAGGTGACGGACATGATTTCGGTGTGGATTGGTGGTGCTTGGGTGTCATGTTGTATGAGATGCTTTACGGTGCGACGCCGTTTAGGGGGTTAAATAGGAAGGAAACGTTTTACCGAGTTATTAGTAAGAAACCGGATTTAACGGGGGAGTCAACGGCGTTAAGGGACTTGATTGGGAAGTTACTTGAGAAAGATCCGAGGAAGAGGATCTCCGTTAAGGAGATCAAGGGGCATGTGTATTTTAAGGGGGTTGATTGGGAGACAATTACGGATATGCCCCGGCCTCCGTATATTCCACCGGTTACGGAGGTGGAGGGTAAAGATGGGAAGGCGGAAATTGAGCTGGAGAGTTACGTGCAAGGGGTGTTTAAGGTTGAAGAAGAGGAGAAAAGTAAAAGTGGTAGTAATTGCGAAGAGATTAAGAGTAAAGATGGGTGGGTAAATAATAATCATCCTACCCAGATTAAAAATGACAATTTTTTGGTTTTTTAGTATGTTATGATCAGATACAGTTTTCCTAAAAATTGGGAGAAGCGTAGCCAAATTATAAATATTTTTTAGCTAGTTCTTTAAATAAGTTGTACTGTTGAGAATCAATTATAAATACTTAAATCTCTGTACAAATTGTTGTATGTACTATAAGGGGTTTCTTATTATTCTATAAATGGATTGAAATTCTTTATACAGTATTTCTTTCATCAGTTATCAAGCAAACAGATGTTGTAATAATGAATGAAAGGTGATACGATACTGTTAGCCTGGCAATGTGGGAACTGGGAAGTAAATACTGCAGCAGGATTCATGGCATGCAAGAAGGGCCAGATTGCATTTATGTTTTGAAACCCGGATTGGAAGTTGGCGAAGTCAACTCTTCGGATCAAGATTGAACTGGATCGACTGGGATCAAGAATTCAAGATTGAACAAGCATCATCGGAGGATGTAACAATGCTCTTTAGATGATAAATGATCTCTTCAAAGGTTTAAAGGACTAAAGGAGTACTGTTGAGAATGCGGCCTTCCTCAACAGTCAGAGCTAATGTTGTCTTTGCGCTTGAAATCAGTGTGGAAAGGTACTTTAATTTATTCTGTCATTCGAGTTGTGAAGGAGAACTTCGGATACAAAAATGTTTTAGGTGTGTTGGTATAAGCTGGTGTAGGATGTTTATATAGAAATAGTGTAGGATCGAGTAGTTGTAGTATTTATCGTTTAAAAAGATAATAATAATGATCGTCTCCTTCTTTGCTTATGATGTTATCTGTGCTGAAATTTCTATTGTAGTTACGACTTATCGACCGCTTTACACCTGTAATTTATAAAGAGAGTGTTGTAATTTGGATTAGACTGCTAGTAAGCAATAGAGTTCATCCATCAACTGGGGGTTGTCCTTCTTGGATGGCTTTATTAAATTTGTAAAAATCGTCAAAAGTTTTACCTCGAGTCAAACTATGAAATTGTTTGATCCCGTCCTAATCGATAGGTAAATAAACTTTTATAAAATATGAATTCAATACTCCATAAATGATAGATATAACTAGAGAATTTAGAATAAATATGATGCATGTTATGTGTAAAATATTCCAATTCTATGGATAGAACTCGTAGATTACAAAACTAAAGTTGTTAACATGCTCCTTTGTCAAAATGGGTTGAATATTTTAACAGGATAGTGATGAGGAGGTTATGGGACGAGTGCGGATCGAAGAAGGTACAATTAGAGTCGAACAAAGAAGGCTCTTAGCCTCAGTTCGAATTACGATTCGTCTTCCCCATCGAACGGAACCCCTCGAAGACACGTAGGGTCGAAGGGGACCATAGTACTACCTAGTACTGACAGGACGTCCTTTTGTCCGGTCCATAGCAAGCATCCGTGACAGCTTTGGGGGTCCCACATTCGTATCCTATAAATACTCATGCATTTATTGCCATAAGACACAACCATTCTCAGATTTTATGCATGCATGCTGCCCAAATACTTACAAATATTACCAACGTTAATTCATACCCGATCTAACCGAGGTAGATCGGGTCCTACCCCTTAACACTCTACCCCTCTTACTTTCGTCAGGTTCAAGTTCTTCATTCCGTGGATAAAACTCGTCCTATCCGCAAGTATGGGAAGAGAGATGGTGCCTTCCACGTGACCGTATTTTTACCGCATCATCTTGGCGCCGTCTGTGGGAATTGGGGACAAAAAGTCGTAGTCGAAGGACAGAGGAAGAGTGTTACCGTGTACCAGCCATGACAAAGAGGAAGAAGACTCCGGGAGCACCAGCTAGAGAGCACCGAAATGTAGAAAGCGTGAACCCGGTACCCACGATTCCTGAACCCTCTCGTGTGGAGTCTGAACGGGAAGAAGACGAAGAATCAATGGAGTCCAGCCGACAAGACAATCCCCACTCGGGAGAGTCGACGCAACCCCTCGCCCCCCCGACGGGCCCACCAATGTTGATAACGGAAGGACAACTCACACAATTCGTCAGAACGGTTTGCGAAACTGTTGTCGACGGAAGACTCCCCCCAAAGAAACCCCAGTTAGCATCGGTCGTGGTGAAGGAAAAGTCGAGACCGAGCTTTTCCACGAGGAGTAACCAGCAAAGCCACAGCACGCGTTCGGTCAAGACGGGAGGTACTCATAGCCGAGTTCAGGTTCCCTCGAAGCGGAAGACGACAGAGAGCTTAGCCGAGAGTTCGATAGTCACTCCCAGGGAAAGACATCAATCCCGCAAAGGGAAAGAAGTGGAAAAGGATCGACCACGCACCCACTCGGTGTATACGATTCCAGATGACTCCGACTCCTCGGATGAGGATCACTTCGACAGGGACAGAAGGACACTCGAGAAGAAGAGGGAGAAGTATGACGAACTTCTCCGAGCCCATGACCGGAAAAAGAAGGAAAAGATTAAGAGGCCCCGCTCAGATCATGACGATTTTAGGAGGAGAGACGAAAGGGAGGCAAGGAAGTACGACAAGAGGAGAGAACGTTCCACGAAGGAAACCGGTTTCGCGCCTAATCCCTTGTCGCGAAGACTTATGAGCCATTCTATCCCTTCGAACCAGAGAGTGCCGAAGAATTTACCCAAATACTCGGGGACCACTTGTCCTCATGAACATAGGGTGAAATTTGAAAACATGATGCAGACGTATGGGCACACAGAAAAGGACATGGTGATAGTCTTTCCAGGAACCCTCGAGGGAGTTGCCACGGAGTGGTATTATAACATGCCGGCGGGGTCCATTCGATCCTATGCGGACCTAGTGCATGCCTTCTTGGGTCATTTCACAGACTACAAAAAGTCAAGACAAGCAAGCAGTTGCCTTCAAGATATCATCCAAAAGGAAGACGAGCCTCTCCGAAAGTGGTGGCAGAGATTCAATGCGGTGGCGCTACAGGTAGATGACCATCCCATGCATTTTCGAAGGCAGACCCTCTTTTCCAACACTCGAGATAGAGGGCTCGCCTCGGAAGTTTCGAGGGAGAAACCGGAGACTCCCGAGGACTTGTCAAACATCGTGAACAAATACATCGAAGAGGAGAGGATGAACAAGGAAGCCAAGTTGGCATTCGAGGTCCCGACTCGAAGAGAGCGATCTCCCAGAAAGGACCGCATAGAACCCGTTAAGGAGCAATCGAGGGACAGGGGTTATTCCGACAAACGCCCCCCAAGAAAGAACCCAAGGGTAATCAAATATCCACAGCGGCAAGTTTTCTCCATCGTCGAAGGGTTACCAGGTACGAGATGGCCCAGGAAACACAAGGAAACCAACACCACCAGAAATTCACAGGAGTACTGCAAATTTCACAAACAGAGAGGTCATGATACGGACAGGTGCATCGAGCTCACGGCCGAGTTAGAGCGCATTGTGACGGAGGGATATGTCGAGGAGTTCAGAGATTCGAGTGGGGCCTTGTCAATAAGATTACACGAAAAACCCGAGGTTTCTCGGCCACCCAGGCCCCCGCTCCCGCAACAATCAACCGTGTTCCGAGAGTCAAGAGACGTCCGATCCGAGGACGATCTCGAAAATTCACCAATACACGGTGAGATCAAGTACATAGCTGGAGGACCAATGGGGGGTGACTCTCGAAAGGAAAGGGATCGAACAGCACGAAGGATGCGAAGTGCTTACACGGCTGGTAACCCAACTTTCAATGTAGGAAGCCTCGAGGCTCACCCAATCGCATTAAGTTTCGACGCCTCAGACCTACCCGACCCCCAGGTGACACGAAATCAAGAACCCAACTTCCCACTGGTCATCTCCATGGTCGTGTCGGGTTTTGGGGTGAGCAAAGTTCTAGTCGATACGGGAAGCTCGGTCAATGTGATTACGGTAGCCACTTTGAGAAGGATGCAGATCGAAGGAACGGGTTTTACGGATGTTTCGACAAACCTATCCGGATTCGGAGGAGCTGTAGTCAAGCCTTTGGGGACCATTTGGTTGTTAACTTCCCTCGGAACAAAACCAAACAAGGCAACCCATCATTGTCAATATGTTGTGGTAGACAGCGAAATGGGCTATAACATCCTTTTCGGCAGGCCTGGAATCACTCAATTCCAAGCCGTGGTGTCCACCTACCACCTGAAGGTAAAATTTCCCACCAAGGCTGGGGCTGGCGAGGTCAAGGGCGATCCAAAAGAAGCTTGGGAGTGTTACTGTGTGTCGACCAAGCCGCCCAAGTCCATCGAAGCAGTTTCCCCTTCTGAGGGAGAGGTATCGAAGCCGTTGGGTAAGAAACAGTGTTTGGTTGTCGAAGGAGATCCACTAGATTTTCCTTCAAGCCATTCAGAGAAGGAACGTCTGGAACCCTGTTCGGAAATCAAGGACCTTTCGTTGTCGGAAGATTATCCCGGGAGAACCACCAAGATAGCAGCTGATCTGCCCGAAGAACTTGAGCTGGCATTGACACTTTTTCTCCAAGCAAATGCAGACGTTTTTGCGTGGGGAACAAGTGACCTTCGAGGCATTGACCCTCGAATTATAGTGCATCGGCTTAATGTGGATCCCAAGGCGAGGCCAGTAAGCCAGAAGCAGAGAAACTTCAGCCGAGAGAAGAATCTGATAATCGATGAGGAGGTTGCCAAGCTCCTAAGGGCGGGACACATCAAGCCTACACAATTTTCGGATTGGCTTTGCAATGTAGTCCTAGTTAGCAAAGGCAACGGGAAGTGGAGGATGTGCAATGACTTCACGGACCTCAACAAGCGTTGCCCTCGGGACCCCTATCCTCTCCCTCGAATCGACCAACTGGTCGACTCCACGGCCGGGGCAGAGAGATTGAGCTTCATGGACGCTTTCCAAGGATATCATCAAGTCCCGATGGCCAAGGAAGATATGGATAAAACGGCTTTCGTCACCCACTCAGGAGTTTATTCATTTCGAGTCATGCCTTTCGGATTACGAAATGCGGGAGCCACTTACCAGCGACTGGTGAATATGATGTTCGAAAAGGAAATCGGAAGAACCATGGAGGTTTACGTCGACGATATGCTCGTGAAAAGTTTGAAGGCACACGAGCATGTGGAGAACTTGGGGAGATGCTTTGACATCTTGAGAAAATTCGGGATGAAACTCAACCCGTCGAAGTGTACTTTCGGCGTAAAAGGAGGAAAGTTTTTAGGGTACATGGTCACCCAGCGAGGAATTGAAGCCAACCCAGATAAAATCAAGGCGATTCAGGAATTTCCAAGCCCCCGAAACATAAATGAAGTCCAGAAGTTGGTGGGTCGAGTAATCGCTCTAAGTCGATTTATCTCACGATCGGGAGAAAAGAGCCTACCTTTCTTTAAAGTTCTCCGGAATGCAAAATGTTTCGAGTGGGGGGCCGAAAGTGAACAAGCTCTGGCCAATCTGAAGGACCACTTGTCTCGACCACCGTTACTGTCGAAGCCTAAGACCGGAGAAGTCTTATACTTGCATGTGGCCATTTCTCGGGAAGTCGTCAACTCTGTCCTAGTTCGGATCGAAGACAACCAACAATATCCAATCTACTATCTAAGCAAGGTTCTCACTAAACCCGAAGTCAATTACCTTGACATCGAAAAATTTGCTTACAGTGTGGTGTTGGCTTCGAGGCGTCTCCGACCCTATTTCCAAGCGCACGGAATAGTGGTTCTCACTTCACAACCATTGAAAAGGATCCTCGGGAAGCCAGATCTATCGGAAAGACTGGTGCGGTGGTCTGTCGAATTAATGGAATATTCCCTCGAATTTCAAAGCCCCAACTCGAAGAAAGCTCAGGTCTTGGCCGATTTCTTCTTAGGAGTCAATGAGGACATTAGCCTCGTACTAACCACCGAAATGGCAGAAAGGGGAGAAAATCTAGAAGCACGGTGGGAAGTGTACGTCGACGGATCCTCGACAAGGGGCCAAGGCGGAGTCGGAGTACATATGACAGACCCGGATGGTTTGGAGTTAGACTTCGCAATCCGACTAGCTTTTCCGGCAACAAACAACGAGGCAGTCCTAATCGGACTTCGACTCTCACTTGAAGGAGGAGCGAAACATCTACTTATCCGGACAGATTCACAGCTGGTAGCCCAACAACACGCGGGCACTTTCGAGGCAAAGGAAGAGCCAATGAAACTCTACCTCGCGGAACTTCAGGCTATGGCAGCTAGATTCCAAAGCATGGAGATTGCGCAAATACCTCGAAGTCTCAACAAAATAGCCGACGGACTGGCAAGATTCGGGAGTTCATCACAGAACATAAACACCCGACAGGTATGGTTTCGAAGGTCAAAACAGTTCGTGAAGAGCGAATTTACCAAGTATTCACCAATACTTAAAAATGTTTATATCCACAACAGGTCACCCTCATGACAGTCCAACAACCGACTATCGGAGCCAATAACCTTAAAAGGAAAAGGGAAGCCGAGGTCAACATCCTTGACACAAACCACAAATGGTTGAATGATATCAAGGTACACTTGAAAATCTTCGACACAAACCCTTCGAAGGACGACAAAAACGTCCTATCGAAACACACTTCCCAAAAAGGGATTACCACTTACCAAGAAACATTTTGTGCAGATGTTTAAGCAAGGAGTCATTCCCACGGATCGAAACGAAGCGAGAAGACTTCAGCGAAGAGCCATGAATTTTTTGTGGGATGGGTCGAACCTCTACAAAAGGTCTTTTGACGGTCCCCACTTGAAGTGCGTGGATGAAGAAGAGGCGCAAGCCATTCTAGAGGAAATACATGCTGGGAGCTGCGGTAACCATTCGGGAGGACGGACTTTGGCTCAAAAAATCCGGAGACAAGGGTTTTACTGGCCGACAATCATTCCGGATTCAAGGAAGAAGTCGAAGTCTTGTGACGAATGTCAGCGTTTCGCACGAAATAGCTCGGCCCCAGGAGAACCGATGATAGTAACTCCGATCTCGTGCCCCTTCGATAGGTGGGGAATAGACATTGTTTGAAAATTGCCTACTTCGACCAACCAAAAGAAGTTCTTGATCGTGGCGGTGGAGTATTTTTCCAAGTGGGTCGAAGCCGAGGCAGTCGGAAAAATCACAGAGGGAGTAGTCCAAAGCTTCATCTGGCGAAACATCATTTGCCGTTTCGGTCTGCCAAGGATCATAGTTTCGGATAACGGAACTCAGTTCACGGGGAAAAAGATCAAAGCATGGTGCTCGGAATTGGGAATCAAGAAAAATTTCACCTCAGTAGGCCACCCTCAAGCTAATGGGCAAACCGAAGTCACCAATCGGACCATCATCGAAAACTTGGAGAAGCGTCTAGGCCCGTCGAGGGCGGACGAGTTGCATGGAGTTTTGTGGGCCTATCGAACTACTCAAAGAACAGCAACGCAAGAAACGCCTTTCTGTATGGTGTATGGCTCCGAAGCAGTAGTGCCTTGTGAAATTGCCGTGGAAACCCTTCGAGTGCAAGACTACGAGCCCAAGAAAAACGACGAACTCCGGGCTTTCGAGTTAGACATGGTCGATGCCAGAAGGGAAAAGGCAAGAGGACGGATCTTAAGGTACCAAGCCTTGATGACGAAGACCTATAACAAGAACCTCATCGGAAGAGATCTTAACGTAGGAGATTTAGTATTACGAAAGGCGAGCATCCTCGAAAATGTGGGCAAGTTCGAAGAACCGTGGAAGGGTCCGTACAAAGTAACCGCTGTCCTAGCAAATGGAAGTTACCGACTCTCTGATCTCGAAGGCGTAGCAGTACAAAGGCCTTGGAACATCAAAAACCTCAGGAAGTATTACTCGTAAGCAGGAGTCGAGAAGAAACACTTTTGGCAATCAAATTCCTCTAGCACACCACCCTTCGGGAGTCGTCACTGATGAGGAAGACTTCAAGATTTTCATTCACTAAGGAGGAAAACTCCAAGACCCACTCGCGACAACCCAAAAATTCCTCTAGCATACCACCCTTCGAGGGTCGTCACTGATGAGGGATATTTTATGGTTTAGTAATCGGCCAACTTTTGTAGCCAGGACAAGCTTTTTACCCAATCAAACCATCCTTCGTGGGTCGTCACTGATATGGGATGCGATTGAATGAATGAATTTTTGTTGGAAACATGATTCAGACTCGGTACATTCGAGAGATCTAATCTCAATTTGTAATGATTACCGACGGGCAAATCACTTATGAATACGACAATTAATCATCGAAGAAGTCCACAAGACTTTGGAAGTTGTTGAAGGATGTTATTTCGACGGAAATAGCAATCCCCCTGACAATATTTCGACTCGAACCATTACTTCGAGCTAAAGGTAACATTCGACAAAGACAACCGACGGGTTTGTACTTATGTTTAACGATTACCCTAGGATCCCCCGATTTGTAAAGAAAAAAGAATCGACACTAAGGGTCTTTTTCGTATCTTGTTATGTCGACGGATATAAGAAAGAACAAATAACAAAGCAAAAACACGATAAATGTCGAAGCGGAAACAACACTTGGATCAATGGCAAAAAGGGAAGGATTCGACCAGGCCAACTGACCTTCACACAAAAGGCCTTAGATCGAATCCTCCACGGAGTCAACATTCGAAATACGCCGAAAGCGTACAAGGACTACCGAATAAATGTCAACAGTTGGCTAAATTTATATTACAAACTTTAAGAAATATTGTTCGGGAATAATTTAAGAAAGTAGCTACAAAAATAACTCGGCATACCGAGCCTTCGAAAGGAGCATCTCCAAGGGGCCTTCGCATCGATCATTTTCCTTGGTCGCCACTGTGAGCCGTGTCTGCTAGAACCTCCTTTTCACGGTTGGCGAAAAAGAGGCCAGCAGATCGAACAACCTCAGATAGGTTTCGGTGCGAGTAACTCCCCACATCAATCCCGGCCGATTGGAGCAAATCGTTCTCAACTTCGCACATTGAACCCACGAACGAAGGCATCGGTGCCGAAGCTGGAATTTCGACCTCTTCGGGATGAGCAAGGCCGAAAAATTCCTCGATGGCTAAAGCGGTAAAGTACTCCTCAGCAGTGACGCCCTCAGCCTCGGACTCGGGAATTGGCGGATCCTCGAAGTTCTGATCCTTGGAAAGATCGAGATCTAGACTTTCGTCGAAATCGACCGTCAGCTTGTTCTTCTTCCTTAGCTGGCGTACCACCTTATCTTTGGTCTCAACAATCTTGCCGGCATCCTTTTTCGACAGTAGGTACTCGAAGGACTGCGACTTCAAAAAGTCGCGAACAGCGTCTACACGGGCCGACCTACCGCTCTTAACAACCTCCTCGCGAGTCTTCCGGAGAGCTGCCTCGAAGGCGTCCCGTTCTTTCCCTAGCTGAACAGTTTTGTTTTCGAGGGTCAAGCTTTTCTCCTCGACGGTGGACAGACTAAGGGTCACTTTGGCGTTTTGATCTTGGAGAGCCCCCACTTGTTTCGAAAGCTGGGCTATCTCACTATTTTTCCGCTTCAAGGCCTCCTCGAGCCTTAGTCTTGCCCTTTTCTCCTCGTCGATCCTTTGCTGAAAGTTGTTAGCCAAGGACCCTCTCCTCTCCAGACGGCTCGAAAGATTCTTCGAGACAGTAATCAACTGCAGAAACAGCCAGATCAAACAGGAGAAGAAAGGAAAAACAGTACAACAAAAAGTAAAAGAGAAGGCATTGAAACGTTACCTGCATTTGAAGTAAGGCTTCCTTTGCCCTTACTTCGCTGTCAGAAAGCCGATCCAGGTCGGCTTGATCGGCTCGAGAGGCCATCATCTCTGTCCAACCAAGGGCGGTTTGGCCGTCCCCTCGAAGAAAGGAGACTTCGGGCCTGCTCCCTCCCTTCGACTGCGCCAATTCATCAGCAGTGGGCACTTTCAATTTTCTCGAGCCGGTGGGAGACTCGGGGATCTCAATCATGGGGTCTGCCTCGACCTTTTATTGCGGGGGTCTGCCTCGACCCCGACGAGGATGGTTGAGCCTCGGAGCGCCTTTTCGAACCCTCAGGCTCGCCAGCAGGGGTCGGAGTATGGCCACCAGATTCCTCGACCAGCTCAGGGTCGGCAACCGGGTTCGGGGGACCAGCCGTCGGGGTGGCGGGCAGTTTACCAGCAGGCGTAGGAACCACATCCCTCGCAAAGTCGGTAGGGATGATGGTCGCCACGTTGTGAGGGCGGGGCTCGGTGAACTTGCTCACCTGAGATTTTTAAGTTCCAGCTCGAGGGCGCGACGGGCTAAGAAGCGGTTCGACATCATTATCTAGTAGTCTGCAAGCAAGGGAAGTCAGTCAGACACAACTCGAAAAGATAGCCATCGAAATCACAAACACTTAGAAACAAATTTAACAAAGCAAAAAGAAATAAGGAATACGTACTCAAGTCTCGGATGCCCCGCATCTCTGGTGAGGAGTCCGATGAGACCCCAGCTAAGTAGAGGATCGGCTCAACCAGGAGACTATAAGGGTTGGTCCGATTCTCGAGTGGAGCATTCCTGAAGCGATTAGGCCATTTCGCCCTATCCTTTTCTTTTATTTCGGGCACGTTCGACCCTCGACGCCATAGCCTCGGGGTCGGGACTGTTCCGGGGGTTCCATCAGAGTTCGGTGGCATTCTCACGTACACGTACCGGCGTTTGTATCCGGCGCCGTGGGAAGACTGAAACTTCCCAAATATCTCATACCCTTTGAGGGGCGAAAAATAGTAAAAACCACCCCCGTCGGGGCTCTCCAGAATTTTGAAGAAATGTAAAAAGTTCGATGCAGTCAGCCTTCGACCTATCGACCGACTCCAGACACAGAAGGCGATCAGACTACCCATTGCGTTGGGCAGTAATTGGGTCGGACACATTCCGATACCCGTCAGAATTCTAGCCACGCCTTTAGATATGGGAAAACGAAATCCATATTCAAAATGAAGCAAATTCAAACACACACAATCTGCGGGAGGGCTGTACATACGATCCTCGAAACCGGGGATGAGGACTTCGTAGGAATCAGGGATGTCGAACTTTTCATACAGAAGCTCCGCCTCACGGATCTTGACAGTGCTGGGCTCCTCCGAAAGCCTCCTATATGCGTTGTTTTCGGTGGGGATAGGATCAGGAATGGGACCCTCGTCATTGTCCACCAAGGGCTGATTCGAAGGACCAGCCATCTCGCGGTTCGGGGGCGGATCAGTAGCAGAGACGGTAGAGTCACTCGGAGTCCTAATACGTGCACGAGCCATATGAAGAAGGAAGTTTGAAACTTGTGTAACCGATCTACCGGGAAAAACCTGATTCGAAGTTAAAAACTCCCACGAATCAGAGGTGGTATGAAGATCGGAATTCAGGTGAGGGGAAGGTCTATCTACACTAAAAGAATTGGCTTCCTTCGAGGGTCCATTGGCACCGGGTTGGTCATCGATTTGTTTCAACATCTCCAAATTTCTACACGGAGGAAACAATCAGAAGAAACCCCAACCCGGAACCCGCTAAACAGTTAAAAACCCTTTCCCAAGAAAGTCGAAAGGATATTCCCGGGGGTCGAAAGGAAGTTGAAACGACTTGAACAGAAAATTAAGCAAGCATGCAGAGCAAATTCAAGAAGGAAATTGTAATCTTGCCGGTCTACGACAAGGGGAAAGAGCGATATAAAAGTAAAAGAAAAGAGCAAGTGAGCGTACCTGAGAAGTAAGCGACGACGAAGTTTCCGGGGAAGCAACCGGCGGTGATTTCTTTCACGGCGAGTTTAGAGAGAGGTTTTTTGGATTATGCGGTAAAAGAGTAGGTGAGAAATGGGGAAAGAAAGAATTTTGGTTCTGTTTTACCCACCTTGCCCCTTTTTCCCGTCATAATGACGCACGGGAACCGAGAAGGAGGAATTCCACGCGCCCACCCCGAGTCCACCACGTGTCCAACTTGTTACCCGTCAGTACTTGGAATGACTTTGTTGCCCTTGAGACGATTCAAATTCAGCAACGGACTTTTTCCCGCCAAGACGATTCCTCGGAAAGATTCAATAAATTTCGACAGACATCTAAACTTTGTCTCTCGAAATCTGGGGGACTTATGATGAGGAGGTTATGGGACGAGTGCGGATCGAAGAAGGTACAATTAGAGTCGAACAAAGAAGGCTCTTAGCCTCAGTTCGAATTACGATTCGTCTTCCCCATCGAACGGAACCCCTCGAAGACACGTAGGGTCGAAGGGGACCATAGTACTACCTAGTACTGACAGGACGTCCTTTTGTCCGGTCCATAGCAAGCATCCATGACAGCTTTGGGGGTCCCACATTCGTATCCTATAAATACTCATGCATTTATTGCCATAAGACACAACCATTCTCAGATTTTATGCATGCATGCTGCCCAAATACTTACAAATATTACCAACGTTAATTCATACCCGATCTAACCGAGGTAGATCGGGTCCTACCCCTTAACACTCTACCCCTCTTACTTTCGTCAGGTTCAAGTTCTTCATTCCGTGGATAAAATTCGTCCTATCCGCAAGTATGGGAAGAGAGATGGTGCCTTCCACGTGACCGTATATTTACCGCATCAGATAGGAATATAGGATCCTTCCATTGACCTCCACTTTGTTAAAATTTTGTATTGGTGATGGTATTTACAATTTTCAGTGTAGATCGTATGAACTGTAATTTATAGTTGAATGAATTTACTACTCTATTTCCAAAACAATTAAACAGCAGAAGTACAAACATTTGGCTTACTTGGTTGCCCTTTCATTTTCGCCGCATTTGCAGATTTGAGTAGAGCTACCACGAGACGGAGATAGAACGTGAGTGATATTATTATTGGTGTTTTATATGGACGGAGCAGTGTACAGCTAAACGAAAAGATCGACTTTACGATTAATGACTTGGCCTACAATGCACCAAACGATTTACACCCTTAACATGTGAGGTTACACCTAAACCGAATGCGATGGCCTAAGTAATGTATTGCAGGACTGGACCATCCGATTTAGCCCCTCTCTCTCTTTTTTTTTTTTTCTCTCACATCTGTTCATTTTTCTCTCACATTTTACATCTGTTCACTCTGTTCAGTTCAGTTTAATGCAAATCATTTTATTTTATCTTAGTTTAAACTTTAAATCAATTTAATTCATAGTTTAGTAAAGTTTATCAGTTGAATCAATTTATCATTTATTTTAAATCCTATTTACTGCGTCTGAAAAAATTTAAACTTAACTGAACACATAAGTTTTCTGGCAAATTATTAACTAAACTCATTTAAAATATAAACTGAATAGAAATCATTTATAAACTATAAAATTGAACTAATATGATCTGAATTGAACATATATATTTTTAAAGTTGAATAATTAAACATAGACTTAATTGTCTATCTGTAAGATTGTACATGATTTTATTAAAATCAAGACTCACACTAGTATTACTCTAATAGCTTGAAGCCTTGAAGTACTTGAAGTACTAATTGATTTTTTGCTAAAGCTATATGCTTAGGTCTGCAATAATAATCCTATCCCAATTTAATTTCCATGCTCACACTCAAAGCGGTACCAAACTACCAATACTTTCGGAAATGTTGGCGCCAAAGTCTAAACCCATGATGACCATTTACCCACAGGCCACAGCCGTCGCTTTACACAAAGTAGTGTTATATTCTTAAGAAAAATGAAATCATTTCATGGTATCAGAATTTTAATCAAACGTCAATGTACAAGTTTCGAATCAAATCGGACCATTAATTGTCAATATTTTACATTTGTTGAGAATCAATCGTTTGTGAAAATGTTGTGATCACTAAATTAAAAATCTCACAATGAACATGATACTTATAACAAGAGAGACAAAGCAAAGTATATTTAGTAGGTGACCTACAAATTCTATGGTTCCTATCACTTCAAACCAACTATCACATAATTAAGATCGACCAGCTGATGATATGACATGCATCGATTCCATTCACCAGTGCAACTTGCACATTCATATTGTCCAAGTCGAAATGCATAAGGTGGTATGGAGTTGGGTGAAAAAGGAGAAATAAAACCGTATAAGACAGCAGTGACAATAAGGTTATTTAGGATGTTGATAGGTGTGTGAAGACATAACGGCATAAGATAGTTTAGAATATTTGTATAGTAGTAATTATAATATTTGTTGTTTCAAAAATAAATATTGTTCAAGTAGATCTATATACAATTTCTTGTATCTTAAAGAGTACTATAGAAGAGGTTTGGACAAATCATTGTTTGGAAGAAGTGTGTTACGTATTTATACACTCGCAAGTGTGTAAATTTTTTCTGTAAATAATTTTTTTATCCCGTTTAAAAAAGAGAGGTATATTAGTATGCTGTTTTACAAGTCTAATTAAGCTCAAAAATCAAAATAAATCAAAGAAGGCAGGAGGAACGACATTGTCTTAATCTCGACAACTTTAAACGGATCGTCAAACAAATTACGGTTTCAATTTTCAATTGTTTGAAAAATAATCTTGGTTGTATATTATGTAAGTCAACAAAATTAATGAGTATTAAGAATCATGTGAAGTATATATCTTAGGATGATAATACACCACCACAACAATGATGAACAGTTTTGAGATCGTAAGCACATACGGGGTGCCGTGGAAATATCAGACATGTGTCATAAGTTTAATTATAATCTCTGTTGACGAAGAAATTGAAATTGACATTTAGATATTATAATTATAAAATACGTAATAAGAAAACTACGTACATACGTATACTACAAATAAATAAACACGATTAGAATGATTAAGTGCACTGATTTTACGAAATTAAGAATGTTCACAACTATTCGGCCGGTGGTTTTATATGTAAATTG
This sequence comes from Plantago ovata, assembly GCA_028274465.1. Lineage (NCBI taxonomy): Eukaryota > Viridiplantae > Streptophyta > Magnoliopsida > Lamiales > Plantaginaceae > Plantago > Plantago ovata. The sequence continues at coordinate 79,979,310 of CM051458.1, forward strand.
TTTAGTGGCGGTGATAGTAAAAGAGTACTGTACTACTTATATACTCTTTCATTTTTGTATTTGATTTGGTTCTATATAACTTTTTCAGTTTAAAAAAAATAAATATATTCACGGTTGAATATTCATCTTTTTAAACGGTCAATTTAACATCTACTCTACTCTTAATCCTACACTATTCTTAATCACCTTATATTTTCATATCTTTGTTGAAGTTCGAACATCCGACCTCTCCTTTCTATTCCAACTATATTAACTTTTGCAAAATTTTTTGGGGATGTGTATCAAACGTTTTTGGCACATTATCCCATCACATGTAAACTACATGCACTTGCAATATAATTAAATTCCAATAATATGAATTTTTGAGAAAAATTAGTTTTACACTAATTTAGTGTAAAATTGGTGTCGCATGGTTATATAAGCAACCTACTAGGTCACTTAAGTACCCAAGTGAATGTAAAACAAGTTTTTAATAAGAGTTTCTCTTTCTATAAATTTCATATTTAGAGGTTGAGAACTCTTGGTCCATATTACAAAGTCCATAAAAATAAAAATAATAGAGAAAATTGATACGGATTGAAACTTATGCTTAACTTTGAGAATGAAAACAATGGTTTAAAGTGTTAAAATGAGATATACCGAGTCAATACGTTGAGATATTATCATATTGCCATCTAAAAATAACATTTTTTTTAACATAACATGTTAAATTGCACATTTTTAAAAATTTGAAAGGTTAATCTGCTGTTTTATAATATACAGGGATTCTCTAACTTTTAATAAAAAGTTAAGGGGGTAAATTGCAAAAAACTCGTATATCAATCCTTCCAATTTCCAATCACAGGTAACTGAACATGCCATGAAAGCAGGCAAAAAATCTGTAACTAATCGAAGGAAAATAACAAATCGGGTCCCTCCCGTTAAATGGTGAAGTGACACGATTGTTGATTCTCCACAACAGAATACCTGTGTGATTTGTATACAAGACAGGTGGACCAGAGATGAGATGAATGAAGCATGATTGAATTGAACAGCGCCATAGTTGATCAACTTCCATGTTGTGACTTGTGAGTATAGTATATGATTAAAATGCCATAGAAGCCAGCGAATATGAATCATAGCATGAAACAAACAACAAACTATATTAAGGGAGGCCCTCGATCATTAAATAGCATGACATTTAATAGTTTCGCACCCAAACATGTGTAAAACTTGTAAAAGGCAACTTTCGTATCTGGTTAGACATTTCTTTTGTTGGTTTTGGTGTTCCGTTTGTACAAAAAATAAGATCAAAACCTTTACTCTACTTTTGTACCATGAATTTTTGGAGGACGTGCGATTCAGACTCACATGTATCAAGGTGATCCCTTATGTGCCAAGAATCTCTAGAGGACGTACTATTCGTATGTATCAAAATGAATCACCGAATGACGGCCTAAAGATCGATACCAAAGTTTGAGCAAGATCCAATCCCAATTATCCAATTGTCAGGTCTAAAACTAATAATGAGCCACATAGTGTTAACTCCAAATCAAAATGGAAAAATGATTTGATTTGGATCTAAAGCATAAATTGATAAAGAACGTGAAAGATAAACAATAATATGGATTTGTACCCGATCACTGATTCTACTAACATGATCATGTGCTAGCCCAAGCGAAGAACTCATCATAAGTCACCTAATGTTAATACCTCCTCGTAACACGGTATAATAACGCTTACACTAGGAGGTTACAAAACGAGGCACAGGGATGAAGCCGTAGCCGCTCCCCACGTCTGGCAACCGAGGGGGCCGTTCTTTCGAGGTTTCCTCATTGCAATAGTTGGCCAGGGACCGGACCGGAATGTCCATCGTTATCTATGGCTGTGAATAATAGATGGGACAACACATTTTTTACATAGCAGTTGGTTCATCATTAGTTATTAGTAGCAAAAGAGCAAAGCTAGGTACGAAAATTGGTGACTCTGGACTTGGTTACAAAGCCTAAGCCTGACTGGTTGGCCTTTATTGCTCTCTTGGGCTTCAGGTAAACCGTGAACGTATCCTAGTGTGAAGGCCCAATTATACTTAACCATCTATTCTCCTATTTTCTATATATATATATATAACAGGCCAGATCTAGGGCAATGCTGTAGGAGTGTATGTTTGTGATGAGAACCAAGAGCCCAAATCGAACCCCGCCCATGGTAGGAGACCTCTCGGGCTGGTCCAACCATTTGTTAAAACTTTTTGGCTGGGTTGGCACTGATTGAAAGGTTTCATATAGGTTTAAAACGACGTTGTTTTGGGTGTTTTTTTTATATGTATTTGGTTCTGTTCATCTATACACGGCTATGTATTTGTCTATTAATATATTTCATATTTTAAAAATTCATCATCCACCTTCACCTAATTAACCTTTCTCTCTCTACAAATTCCTCTCTTCTCTCTCTCCATCAGGTTTACCACCATCACTCCACCATCTCCCCCGACAAGCCATCAGTGAACTGAATTGAGCATAACTGAATTGAACTGAAAATAATGAATTTTCAAAATTGAACTGAACTGCAAATAATTAGTCTACTTAATAATAACGAAGCAAACGCATAAATAGACAAAAAAAAAAAAAAAAAAAAAAAACACCAGAAAGTTGTTTATATGTGTAGAAAAACAGATAATTGCTTTGGTTAAGCATTTGCAAATAATAATACTCATAATGTAGATAGTTGTTTATAGTGGTATTGATTTTCCTAATCTTCAATAAAAGATTGACTTTTACAAGAATTCACCTCGGAAAATGAATAAGTGTCTCCTAGTGAGGTCAAACAAAGTTGAAATGAATCTTCGAAACGAAATGGGACTCAAGTGGAAATGGTGAAGTGGTAATGTACAATTGGGCATACATATGAAGCACGTTGATTATCATTGTGAAGTGCTTTCAAACTCAGCCATAACATTATATACGCATCTCCCAAGTCCCCAAGTTCAAATGTAAATTCTTTTTTGAGCAATAAAATCATGCAAAGAAGATGTCATTATGTTCATCTCCATCGCTTTTTATGGATATGATAACAGACATTTTACCCCATTTCCCTTTGATTAATAGTGTAGGGTAGACGGGTAGTGCTAGTTTCATCAGAACTGAAAGCACAGTAAAGGAAACCAATAGTGTAAGTTAACATTTGGTTTATAAAAGTCCCATTCTTAATTAAAACTAGTACTATTCCTTAAGTAAGTCCTTGTCAAATTCACATTTCTTTAGTTAAACTTGTGTTGACATTGTCCGTTGGTTAAGGCTGTGTGAATAATCAATCTATTATAGCCGTGTGAAAGAAGAGACCGGAGATATTAGCCGCGTAACATAAGGAGAGCTAGCTAGCTAGCTAGTAGACAAAGACAGACTTGATACGATGACTATGGCAACTGATACTGGCAGGGCAGTAATGTTAGTGCCAGATCAATTTCTATTTAATTTTAATTAATCAATTATTTATCATATTTTATTTCTAAATTATCATCCTTAAATAAGGTATTATCCACTTCTGTCAAATGAATGAATGTACGAAATTCAAACAAAGTTTGTTGGGCAAATTGTACTTATAGATCAATATATACCAATTTTTAATCTAACCCCCAATAAGTTTAACCTCATAAACTTTAACTAAATGACAAATTAATTTGTTTTTATTTTAAGTTGTTCAATGTATATTTGATCATAGATCAATTTGAGTCATAATAAAAAAATAATTTAATGTAAAATATATGAGTAGAAAAAAATTAAGACGTTGTCTATCTCATTTAAAAAATAGAAGATTTCATGTTAATTTATTATTTCTTCTTCTTCTTTACAAAAAAAAAAGAAAAAAAGAAAAAAAAACATTTATAGGGGTATTTTCTTTGGTCCGTCCCTAAATACGTTACACGGTAAATCTGTCTTTGGTCCGTTCTATTTTATTATTATATTTTCTGCATACATTATTTTGGTCTGTTTAATTATAAATATTCAAGTGAAAAATAGTTATATTTTTACATTATAAAATTTGAAATTATTTTTTGTGTGAAGTTAATTATCCTATAAATTGAAAGGATATTTCAAGGGGGAAATTGAAGTTTATGAGATGTGTAATATTTTTAAATTTATAGGGGTTAGAATGAAAAATCATATTGTATATGATCTGTAAGTATAATTTGCACGGTAAACTTGTTTGGACTTTGTACATTTATTTGACTCTATTTCAGCTGAATACCTTATTTAAGAATGATAATTTAGGAATAAAATATGATAAATAATTGATTAAGTAACTTGCCATAATTAGATTGAAATTGATCTGGCAGTATCAGCAGCCGATGACTATGAGCAATGAATAATTGAATATTTGAATACTTCAGTGGAATTGAAACACCATTACAATTACGAGCTAGCTAAGTAGCATGTGAATCAAGAGTATATATAGTAAACTTGACTTAACATAACGAGACGACACTGAGATCGCGGAATTATACATAATTCCATTTGTTGTCGGGTCTTATGATAATTTTTAATGAATAGTAGTACTGTAGTAGGCCAGAATAATTATATAAGAGGTCTAGTGATTATTTTTTTTAACCGTTCAATATTACGAGTAATTCTTATTTATCTCTGTATTGCTATACAATATCATATACCATCAAATATCTTCATATTTAAACCGCATTAGGTCTTTGTTAGAATTTCTAGTGATTAATGATATATATATATATATATCAAAAGAAATTTATATATATATAAAAAGAATTACAACATTATTGTTGTAACGTCCCGGCCACCAATCGACCGAAGGCCCCACCCTTTGGGCCAGGGCGATTACTCCTGGACTGCTTTCTGAGGTGATATGATGGTCCCACAGACCAACACATGTTCTAATCCGCGCACTTTGTCCTCACTCGTGCGCGCATCGGGAACTTCCCAGTGGGTTACTCATTATAGAATTGCTCCAGAGTAAGCATTTTTCTTCTAAGTGGATTTTCGAAAAGAAAGCTGCATCTTGTTGACACGAGTAACGTACTCAACCCCTTTAAACCTCCGAACTTCGGGGGCGTTACAGTTGTTGTAAATTGAAAGTTTATTAATTTGTTTGTAATTTCTATGTATGTTGTTTCATAAGTAGTAATTGTTATTTTTTATAATTTTCAATTAAATATTTAAATTTAGAAAACAATGAAGTAGTGAAGAAAACTATTTTTTGGGACTAATAACTTATCAGCATTTACTTAGTATATAATAGAGACTTGACCTATATGTTAACTGTAACGCCCTAGGCACTAATGGTTCTAAGGCCCAATCCACTGGGCCGGTATAATTACTGTTGGACTAATCTCATAGGTGATATGTTGGCCTCACAAATCAACACATGACCCACGCACTTTGTCCTCACTCATACACGCACTAGGAAATCTTTAATAGGCCATCCATACTAAAATTGCTTTAGAGCCGAACTCGTTTAACTTTAAAGTTTTTCTAGATGACAAAATACACATTATTGGTATAAGTATCGTTTTATTTCTTTGAAATTTTGAGCTGCCGTTACATTAAGTAACCCTCTAGAAAAAACACATTGTAGCAACCGGGTTGAATATTGTTTGTGCCAACTGCCAACCAAACTACACTTCATGTGAGCTGCATGATTAACCTAAAGAATATTATCAAACATATAAGGGAAGAGTAAAGGGTGCATGCCAACACATGGTTTGCTTAATTCCTTGGTCTCTAGTATATGGAACCATGAATATGCTAAGTTCATTGACTTTCCAATTGCTTTTTTTTTTTTAAATGCTCAAAAGAATTCTCAATAATTACTAAAGAAAAGAAATTCTAAATCAATTGAAGAGAAGTTAAGCAAAATGATGACACAGGTTTAAACATATACTTTACATAAAGAAAGGAGAGTGATCGTGTTTGGTTAATATTAATTTCTGCATGTTAATATAATTGACAATTATTGTGAAAAATCAAGGCTGGAAAGAACGCTATAGTTATAATTATGAGGGGCTAAAGATGGACATTAATTACCGAGTCGATAACCATATGACAAAAAGTATAACTAAAAGCAAAGTAAAGAAACCTAAAGCTAAAGGAAAACAAATCATTTCGTTCCGAACAAAATTCACCTCAAACAGACGTCCTAAACTGTACAAGTACTGAAGTACGTAGCTAAACTCGTAGGATAGGATCCTTTTTCTTCTTTTATATAAGAACGTACCAATTTTGTTTAGAAAATCAATCCTACTGGTAATATTGATATAAGTAAGTGCCGCCCTCTAACAATTTATTATCGTTATATTTTTCTCTGTCTTTTTCTTTACTTTCTAAGTTTCCAATAGTAATATAAGTCTTCGAAACAGGGGCGGGACAGGTGGTCGCCTCCTCCAAACTTTCACAATTTTCAATTATCATATGTATATTTTTGCAAAATTCAGATTTCGTCACCCCTAATTTTTTGGTTAATGTATTTTTTAAATCAAATTTCTTAAATTTCGAATAAGTATCTTGCTATAATATATCTTGCCACTCCCACTTTTCATTCTTAGTTCCGCCCCTACTTCAAGATATGGATGGAATAATCTATAGAACATTTTGACAATTTTGTTGTCGGTGTTGAAAAGCGGAATCAAAGACCAAGAGTGTGTGTGTAACTTTGAAAAACTTTGAAACTCATCAGTAACACTTTAGAGGATGTGAATTTTGTTTTGTCGATATAATAGGTTGAGATTTGATGACGTCTTGAATTATATCATGATTATGTAACTTTGTGGAATAAAAAGATCTATACATATTCACATTCTACGTAGAATGGTTTTATGACATACACTGATACACACCACAGTACCACACGTCTAATATTTGAACGATGTTAGTATATATTCCACTCACGTAAAAAGTGCTTTATAAAGTGTAAGGGGAGTATCAGCTTCTTGTATTTCTAATGTCAATGCCAATTTTTCACGTGGATGGGGCATATATATAAAAAAAAAATGCTTAAGCAATCATATATCCACCACTAATCTATTTTAAAGTGTGGAATCTTCGTTCCCATTACGGACGCGTCACATGTCTCGCAAATTCTGCTTCGTTTGAATACTGAAACAATATAAGTATATAACCATTAGTATTATTTTATTTATATAATTTATTAAAATCACTATAATTAAAAAAGAAAAAAAGAAAATCACTATACGTTATATGTATGCTTCATAAAAAAATATAAGTTATAAGTATTATCTTGTTTATGATAATCAAATGCACCGAAAAGTAATAAACGTATGTAATGGATTGATTGCACTTGCACATTAAAGATGAAAGGAAGATGTTGATGATTATTACTAAGTAGTAGAAGAGGTTATATGTAGAGAGATATTTATTTGAAAAGGAAAAGCATATGATTATGAACCTGTTAGTCTGTAGTCTACTTTAATTTGGTCTTTAAGTTCATATTTAGATTGAAGTTTTAGAATACTTCGTACTCTGTTGAGCTATTTTATTTATCGTTCACGCCATGCAGCTACTTTTGCTATGTGAGTCAATCGCAAATTTAATATTTATTGTTCGTCCATCCAAAATACATGAATCTACTATTTCCTCAGTGTAAAAGAAAGAAAAAAAAAAGGCACTAAATCACAAGTGTCGCAAAAGAGTAATTAGAAGAACTGAGAAACCCAGAATCCTAACAGAACGAAAGCGCCATAAAATCCGAACCCAACCTTACTACTCCCATTATCATTCCCACGCTGGGGAGGAACAGCCGCCCCTCCTCCACCACCACCCATGGGGGCCGGGGCGGGCCCACTGGTCCCATTATTCCCACTCCCCGTGGTCCCCGCCACTAGCAACGAACTCCTAGCATCCAAATTATCCGGCGCGAACTCATGCCTCGCTGGCACCCCACCAGTGACCGCACTCCCGACCTGCCAAATCTGATTGACCGGCTCCGCACTGGGCACCTCCAGCGTGGCAAAAATCCTCATCACTCCGCCGGTAAACTCGGCTCTGCGGCTCAGCACATTGTACGAGATGGGCCCCTCGACAATGGAGCTGTAGGAGGAGATGTTGTACGTGCGAACGGTCATGGATCCGTTGGTGTCGCGGAAGGCGATGAGAGACTGGGCCCCGGCCATGCCGGTGCCGGTGGGGTTGAGGGCCCAGGCGATCCAGCCGTTGGGGCGGGCGGGAGGGGCGGAGAAGGCGACGGAGAGAGTGCGGGCGGTGGGGTTGTAGGTCCAGTGGATTGAGGCGCGGAGAACGGGGAGGTCCTGGCAGGAGGTGTAGTTGGAGGAGAAGGTTTGAGGGGCGCAGGTTTGGGAGGTGGCGAGGGGTGTGAGGAGGAGGGAGAGGGTGGCGAGGAGGAGGAGAAAGAAGGGAGGTGAAGGAGCCATGGTGTTTGGATTGGGATTGGTGGGATGGAATTGAGAGGGGTATTTGTAGGGAGTAGTGGAGAGGAGATGAGAAAGTGAAAGAACTTGTGTTGTGTTTAGTAGACTAGTTGCAGTGGAAGTACGAGTTCTTTTTTACGCACTTTATCATCATTTATCCTAAAATTGATTCAGAGCTAAGTTCGTTTAATTCTGAAATTATTTTGTATGAATTTGTTTTTAAAAAAACGCGTTTGAATATGAGTAGAGGTTGAATTCTTTTAAACTTCTGAAAAAGGGAACATATGAGTATTTAAAGAAAAGTTTATTACAATTATACAAACACGTAAAGCCCATTTGAGATTGTTAGCTCAAGGAGGACTTCCGAGAAGTTGCTTAGTGCTTTTTCCACTATATTATTTCAAGAATAATGCTTGTCAAGAATTTCTAAGACCATAGAGGTTCTTCTTTCAAATATTTAAATATAAAAATCATCTAAAAAGGGTGAGGATATTTGCCGAAACATTCACTCAAAATTGATTGGAAAAATCATACTACTACTGTACTACAATTTGGGTGACAAGATGGAAGTTAAAGCATGTAATTAACGCCGCAGCTGATAAATTTGACTCGTTCGATCGACATCCAGTTGTCGAGAGTTGCATGGTTGTTGCCTTATTCGTTGACTTGCTGGAAATTAAAGCATGTTGAGTTCCACTTCCACAAATCAAAGACCGTCACATGGAATGGAATACTGGAATAGAATGGATGGAACCTACAGTGCAATTTTTCATACCTTTATTATATGCAATAAAATCAACATTAATTAATCTATTCAAATCTATCACGGAAACTTCAAATGATTCGACGTTTTCTTAGGAAACGTTTCCTCAACGTTTCGTTGTCGAAAACTTATCAACTACCTTTCTCGTCATTTGATAAAAAATTTTATTTAATTATTTGTCCATAATACGTACATTATACTTATTTCAACTTATTATGTTATTTGTAGTTTGATTTAACTAATTTTTCTATTCAAATATCTATTTATTTGGTTGTTTAGTATTTATGTGTTCATCAAAAGTTTATAATTATTACTTTGCATATTAACTATATATTTAAATATATAAAAAATTAAACGTTTTCTACACGTTTCCGTTTTCTACTTTTTTGAATTTTAGCGTTTCCACGTATCCGTTTCCGTGCTTCCTAGATTCAAACACGACCTTTTTTATAATTTCTGTTTTGTTCGTATAAATTTATTAATTTAATTTCAGCTTAGTTGGATTCGATTCAAATTTATTTATTTCAATTCAATTCAGTTTAAATTTAGTTAGTTGTGTTTTGTAACTTTGTTCAGTTCAGTTCATATTAAATTAGTTTATTTTAGTGCTGATTAACGAGTCGAGCCGAGTCGAGTATTGTTGGGTTGGGCTCGGCTCGAGCTCGTTAACGAAGCGAGCCTGATTTCAGGCTCGAGCTCGACTCGTTTAACGGATCGAGCTTAATTTCAGGCTCAAGCTCGGCTCGTTTGGCTCAATTTTTGTTAAAATACCTTGAAAAACATGTTAAAATATTAAATAAAATATAAAATATTCAAGATTATGCATTACAATCAACTTCCAAATTATGAAATTATTAAATTCTAACAAAATGCAAATATAAGCAGTTCAAACCAATAATCTCAAACTTAAATCATAACTTATAATACTAATACTACTAATAATGCACATGATATCGAGCCTTAACGAGTACTCGCGAGGCTCGTGGAACTAGCCTAAGTTTAGGCTCAAGCTCGACTCGAAAGACCTTATCGAGTCGAGCCGACCTGAGTACTCGATAAGGCTCGTTTCGCGTAACAACACTAGTTTATTTTACACTCCAAATAGGTCCAATTCAATTTAATTTCATTCAATTTTGTACTCCAAGTAGATTCAGTTCAATTTAATTTCATTCAATTTTGTGCGATTCAGTTCAATTTAATTTCATTCAATTGTGTAAAGTTCAGTTCAATTCTTCTGTTACAATGAAAATAATAGATTCTTAGTCTTAAAATAATATCTCTACCAATTACAATCTTTCCCCATATGTTATATTAAATGCATTTTTCTAGAATCATGAAGGAACGTAGATAAAAAGCATCATATATGCAATGTATTTTTCTACCGAAACCACTAACATTCGCTATTTCAGCAGTTCAATAATTCATGGGCTCACCGTACCAGGGTCCAGGGTGTTGTTAATTATGATATGAGTATATGACTAATTTCAGACCATTTTTTTAGCCTTCGAAAGAGGATTAATTAGATTTTAAATGCAAGTGGGGAGATGTACGAATCCAAAACATGCATGAAAATTCTTGTGAAGATTTAGACTGGCAGCTATGAATTATGATGAGACGAGGAGGGATGGGAAGGCGTACATTTGTGACGCCGGGGTACGTGATGCAGACCAAGTGGGGAGGGAGGGCATGTGGAGCTACTATACCGGCCAGTGCCGTGTTCTGTCATTCATTCACTCAGCAAGCCAACACCAACAAGCTAGCCAAGACAAGAGAGCGAAATCGATGTGGATTGTATTTTGGACCTTAGCTACTCAGAATATAAATTATTCATTTTAACTTCATTTTTTAATTTTCAACCGTTTTCGGCCTTAATTATAAATTACTTTTAAATTATAATAATATAATATTTAGTAAAAATATATTACTCCATTCTTCACAAGCTTCTCATAACACTTGAGGGCACAAAATGATAACAGTGTGGTGATCTCGAGGTATTATTGTAGTAGTAAAGAATAAATAAATAATGGTGATTGAAGTGGTAAAGTTGTAAATATAGTTGTATATATGATAGGAGCTAATGATCATAACAAATGTTTATGGAAACGTTTGTTATGATCTCATTCTATTATACTCTTCTTGTTCCAATATAAAATTTCTTATTTGTTATTGTCAAAATAATTTTTTTTAAATAATATAAAACAGAAATTAAAAGTGTTAAGGACAAATTTATGAATGGTGCATCATGACTTGAAGTTCGACCTTACAAATTTTTTTGACCATTTTTCTATCTTTTAATTATTTTTTATAAATTAGTCTGGACATAGTAGCAAATGAGAAACGGAGAGAGAATTTTTGAATTTGACAAATTCTCTATCTCGGTTTCAGATTTGCTAAATGTGAGGAAGATTTTGGCACATTGAATGTGATGATACTTCATGATTGTCTTGTTTTGTAGGTGAACGGTCCCCTAACCATGACATAACCTCATACGGGGTATATACCAGGCCACATGCTACAATACCTCCACTCCAACTCATCCCCAATCGATCTCAGACCGGGGTGGTGAACAACTTCTCTGAACTACCTCCAACATTTCCTCACACCCTTATTTTTTTCCACTATATAATCAAACTAGTACTAATTAATTTGTTTAGGTTTTAACTAACCTTTTCCTAATTTGTTTTGTTAATTACTAGATGGTGACATAGCACTAGCATCACAGTGATGAAATAGTACGGTCGGCCGATGGAGTTCAGAAGCCATTTAAATGTCAGATAACTTAGAGAATGAGAGATGAAGGTTTCTACGGGTGGCTTAATTAGATGTTTCAGAGAGACACACATATAATATAAATTTTGGTCGGCAAGAAATGATTTTTTGTTCAACAATGAGCTTGCTTCTCCTTGACAAGTGGTGCAAAGAATAAAAGTGGTGTGTTGGTCTTGGCTCACGGGGTAGGGTGAATTGAGAGAGCTCTTGGTTTTTTGAGCCAAGGTGTTGTTTGAACATGGTTGCTTGAAGTCTGCGGTAGTTTCAAAGGTTGTGATCAAAGCCTAGTTTCTTTCTTTGTATTTTGGAACCTTTCTCGAGCATTGTTTATGGTACGAGTGATTAATGAAATCTTTTTAGCCGTTTAAAAAAAATATATAATAAATCATGTAAGGAAAGTGTTATTTGTTATTTCAAAGTTTCATAGGTTTTGGCAAATATAACTTCATGTTTGTTTCTTCGTAAAAAAATTCATGTTTGATTATATCGGCAGTTTTAGCTAAAGTTGATTAACTTTGGCAAAATTAATCTTTTGTGTTTAATTTTTTTTTTTTTTACTTTGATCAATGATGTGACGACATAATCAACAAGTTGACATCGCCATATCACTTGACGATGTCATTGACTCATTACGATGTCATTTTTTAATTTTAAAAACTATATATGTTAATGAAAATAACAGAAAATTTAGAATTATTTTTAAATATAATGTTTTTAATAGTAAAACATAATTGAAAATTTTAGGACTAAAAATGTCATGTAGAACCGCACAGGAAAGAAAAAAGAACAAATTTCATGAGAGATTGGGTTGGAAATAGCATTTTATTTCTTTTAGAAGCACAACTATCATTTATTTTATAACTTTTATTCTTTTTACTAATAAACCACAAATATAAGATAGGATATGAATGACTGGGCCGAGGCGCCTTGAGCTTGCTTCCTTTGATAACTCATCTGCTACCGAGTTCACCTATATATTACAAATTAAAAGCAGTTTCAAACTTGTTCATATGGAGAAATATTTCCTCCAAGAGTAACCTGAGCTTCCATGTTGGCCTCTCCTTCATGTTAATATAAGGCAAAAGTGTTTTAGAATCTGTTTGAATTTACAATGAAAAAATCTCAATTAATCTGTGATGCCATACACTACAAGAAATCCAAGAATCAGTGACGGATAATTCCATCGCTCCTTAGCGACAAACTGCTATGCAACAACTGATTAGCGACAGAAATGACCATTTTCGAAATCTTGGGACTATTTTCAAAACTTGTTGAATAAGAAACTCGTGTGGTCATTCAATTTCATTCCTCTTGGGCCATCTATTATGGCATTGAAGGTATTCTTCTAAAATACTAACTTTTCATAAATTTGAGAATTCTATTATTTTGACTAATTTGAAAAACTGTATGTTTATGTTTAGCCCCTACTAGGTAGATGAACATATATGAAGTAGTGAATTATGTTTGATCTTGATAAACGAATAGATATATTGTGAAATTGAATTGTTAGTATATAGGGTATTTAATTTGATATTTTTGTACATGTACGTAGTAGGATTATGAAGATTTGGAGACCATTTAGATGTAAAGAAATTGTATGTAATTCGTAAAGTTATAATTAACAGTGTAAGTATAACCGGAAATTGGACAATTGTAATAAAATTCAATACATAATGCTTATAGTTATACATCTAATAAATTTAGACGTGTCAATTAATCATCCAGTGAATACCGATCGTTCATGGATATGTACAATCACCTTGTTAATGGCAAGATATGGTATAGCTTTGCGGAAGGCGTTGAACCCTTCATTGCAATTGCACTGACACATATCACTTGTTTGAACAAGGGGATAATAAAGTGCCCTTGCAATGCGACGATATTTAGGAACATGAAAATTTTTCCTTCTACAACGGTAGTGGAGCACTTGAAATGTAATGGGTTCATGCCTCATTATGTGGTATGGAATTGTTATGGTGACACTACAAAAAATCCGTCGGATACCGACGGATAAATTGAAGGATTTTATCCGTCGGTATTTACCGACGGATCGCTTCCCGTTACCGACGGATGACGGATAACGAACAAAGTTGACCACTTTGTTCGTCATCCGTCGCTAAAGAGGACCTATCCGTCGGTAATTTAACGACGGATAACGTTATCCGGTCGCTGAATTACCAGTTTTAATAAAAAAAAAAAAACAAAGCTTACCGACGAAAACGTTATCCGTCGGTAAGCTTCACTATATCGTGAAGAAACCGGCAGTTTCCTCCATTCTTCTTCTTCTCCGTTTTTCTCTCTTCTCATCTCCATTCCTCCTTCAAAACTCCACCATTTTCATCCATTTTGGTAGCAAATTGAAGCTTGTTGCACAAGCAACAAGGAACAACCTTCAATTCGAAATTTTTTTGGTCAATTTGTGCAAAATCAAAGGTATGAACTCTAACCCTTATTTGATTTTTAATTTGGGAATTATCCAATTGTTTGTTAAGTTGTCAAATGTATGTTACATAGTAGTTGATACAAGTCTATTTTGCTTAAATGTGTAGTTGATTGTTGTTAAAATTGAGTAATGAATCGATTTTGGGATTTTGTTAATTTGGGGATTTCTTAAATTATGGAAATGTATGTTAGTATTAAGTAGATATTAGTTGTTATAGTTGAATGTTAGTTTTGGATTATGTTAATTAAAATCGAGACTTAGATCAATTTAGGGCTTTTTTTAATTTTGTATTTGATCGAATTTCATGTTCCATAACTAGCTTATGTACTTATATAAGGTTAATTTTGTAGTTGAATACGATAAAATTGAGTAATTTATGAAAATCGAGACTTGTAGCTCAATTTGGGGGTTTTGAAATAAAGTGAAAATGGGTTCGAGATGATGATATGATGATGATGTTAGGTTAGAGATGATGTTCATATGGTTGTTGTTGACAATGCTAGGCTAGAGATGATTTTGTTGATGGTTGGTTGATTGGTGATAAGGTTGATGATGTTAGGCTAGAGATGATGTTGTTATATGGTTGATTGGTGATATGGTTGATAATGTTAGGCTAGAGATGATGTTCATATGGTTGTTGTTGATGATGCTAGTCTAGAGATGGTCTAGAGATGATGTTGTTGATGGTTGGTAAATTGGTGATATGGTTGATGATGTTAGGCTAGAGAGGTTTTTGTTATATGGTTGATTGGTGATATGGTTGGTTGATGATTATAATTTGTCCTTAAAATTAAATGAAATGATTATAACATAATAATAAAATGATATGTTAGTCACCATTGTGCTTATGTTAATCTTGTTCTTGTTGTATTGATTGTTGTGTCGTTCTAAATTGTGACCTTTGGTTGTTTTGGTGGTTAGAAACACTACTACTTGCCAAACGTGCTATTGAAGGATCTTTGGTTTGTTTTCAACACTGTTGGTGCTTGTTGTTACCGAGACAAGGTCCACGACCTTAAGGAGTCTCCTCGAGTGAAGCCTAGATTCATCCACGACAGTGAGTGGCCTCTGTGGTTGGCTTACTGGAGGACACAGGATGCCGAGGACCTAGCAGAACAGAACAAGAGGAATCGAGCACGGGCGGACAGAAGCAGCTCCGATGATGACGAGGACTATTCGACGCACCATCTCGGCACACAGTCTCAGGCCACTCGTGACCTCAATGCAGTAAGTTAACTTGTGCTTTACTCCAGTCACTTTCAATATTCTTACAATTTTATTGTAAACACTGACACTTATTACTTTGCAAAATGAACAGAGGCTCACTGGACAAGGATGTGAGTCGTACTTGAGCATGGTGAAAAATGCCAAGTGCAAGAACGGCAAGTGGACATGCAAGAAAGCCCAGAAACTGAATGTAAGTACATAAATGAGTAGTTCGAGTTACTTGTACTGTATTTCTTTTTAAAAAGTTTGTATATGTATTGTAATATATCAACTCATGTATTGATTAACTGCTTGTAGGACGACGTTGAGGCTTTGTACGTGGTTAAGATGCAAGAGAAGGGTGACGGACTTACGACGGAGGAAGAGAACGCTGCCTTCCTCGAGGTGAACCCTCCTGGCCCTAAGTGGTCGGTCTATGACTTAGGGAACTTGGGACGTTCTCTTGCAGCTGAATCATTTCAGCGCTCATCCGGTTCTACCTCCAGTTCAGATTCTCGATTGACTGAGGAGATGACAGCACTTAGGGCCGAGAATGCTAGGATTATGACCATTCAGGACACACTTGTGTCTCAGGTATATTCACTTGTATGCTAAGATTATGTTGATATGTCATGTAGATGTATAACCACTTGTATGCTCATTTACATTGCTTGCATCTATCATTCATATTCTTAACTACATCGATCATTACTTGTGTCAGGTGGAGACGCGGAACTGGGTGCTGAAGCAGCTGCTGGAGAAGCATCCCATTGGCATAGACCCGTTCGCAGAGGGAGCTGTGTTTCAGACCAGGGAGGGGAGCCCTGGTACGGCGGGGAGTGCAGGTTTGCAAGGCAGTTCTCATGCTCCTTCGGGTTCCAATGGTCGTGGTTCTAGTGGTCGTCGTTCTTAGATTTTGACATTTTAGTTGGGCATTTGTAGTACTATTGTAGAACTTTCACATTTACATTTGTAGTAAACGTTTTTCTATTTGAATAATCGAATTTTATTGAATTTTATATTCAATTCAATTTTAAAGATTTTTAACTTTTAGTATGTAAATTTATATTTATTCCCGATAAACAGGTTGTTGTATAATTATTAAGAAAATAATAAAGAAATTAAAAAAAAAAATACCGACGGATAACTTTATCCGTCGGTAAACATCACCGACGGATAATTTAATTTTATCCGTCGGTCAGACGAATAAGGGCTGGTCAACGCCCTTATTCGTCAGTCCGTCGGTATTATCCGTCGCTAAAGTTAGCGACGGATAATAACCGTTGGTAATGGATTTACCGACGGATAAAATAGCTACGGACTATTTATCCGTCGGTAAGGGAGGACCTATCCGTCGGTAAGGGCTTACCGACGGATCAGTCCCCTCTTACCGACAGATGGTATCCGTCGGTAAAAGTAGTGTTTCTTGTAGTGTGAGACAACACCACCATTCATGCAATATGATCAAATTAGGAGGCGTTGAAGGAAGCGACATAATTGGGAATATAGTACTCAAATACAACAAAATCTGGTGATTTTCATGATCGGTTCCCATAAATGGTGTTTGATGCTTTGGCCCCAAAGTTTATGGGTACTAGTGCATCTGGAACCGAGGTTGATGGTGAGGAGCCACCAAATTCAGAGGATAAGGTCTTCTTTGACTTGTTGTAATCGACAAAGAAACCAATTTGGTTGGGGTGCACTATGCACACCGAGGTTGATGACAATATTTTAGTATTGTCATTCGGTCTTTTGCAGAGAGGGAGACTGAAATCGTACACTCCAGAAACCAATTTGGAATTCTTAAGAATCTGACCAAGTCTATGTCTAATGCAGAGAGGGAGACTGAAATCGTACACTCCAGAACATGGCGTATGATGTGTTAAATCAAAATTTTAATTTGTTTGTAGCCAAAATCTAGTTTACGACTACACAAAATTAGAAGCTATCTTCGATTGTCGTTCTCTAAGAAATTAACTATTGAGAGTCAAGAGTTGAGAGCAACGAGTTGAGATTAAGTTCAGACAAAGATTCCTCGTAAATTCAGAGAGAGATAATGTTGGTGGAAGAGATATAAAATATGTCAGATATATTTAGTTGTACGGATATGTGTCGATGGAATAGACTCTAAGCATTATTATACTCGACTTTCGCAAACCTTTGAATATAATACTCCATTCGTCTCACAAAACATTACCCATTAGGGTTAGCGCGCAGTTTAAGAAGAAACAATAAAGTAGTATAAAGTTAGTGGGGTATGCTAATTTTTTAATTGAAATGGAGTTGTCAAAGTATAAAGTAGTGGCAAAGTTGTAATATACTGTACTAAATAATATTTTTAATGTGTGGGGTAGCTTCCATTTTAGGAAATGGGTAAAATTTTGCGGGACACCTACAAATGAAAAGTGGGTAAAGTTTTGTGAGACCGAGGGAGTAACTACCTTTGTATTCGCGTTTCACATACAAGTTGGTTCTCTTCTCGAATACGATATCTAAGCCTTAAGTAAGTTTCTAAAGCTTACAATAATACTATGGTTCATGCAATCCTAAGGATTAGTTCTAGGCGTCCGATAATGATCACCAATCACTCGACGAGTGTCGCAGAAGCATCAATTAATTCCATCACCAAAAAAAGATGGTGCTCACCAAGCATCAACCTAAATCTTGTTGGAAGTTCGTTGTTCACGTGGGGAATGTGAGAGTTAGAAGATGGAACAAGAGAGAGCGTTAATTGTTAATATCATATAACAATAATAGAAATAAACTTCCCAAGTGAAAAGATCTTCAAATTATTTTTTCATCAAATGTTTATCTTAAAACTTTATTTTATTATGAATTTGTCAATAAACCAAACACTACGGTCACTATATTAACAACCTAAAATCGTTTCAAAATTAAAAAAAAAGAAAAAAAAAGATGAGTCCAATAACAACTAAAAAAAGAAATAAAAACGAAAAGAATATAATCAAATAGATTCCCAGCAAATAAAAATATACCCCCCTTGAGTATCTAACCGCCAGGAGCCTCCCTATCTCCGCCAAGAACCACCCTAGCAAATCCAATCCAATCCAATTAGGGTTGATGTCCACACTGCATGGATAATGGACACAGTACACAGGAGAGTAGAGACTTGGATCAAAGATCAACGGACAAAAATCCTCAGTGTCACGTGGCCTCAGCCGTGGCGTATAGTGGTGAAGTGGCCATGGGCCGGTGGTGGCCATCGCGAGCAGCAGAAGAAGATCAAGGAAGAGTTGGACCGCCGCAAAAAGCAGTTGCAGGACTTCTGCCTTGCTGTCAAAGCCGATTCAATTCCCGATTTGCAGGAAATCCTCTGTTGCATGGTCCTTGCCGAATGTGTCTACAAGGTGCATTGCCGATTTTGTTTTTAATTGATGCTTATCAAACCTAATTCCAACATTTTTGCCCTAATTTCAACCTGTTTATTTGCTTTGCTAATTCGTGTAGTGTATTAGTGATTTAGTTCACTCTTCTCGATTAACTCGCCGCTGGAACATAAATTAATTGAGTTAGAAGCTTATGGCAATTGATTTTGGGCACAAATTGAAAATTCGATTGGTTTCTATTGTCATAATTTCATTATAAAATGAATGCAATATAGTCTACTAAGAGTTCTCTTTAAGTGCTAAACCTGTCTATTGATTTTGGTTTGACTGTATTGTTGTACATCCGGACCTTTGCACACTGGAAAACTGAATATTATTTTGCTCATCGTGACAGCGACCTGCTGATGAGATGGTTCGATGGGCGAACAAATTCAAGGCTGACTTTGGAGGAGAGTTAGTTCCTCTGGAGCGTGTGCAGCCATCTTCAGATCATGTTCCTCACAGGTGTTTGAGTAATATGTTATGTTGAATGTTTATGAATTCTGTTCTGCATTGGAAGTTATGACTACCTAGAGTGCTGTGATTTTTATTCATGATTATTTTCGACAGTCATAATCTTGCAGTGCAAGTGCATCATGCCAAAGATGTAGAAAAAGAATGGCATGTCTTTATTGCATAAATTGATTTTAGAATTGTTGATATGGAGTTTCTAAGATGAGTGAAAGTTATCTGCATCTAATCCAAAGGGTCTAGTTTGGCTGTATGTAGATCAGTAGATGCATATATACTGAAATCAACATATCACTTTCTTTTATGCTGCACTTGAGATGAAGTTTTCATTTGATGGTAGGCAAAAAAAAAAAAGCTTCTGCCTTTTTAGTCAGCGTTTTTGCCATCAACTTCTTTTATCTATCTCTTGAATTTCATTACAGCCTGTTGGCATTTACTTCTATTTAGAGCTGTCTCAGGACACTCTTCTTTTTTATTTTAATTTTCCCCACCACCATTCTTTTTCTTAATCACCAAATAACAGAATTGGATTATGTGATAGGTTTTTGTAGAATATAGATGTTAGGCATGTCAAGGACTGGTAATTAAGCCAGTTAACTAATGGTGCGACGGGATTAGGGACCAGATTAAATTCTAATGCTTAGGATAGGTAGGCCATCTTCAGATCATGTTCCTCACAGGTGTCTGATGAAAATATTATATGAACTGTATTGGTTCTATTCTTCATGGAAGTTTCTGTTTACCAATCGTGATTTCTCTTCTTTATTATATTCAACTGTCATAATCTTGCAAATTGCAATGCAGCAGCATCATATCAAAGATCTGAAAAAAGTGGAATGTCTTATTAAAGCTATTGATGTAAGAATGGTTGATGTTGGGTTCTTATAATGAGTTAAAGTTAACTAAATCTCAGCCGAAAGAGGCAAGCTTGGTTGATATTAGATGCATGTGTACATAAATAAGATATTACTTTCATTTATGCTGCCGTTAATTTGAAGTTTTGATTGGTTATAAGAAGTTAGCTTTTGTCTCTTCTGTTCACCACTCCCTTTGCAACTTCTTTTATTTGTTTCTTGATTTTCTGTGGAGCCTGTTGTTATTTACTCCCTCTGTTTCACTACAAATGTCCACTATTCCACTAATCTGTCTCACTCAAATGTTGATTTTCCATTTTGTCAAAATCACAACAGATGTGCTTTTGAGTTTTGACACATAAACAAATCAACTTTATTCTCACTACCTTTATCAATTCTATTTCATCTCCGTGCCCACAATCAAAGTGGACATTTTTTGTGAAACGGAGGGAGTACAATTTAGAGTTAACTCAACATTTTAACTCTTTGCATTACCACTTTGTTCTCATTGCCAAATAGAGGAATTGGATTGTGTGACCTGGTTATGACATGATCTTGTGGAACAGAGAAGTTTAGGATGTTGTGATTCATAGAGTAATAGTTAACTGGCATAATTGATTATGAAGTGATGTTGTGCAACTGAAAACTCTTGAGAATGGAACTGCAAAGGAGTGGTATTTATGTCAATAAATTAATGGTGCAACAGAGTTTTGGGGGCTAGATTCTGATGCGTGGGATTGTCGATATTTAGGGTTGTGGAGGACTAGCACAAAGCTTCACATAAATGTTGTATATCCATATTCTTTCAAATGACATGGTCGAACTGTTTATTTATTTTATTAAAAAGTTTCTTTGAATAAACATATGAAACTTCTTTCTCCAATGATACAAAGATAGGCAAAGGTTTTTTTCTAGACAACAAATCAAACTACCGTACTCCTACTGCTACACTACTTTACCACCTTATAACTCCAAATACGCCTATACTAACCTTATAACTCCAATTATGCCTATACCACCTTATGCCTTTGTCGGGGCTCAAACCCCCAACCTCTCCTATGCTTACCACTCGGCCACCCTTATAGGCCAAGTTAAGAGATGAAAGCATGGTTTGTTTGAAAAGCACAGTTTATTGACATCTCTTATGAAAGTTGTACTTAGTGGATGGTTTCTCCTTATAGGAGGTTTTTATTGGGTTCATATAGAATTCTTAAATAGCAAGTTCAAGGACCAACTCTGACAGGTTATGGTCGTTTTTTGGTAGAGGTGGTAATTTGGCGGATTAGGGTATAACAATATGGATAACATGTAAAAGTTCTACCTATTTATTTATACCACTTACAAATGGTTATTAAGGGGGTGGTTAATGGGTGGATATGGGCAAAAACTAAATGGATTGAGTTTTACTCATTTACACAATAAGGAGGGAGTGGTGAAAGCATAATGGATTTTAAGCTTGTAGTCGAATTAAGACTCTTAAATGGGTAAAACTTATACCCACTTAGGAACCCATGTTTGACCCATTCTAAATGGGTGCTAAATGGATAACCCGTTTTTGCCCATTTCTTGTAAACGGGTGGATTCTGTACCCATTTAAATGGGTCAGATATTTGAAAACGCATAAAAGCGGGGCGAATTGCCATCCCTGTTTATGATGGATTCTTTTCTCGAATGCGAACTAAGTATTCGGCAGGTCCAAACTTGTATTGGGACCTTATTAAACCAACTCTCAAGCTGATAATTTGGGAAACTGTTTTTACTCTGAAGGTATTCAAGGCTTCAAGCCTATGAATGCGCTGACCTATGATTATAGGTATATATTTTCGTTACTGCTTGTCCATCTTGATTAAATGCCCCATCATGTAGCTCAAAGGCTTTGTAGTAAATCTAATTTGGCATCGATCAACTTCTTTTGGGGGAGGGGGCAATGATATTGTCAAATGTTATACTGCAATGATTTTGTTGATCAGCATCTATGAAAACGTGACTACTCCGTGAACTGAGTATCATTTCGATTTTATGCCCTTAGGTATTTATTAGCTGAAGCGGGAGACACACTATTTGCCTCCTTTATAGGAACCAAGCAGTACAAGTAAGTACGTGATCTACATATTGTGCAATGTCTATTCTTCTTCATAAGAATGATCGTTTTTATTTTACTTTACTTTCTTTTGCCCAACCTGATAAAGGGATGTCATGGCTGATGCGAATATCTTTCAAGGTGCGATATTTCATGAAGATGCCATCACTGGTGTGAAGGGGCCTGAGCCTACAGAACCTGACAGTGAAAAAAATGATGGGATCCCAAAATCTGTTGATAACAAGTCTAAGCAAACAAAAGTACCACCCAAGCCTGCTGTACATAGGGTATGCAGTCACTGAGGTCTTTGAAATAATTTGTAGAATTTGTTTTCCACATGTTCTTTATACCCTGTCCAAATTTCTTTACGCTACTGCTGCTGGGGCTGATGCCGTCTTCTATGAATGCTTTATAGGGATTCATGGCTCGTGCTAAAGGAATACCCGCATTAGAGTTGTACAGGCTAGCCCAGAAAAAGAGACGAAAGCTTGTATTGTGTGGACATTCACTTGGTGGAGCAGTATGTCTACTTTGTTAAATTACTCCTACTCAGCAATCATGCTCTGATATATGATTCTCATTCCTTAATTAATAAATGGTTTAGGTAGCAGTCTTGGCGACCCTTGCAATTCTAAGGATTATTGCTGTTTCGTCAAAAGAAGCTGAAAGGGTCCATGTGAAGTGTATAACGTTTTCTCAGCCTCCAGTTGGAAATGCTGCCCTGAGAGAGTATGTCTGCCTAAATGTTAGTTGGCCATTTTTTAAAGAAATAATTGTATCCACATTAATTTGTCGCTTTACTTGTTCTCTTCAGCTATGTGAATGGAAAAGGATGGCACAAGTATTTTAGAACATATTGCATTCCAGAAGATCTGGTTCCGCGGCTGTTATCTCCAGCATATTTTCATCATTACAATGCAAACAGTCCCTTGACACCTACTGATGCTGAAACTTCACCTCTAATCTCGAGTTCCAAAGAAACCATAGACAATCAGAAAGCAGAAAGCTTGAGAGAGAATGAAGGAGAACAGTTGGTTTTAGGTTTAGGTCCTATGCAGAACTCTTTCTGGCGACTCTCAAGACTTGTTCCTATAGAAGGTGTTAGAAGACAGTTCTATAAATATACAGGGAGAAAAGTGGATCCTGTTCAGACGTCTCCTGGTACTGACTCTGGTGTGGCCTCATCAGTTGATGATATAGATACTGCTCCGCAATCTCTTGAAATTGAAGAGAGTTCTGATGGAATTTCTCTGCGCCCTTTACCTGATAAGAAAGAAGAGATTCCTGGAGGATTTAAAAATGGAAAACCGGGTATGACTAATAATGGGGGTGGGGATAAGAGAGCTTGGCGTAGCATACCTTCCTTGCCATCATATGTCCCCTTTGGTCAGGTAAGATAATCAATTGATTCTCTTTTCTTTTTTCCATTTTTTTTTCTCTATGATGCATTTCCACTTCCATTGTGATATGGAAATTATTCAGTTCTTCGACGTTTCTAATAAAGGAATCACATGCACCAATTTACGTGTAAATGCATATTGGAAGCTCATTCTTGTACAACAATGAGCACTACTAAACATTGACATGTCTTTGATTTTATAACAGCTATTTCTTTTGGGCCACTCATCTGTGGATTCGCTATCTGGTTCAGAATACTCAAAATTGACATCGGTACAAGCACTACTTTATTTCTTTCTTTCCCGTTTTTTACCTTTCTCTTCTCCATTCCTGGATTGGTTCTAGAGGTCCTTGTCTTTGCTAACCTTGTTTTTTAAGCTTCTTACCGTTATGTCTTACCAACAGTGAATGTACTTCCCAGGTCAAATCTGTTATTGCAGAGGTGAAGGAGCGCTTCCAGTCGCACTCAATGAAGTCATATAGATCCCGGTTTCAAAGGTATGATGTTCCCAAGTTTTAGTCTTGATTAGGCAAATATGATGTATCCATTAGCATTGACTCTGTTTTGTCAGAATGTTTACAGAAGTTTGGACTTTTGATCCATGTTCACCATTTTCTGGGAAATAATATGTAAGATAAGAAAATAAAACATGATGAACAGAAAATTGTAGTGCTCTGATTTTTGTATATATTTTGAATCATAAGTGCATACAAGCTGGCCTATTTCGGAAAGAAAATGGAAAACAAACTGAAAATCCTACTGATAATGTCCACACATTTGGTCTTCTTAGCATGGACATGAATAGACTTTTAAACAGGTTGGGCTGTGTCTACCTGACCCGCACCCATACAATATACTATGAATGAATTTGTGAGTTTTGGTGACGGCAGGGTAGGTCATGTATCGAAACCCTACCCAATAACCTACCCATTCCCAACTTGGCCAAAAACCCTGCGCCGACCCAGCACATGAAGTTTGCAACTGGGATTAATAATATCAAATGCCACCTTAAATATTAGAACTTTAGAAGTATCTGAAAAATCCACTTCAAACTAAGTATCTTTCTTTCTTTATTAACCCATACCTGTTATATATTATGGGTAGAGTACTCGGCAACAACTTTACAGGTATGTACCTGACGGATTTTGTACAGTACGTGCAGGGTTGAACTCTTCCTATTTAAAAGTCTACATATGAATTGTGGTGCATTCATGTGAACAGTCTCACTATTTATGAATTGTGTAATGTATGTCTAGCATACTTTGGGCCAGTAAGGTCTCTTTCGAGTCTACCCCTTAGTTTGGGTTATGTATGTTAATCATATGCAACTTGCTCACGAGATAATCAAACGTTTGTTGGGTTAATCCTTTTGTAAGGATTCCTGCTATTTGCTCTCCTGTAGATATATATGTATCACACATACTATACCATTTTCAATTTTGTTTTCTTTGATGAAGTGGTGTTCCGCTTCAATATTTTTTGTGCGGTCATGCTGGACTCTGTATTAAGAGAAATACTGATTACTGCCTCATTGTGACAATAAAGTTTCATTGGATCTGTTACCATGATATTTAATTCATTCAGTAGTTTCCTCAACCATAGTACTTCAGACGTCCCATGAGCAATGGCTCTGATTATTGCCATTTTTGTTGATGCCATAAAAATAGTAAAGTCTCTCAGGCTCCTTGGCACTACCAATAGTCTTCCCTGATATGTCCTGAAATAGAAGTTGGAAACAATTTAAGGTACAGTTTGAAGTCTTGCTGAGTTGACTAACAGATAACGGGTTACATGATACATTTGAAACATGCAGGACAGATTCTAAAATAACATAAGGCATATAAGATGTGTATGACTGATATGAATCAGTCATGTGGTAAGAGGCACCAGAATCAACGATCCTAGGAGTTTCAAAGTGGGGTCTCATATTTAGAGCATGAAAGAAATTACCTATTTGGCTAGGAAACCTGAGAAATACATTGACTACCTCTCTCGAAATGAAGTTAACTTGAAGAGATGTTGCATTTCATTTGAATGACAGACCCTTTTCCATCTTCATTTGTAGAGATTCCGATGAATATTTCACCCTTTCCACTGTTTCAGAGGTGGCTAAACCTCTGATCTTCACTGTCTTATTGCTACAGCCATGGGTTTAAATTTTCAGAGGGATCCTGGCTCTAGATACCATGAGAAATTATATGAAACATAAGACAATAAGGCATGATGAGTAGAAACTTACAGTGCTCTGATTTTTGTATATATTGAATCATAAGACCATCTCCAACAATAAACCCTTCCATAGTCTTAAGTCCCGCCACGTCATCTTCAAACTCACTTCAAACTCTTCACCACCAACAACCAAACTCTATCAAACCCAAATATACTTTATCTTTTCATTTCTTTTCAAACCACAATATTCTTTCCCCACACAAAACAACAAAAAGGAAACAAAAGAAAATCAAAAAGAATAAAAAATGAAAATTGGCTGAGATGCGTCTCAGATGGGAAGACACATCTCAGCTCTTGACACCTCCAGCAGCATCCCTTTTCGGGTTTTCAGACCCAGAAAGGGATGCTATTGGAGGTGGTCTTAAGTACATATGAGCAGGCTTATAAATAATAGTAGTAGAAACTAGAAAGGAAGAAAAACAAACTGAAAATCTTATCCATAAATGTGGACAGATTTGGTCTTCTTAGCATGGATGATGGATATGAATAGTGGTGCATGATGTGAAAGGTGCTAGTATTTATGAGTTATTTGTTGTATGTCTAGCATGCTATGGCAAAGTAATGTCTCTTTCCACAGTTTCCGAATTTGATTGTGCACATTCGTGATCCTGTCTTGTTGCATATAATCGTTCGCGCTCAAGCTTGTCTTGCGAGTTGTGACCTACTGTGCCTTTGACAATTAAGATGAAGACATAATTTTATTGTTGTCAAAATGTTCTATTTCTCTGTATGTTTCTACTGCATCCTTGGTTTTTTTTGGTTAACTGGTTTAATTTCATCAACTTCTGGTTATCCTTGCAGAATGTTTGAACTTTACTTGGGTGAAAATGCATTTTCACTTTTGGGATGGGAGCAAGAAGTACAATTCCCGCAATTACAAAAATGGTTAGGTAGTTCAGTGGCTGGTACAGTAGAGCTTGGGCATATTGTGGAGTCTCCTGTTATACGTGCAGCTACCTCCTTGGTTCCTCTTGGCTGGAATGGTATACCTAGTGACAAGAATGCAGACACACTCAAAGTAGACATTTCTGGTTTTGGACTGCATTTATGTACATTGGTTCAAGCTCGAGTAAATGGAAACTGGTACATCATCTTTTGTCTTGTCTTAACCTGTTTGTTAATTGATGCAACTATATGTAGCATCCAGATACATCATCTTTTGTTTTGTGGGCTGTCTTTGCTATGTTCTCGGTCCTTACGCCTTACTAACTTGGTCATAGGTCTCATAAATAACTGTAGTGGTCTCCTAGTATACATTGCGTATAGAACTGAATTTTTGAATTTGCATATCTTTGTTGACCTCAACTGTTAACTTGCTGATGAACTGTGTATCTTTTCATTTTATAGCAAGTATTAAGCTATCTCAGTCGGTTAGAAAGAGGCCACAAGTAATTGAGTGTTTTGTGTGACCAAAAGAGCATTATATTGGTGTATCATATATTTCACAATGTCAAGACTCAAGCTATCTCAGTCCTTTAGAAAGGCCACAAGGATGTAATATTTTTAAAATTGATGATTTGTGTCACTTATGCGGAGTTAAATTTTCTGCTTCCAAAACCTGGTTTATATGCACAAAAGGAATTGTTCTGTTGATTTCGTTTGTTGATATCAGAGCATCACATATCCTTAAATTTTCCTTGCCTTAATAAGTTTCTGCACTCTATACTAAATATATATCCTATGCAGTCGTTTGATTAAGTGATTATTTCTTTTGCTCTAATTTATTTAACTATCCTAGGTGTCTGGTGACTGGTATCACCATTTGGTTGATGTCAATTTATTTCTTAGACATACTTTACGTTCCCTCTTTTTTTTTTTCACTCTTTAACTATCCTAGGTGTCTGGTAATCTACATTCCTTACCTTCATAAAACACTGGCAGGTGCTCAACTACTGTAGAATGTTTTCCTCCACCTCCGGCTTATTCTCTGCATCATGACTTGCTACCGGAGATGCAGACTATGCGAATACTAGTTGGAGCTCCATTGAGGCGACCACCGAAAAATCAAATTTTGGGAGATAAATTGATGCCTGTTTTTCCCTCTGTTAATCCAACCTGTGGTGATCTGATGTTAAAGGAAAACATGAACTCTGAGGAAGGGAAATTTGTGCTCCCTGATGAGCTTCGTGATTTTGTGGTCCTATGTACTACCGATTTTTCAACTGTTGCCAAAGAGGTTCATGTCAGAACACGAAGGGTTCAACTAATTGGCCTTGAGGTACTGTAACTATCACTCATATACAAGATACTTTTGATTCAGTTACACTGTTAATGATACCTCTGATGCATTATATAGGGTGCGGGAAAAACCTCTCTCCTCAAGGCAATACTAGATCAAGGTAGACCTGCTACTAAAAATCTTGATACGTTTCCTCTGGAAATGGATGTTCGAGAAGGTATTGCTGGTGGCTTGTTCTACTCCGACTCTATGGGAGTGAATCTGCAGGTTCTGTCACCAATCCACCTCTCATACTATTAAATATTCATCTCTTTATCTGAGTTGCTCCCTCCATCCACAACCAAGCTCCCCATTTGGTTTCATTGACTTTTTTAAATCCCGGTTTGACCTCACATTATTTTCAAATCATATCGGAAAAATAATTAACGAAGTTATTTTATGAAAGTATAATGTTTATTATTTTTCCAATATGATTTGTAAATCAGTAAATAACATGAGGTCAAACATGACCTCAAAAAAGTTAACGAAAAACCAAACGGGAAGCTTGGTTGTAGATGGAGTACTATTTTTGGTGTATCTTATACCTTAGTATTTTGCCAATCTTCACTGTATAGACTTACAAGTTACATATAGGATGCATGTGTCACATTGGTATTTTTGTCAATATTCACTGTATAGACTTACATAATTTCATTTCTTGCTAGGGCTTGAATAGATTCTGCATTAATGCATGTACTTTCCAAAATGTGTTGCCTAAAAGAAAAGAGCAATCTGTTGGTAAATGTATCATTTAAAAGGCCTCAAGGCGATATAATTTTAGTGGAATGTGGTTGGTTGTGGTTCCTAGGAAGCAAGAAACCTTCTGGGTTCTTCACTTTTATTCTTTCTCATTGGACATGTGGTTGTGGGGGAAGACGATGGATCTGTGTTGACTTGAATTGTTGAACTTGGTGTACTGACTCCTCTCACTTGCCACTATCCTGTAGAATTTGAACATGGAGGCTTCTCTCTTCAGGGATGAATTATGGAAAGGAATCCGTGATCTCAGTAAGAAAGTAGATCTGGTAGTTCTTGTGCATAATTTATCTCATCGCATACCACGATATGGCCCTTCAGATTCATCGAAACCACCAGCTCTGTCACTTCTCCTAGATGAAGCTAAATCTCTTGGCGTTCCATGGGTTCTTGCCATAACCAATAAATTCTCTGTAAGTGCACACCAACAAAAGGCTGCTGTTAATGCTGTAGTGCAGGCATATCAAGCATCTCCAACCACAACCGAGATTATCAATTCATGTCCATATGTCATGCCCAGTGCAGCAGGTCCTCTCTCATGGATTGGGATGGACAAAGATCCTGAGGTGACAACAGGAGTTCAAAAACTCATTTTTTCTCCACTTGATCTTGTCCGGCGACCTTTCCAGAAGAAATCTGCCATTCTCCCAGTAGAGGGTGTAACTGCTCTGTGCCAACTTGTGCACCGTGTGCTCCGATTTAATGAGGAAGCTTCTTTACAGGTATATTTATTATCTTTTCTTGCAAGTATCCAATTGATTACCCACATTACTTCTAGTGCTGGCTCAGTTACTGAAAGATCCAGACTGAAGATTGTGTATCTCACCTCCTGTGTTTTTCTGCAAGTTTTTTTAGAAAATAAGTAGTATATGCTAAGTAACATAAAATGAAAGATGAGTGTGCAAGAAAGCTCAAAATCTGGAAATATTGAAAGCAATACCAGAACTTATATAGACTGTTTGAAACAAATTTTGAGAGGGATGATTTAGGGAGGGAAGGGAGGTGTGAATAGTGACTAATTTAGAGGAAGGAAGATGAATGGTTAAAATGGGGAGATAGTTGATTAGAATAGGAAGATAAATAGTGAGTGAGATATATGTAAAGGTGTCTCCAGACTCCAAATTAGTATCAAATGATTATGTAACAAAGAATTTAGAGATGGGAGGGAGCATTCTAATATTAGCTCTAAACAGATCGATAGTTGTATGACATAAAATTATATTCTATCAGTATATATACATACATATATATATATATTTTATTTTATTTTTGAATAAGTGTGCCAAATTAGTTAATTATATAAGAAATTCAATGTGTATCTCACGAACTATCACTGTAAGAGTAAAACAAATATCTTATCTCGGTATCTCCTTAAAGTTTCACAAAACTAATACCACTGCAAAACTCGGTAAAAACAGTAGGAAGTCAGATATTATCTCGTTATTATTGATTCATTAGAAATTGCATACAAACTATATGGCCCAGAGACAATACCACGAAAGGGTGTTGACATGCATTGTCATACTTGATAACTTGACTATGGGACATTGCATATTATCATCATCTTTGGGTGTTGGGTGCTCGTTTATCTCCACACTTGCTGATTTTTTTTCCTTTCCGCTGAAAAAGGAGCTTGCAAGAGATAGAATATTCATGGAATTGGCGAGGGAGCGAGCAGCTGCTGGAGCTGACCAGGCCAAATCTAATTCTCTGTCTGCAGCAACTGTTGGTGCCTCAGTTGGAGCAGGTGTCGGGCTTATATTTGCAGTCGTATTGGGAGCTGCCTCTGCTTTGAGGAAGCCATGAATATATTAGCTGGTTTGGTCCTTAATTTCTTGTAGAGATCATAGTGTTGTACAGTCGTAAATAAGTCAAGTGTAAATGACTTGCCGCCCTAGCGGTGGCTTTTATGTCAACATAGGGTTAGATAGAGCTCTGTTTTTTTTTTTTCCCCTCTTATATATTTAACTGTGTATCATTAAATAGATTCTTTTTTAAGAAAATTCCATCAGAGCATCGACTGTTCAACAATTGTACAGGTATTTTTCCGCCTCGTGTTGTACCTGTAGTAGAAGCACACAAACACTCACTAGAACCAGGGTTACCTCAAAATCAAAGTTCAAGGCATATATGTTAGTACCAACTACAACGACCTAAAACCACCATGGTGAACTGAATTGTTAGTAAAGGTCTATCGGACGGATTGTAATCTCGTCATAAAACTTCAAGTTATGCTGCCTAACGTTTAGTGGTTTTCCCATTTGCTACATTAATATCTGTACACTTGAATATGTACAACTAAGATCCTGCACTTATCCCAAGTTCAGAAGATTTACAGTTCAATGAATTAAAATCCATCTTATGGTCTTTTATATGACCTCGTAATGGCAACCAATGAAGTAGTCCAACAAGTAGTTAGTAGCTTACAGACATTAGCAAATGTTTCTGTGTTCACAGCATTTGACTCAAAAGTAACAAACATAAATGGTACAATTCCCGAGGATTTTACGAGTAAATATATATATCTATAAAGGGAGAAAACTGCTCCATGCCATGAAAGAACTGCTTGCTGATCTCAACTTGAACAACAGGACATGCTGCTCTTGTTTTGTTTTGACAAATCAACGCTAACCCGATTGACAGACAATTCTGCCTTGTATGAGTCTGAATTGAGGAGTTTTCGGCTAACCTTTTCGTATATCTCACGGATAACTATCTCAAAGGCCTTGTTCACATTTGTGGAATCCAGGGCTGATGTCTCTATGAAGAATAAACCTTCCTCTTCAGCCAGACTTTTCCCCGTTTCTATGCTAACCTCTCTGATGTTGTCCAAGTCGCACTTATTTCCTACTAGCATTCTTGCAACAGCAGTATCACAATGGGCTGCAAGGAAAATGATCAAAATAATTAAGATGAATTGCCACATTTCCCTCACATGATCTCAATCATGCTCACTAGAAATGATATACTACGTAACAGAGATCCATAACAAGGAACAAGCTGATATCACGCAGCCCTGGAAAAGATAAAAATCATGTGTTCAAATCAAAGAACTCACTCTCTGAGCATAGATTCAAAAGCTGTCCACAGGTAAGAGACTTTGTTAATCCCCGATAACATTTGCCCATATTAGATACATCTAGGATTCAAATTGGACAAAAACTAAGCATGTCATTGGCAGGTATATTATCATACCGACTTTCCCAATTTTGTTGTCCCATGGACAACTCACAGTGATAGCTTAATTCATGCCAATTTCAGAACAAATTTAGCCATAAGAGCAAACTCTACCTGTCTATATGTGTGCCATGGTAACCCAAATTAGAGAATAGATCACTTTCTTTAATATATAGCGTACATGAAGAGAAAATAGGCTTACTTGAATCCCTTACCAAGCCGGCAAGGCCTATGTTTCTTTTACTTATAGTTGGTTAGACTTACAGAATCAAAAGCTCAAATTATAGTACTATTATACTCCTACTCCTACTAAAGTGAAAATAAACACAATCATGAGCATCAAACTTATCTTATTTTCTTGTTCATTCAAATACTTATCTTGACCAAATGTAACTGTAATCTCATGACTCATAGAACTGTCTATGTATCCTTTACAGGTCAAACTATTAAATAATATTCAATAGTGGATTTAATTACTCGCCACTACACTACAAAGAGACTCTGTCCACTGGTAATTGCGTATAGCGAATGGGTAACTTAACGAAGCTTATATTGAAGAATAGATTTTATTTTACAATAAATGCAAGCAAAACCCGCCACAGGTTTGTGTCCAGACAGCAAACACAAGACTTTGTTTTGCAATTTAAAATGTTGAAGAACATAGTTAAATGTGAAAAACTGTCTTCTGGCTTCTATTTTTAGGTTCATTTAATCAAGAAGCAATACGACTTCCCAACAAACTGTTTCTTTTGCATTGCTGTACTTGGAACTGACATAATTCAACTTTGATAAACTAGCTATACTGGAACTGACATTATTTTCAACTTTGAAGAACTAATGAATAATGTATCATCATGTATATTTTATTAGTATTTCGGTTTTTTATAAAAGAAAATTGCTATAATAGATCAAGTATGGTGAATTAGTTATATACTTGAAATATCATCAGATATTGCATCACCATGGGTACAAAAGCAATGCAAGGCCTAAACAGCCGCTTGGTATGCTATTCGCCGTTAAAAACTACCAACATATACTGATTACTAAAGGTAAGTTACATTTGATTGACACGGCTATGAACTAGGCTCGTGAATAGGTTAGCCATCAGCCAGTTGGACCTAAACACAAATCAGCCTACCTATTATCGAAGTCACCGACTCCGCTCTAATGTTAATTCTATATTTTACTTTATCCAGAAGATAACTTCCATGATTAGCAATGTTTAATTAAATGCACCCCAAGAGTATCATTGATGTTGCTAGCTGCTGCTCTTGAATTCTATTTATTATTCACATGTTAATAACTTAAGTAGGAGCAGTGCTCTCATCAACTCCCATAAATGAATGTATGCTGGACCATTTAGTATAGAGTATATATTTTCCCTCATAGTACTTGGATTGAAAAGTGACCATTAAGAGTGCCCCAATTGCATTTAAAAGTGAATTAAAAGGACCAAAACTCAGTTTGAATAATATCAGACCAGGGAAAGAAAGAAAGCTTCTTTTTTTCTTTTTTTTTTGTTAATTTGATAATTTTAGAGATTAACACCCCAATGAGATTCGATCTAAAAGCTCTTTATGAAATCTTAGGTTTATCTACCCAAGTGTCTTACTAGTGACATGACATTAACAACTCAACAACAAAAACAAATGGTGAATCCAGAGAAGGAAGTGTACCAATGCCTTGAAACAACATAGTTGTATCCAAAAGACGAATCCAGGGGCAAAATGGGGTCTATACTCTGTACCAAATGTTTCGAATTTTTTACTTCTATGCAAATACAATTTATCTTATGTTGTAAAATTTGGATCCGTTCACGAAAATATGTTTGTGTGTGTGTGAGAGGCTGTGGGGTGATAGACTCTGAGGAGAGGTTGGTTTTGTAATTTTCCCATACTTAAATCTAATCCAAGGCACCATACTATTATTTCAATTCCGGACTAATGAATACCACTCCAACTATTTTTCTAGTGTGGTTGGTCTCAGTTTTGGCATGTCTAGTTGAAATTTGAATAACTTATGACAATATACTGTGCAGCCTTTGAATGTGACTGAAAAGGGATGGGCTGTTATTGTTTTGTGTGTTTATTGTTTATAGGCCATACGGTTCATTGCTTACTTATAGGATTCATTTCTAAAAGATTTCTGAAACATGAAGAAAAGTAGAAGACTATGAAGGAGGAAATAAAGCAACTCTATTATTGTAACGTTCGTATCCAAGATGAAGCTTTTTGATTGTGCAGTGACTGCAGTCCATATCATTCATGTAACATACTCCACCAGAGTAGTAGTTCATGTCAAAATGCGCTACAACCAAATCCCTACTACACCCAATATCATTAATGCATACAATTCTCTTCTCTTTCCCAATATTACCTGAATAGTGAATACAGAAAGAACAAGGACCGCAGCCCCCCCGAAAGAAGGTAGATTGCAATTAGAAGCACGAGAACACTAGCGGACATTTTATCAAACCAAAAAGACAGAGAAGCTACTCTTTTAGATTAGAACAAGAAGGGTATTCAACTCGGCCTATAAGTTCATTCATATTATTCTTATATGCACACTTGAACATTATGTCTCCATTTCCATATCAACATAGCAATGTCAAAAAGCCACATCCCACATCATTTCCAATATCACGCGACAACTATACACATCTAACGAATTGATATCAGTAAACACGGATCGTAATCTAAGTAACACTACATAGAAAGAAACATTATTATCCTATACATGAATCCATTCCACCAAATTCATGCCAACACACTACCATATAAATAGAGCAATGTCTCAACTTCACCACTACCTTCATTTCGACATCCTCAATAGCCCAATGGCTCAAGACAGATAGTATAATATAACTAAACTAAGCTTCATCTAAACAAATCCAACATTACCAATTGAAGACCAAGGCAACAAGAAAATGCATAAAAATGAAGAGGGTCACTTACTGTTAAGCTCCTCGAGCCAGCGCTTGGTGCTCTCAAAAGTAGATGTCCTGGTAATATCATAAACAATGAGAGCACCAACAGCACCACGGTAATAGGCAGAAGTGACGGCACGGAAGCGCTCCTGACCGGCGGTGTCCCAAACTTGGGCCTTGACCTCCTTGCCATCGAGTTGAATGACCTGTGTCTGAAACTCAACACCAATTGTGGCCTTTGAGTTGTGGTCAAACTCGTCACGGGCAAAACGGGAAAGCAAGTTGGATTTTCCCACTGCTGAATCTCCAATCACCACTATCTTGAACAAGTACTCTTCCCCACCCTCTTCAGACATTGTTATTATTATTATTCTTGGCTTTTCTTGTTCAGGTAGTATGGAGAGAGTTTTGAAAGAAATGGAATGGGAACAAGAACTTGAGAGGGCGTGGAGAGTAGTGGTGGTGTGTGTAATGAGAAGACAGACAGACAAGAGACTTTGTGCGTAATTCACGGATATTATTATTTATATATATATTATAGAAAAAACACCATTTTTTCCTTCTTCTTTGCTTACATTCGATGAAAGTTAATCCAGGCTTAGGCTTATTTTCATCTTCTTTTTAAAGTTCAATTTTATTAAATTCGATTTGCTATACTCGGACTCGGTAAAAATCAAATGTTACGAATTTAATTAGGACGCAATAGTATGTGCATTTGTCACATAGTCACATAACATAATAACATTCACGTTGTATTAAATGTATTAATAAAACAACATTTTTCTTTTTCTTGGGTAGATAGAGATGTGGGGTGGTGGAAGTATTAAATTGGCCATGTTATATAGCTTGAATGTGAGGCCATGTCTTCACTTTACCATAATTATGAGAGAACAGGGAAGAAGAAGAAACTCAACCTACTGCATACACACTACACAGATCTTGATTCCTGGATATGTGAACCGAAACTTTATTATCTGAATGTGATATGTGATGGGGAAAAATTACATCCAAAAGCAATGATGATATATAATTGATTTTTACCTGCCTCATATATCCAAAAAAATAAATAGTAAACAACGACAATTTTGTACTCTTATGATCTTATCAGTGATATTCACTACTTTCTCATCGAGTAATTATTACAATATTAATAATAAAAACTTCTAAAAACTTCCTTAGAAAAAATGTTATAGATTAGTTTACGAAATACTATTGTAAATGTCCATCATACGCTAATTCAAGAGCATGCATCATGTATGTCAATGCTCCTATAAATACGACCTATACTATTGAACATAAATATATACTAGAAAACAAAAAAACAAAAAAAAAACTCCTCCCCCTTTCTACATTTTGCTCCATATTTCTCTATTAGAATTTCTTCAAATGTTCTTAAACTAAGAGTTTTCTGGACAATATTTTATAACAAATTTTAGTTTTTATAAACATGAAAAAAAAAATATAGCATAATAGTAATAGGACTAATAAATGTATAATCACACTATCACATTCTTCAGAATAATCTGAACTATAAGAGAAGGAAAATGATTTTAATAGAATATCAAAACAAAAGAGTTATTTTAGATTTAATAGAAAATCAAAATCAAGAAAAAGAAAAAGAGTTATTTTAGTTTTAATATCATATCTCTTGAGATTGACAGGATATCCAATAAAAATGTAACAAATTTTGTTCTCCCAGTTTTCTAGACACCTAATAAAAAAAGAGCCAAACACATACACTTAATAAAAAAAGTACCTTTTTTTCTTTCTAATTAATCATAGCGGTATGTTATTTAGCTGATTTTGGAACTAAATAAATTTTTCATTACACCAAAATCATTACAAAGCAAGGCCGACAAATGTTCCAGGCCATCCCAATCACCACATAAACAAACTAAAACAGATACATCAAACAAAAGCCAAAACCAACTCTAAGCTTAATCAAAGACCAGCCCATGTATATGATCCTTCAACGCAGGATACAGAGTGCTCCGTTTTCAATATTTTGTATAGTTGTTCGACTGATATCATCAACATTGCATGGACACTGTTGGAAAATCGCTTCGTTTATGCCTTGCCAAATGCATTAGCTGATTATTTAACTACTAATGCATAAATGATGTACTAATGCATAAATGTTGGATGTATGTTATTAGCTAATTATTAAACTACTCTATTATAATGGTTATTTTAGTTTTAAAAATGTAACAAATTTTGTTCTCCCAGTTTCTAGACACTTAATAAAAGAGTACCAAACACATACGTTTAATAAAAAAAAGTACCAAACACATAAGTGAATGATAATTTGGTGTCTATGAGAATAAGAATATGGTGGAATACCAACATAAAGTCCATAAGACTACTTATTAATAAGAAATGGATATACTTCGAGATTTTCTTATGTCTCATCGGTTGATTCCTCGTGCGCACCAGTACTAGTTACCAATAGTTTACATATCACTATCACTATCACTATGCCAGTTCAAAAGGTTTCTCTCTTACAACTGCACTGGATAATTTCTCATGCGTACCAGTACTAGTTACCAATAGTTTATATATCACACTCTGTGCCAGCTCACACGCTTTCTCTCTTACAACTACACTGTACCAGCTCACAATCTGGTGTAATACCTAACCTAAAGTCCATGAGAATTCTCACAACTGCACTGTGTCAGCTCACAATCTGGTGTAATACCTAACCTAAAGTCCATGAACTTTCTCACAACTGCACTGTGTCAGCTCTTAATCTGGTGTAATAATCTAAAGTCCATGAGAATACTCATAATATATTAAGAATATAGTGGAATACCAACCTAAAGTCTATAAGAATACTTATTAATAAGAAAAGTCAAAGTATTTTATCAATTATGTAGATATATAAACACTAGTTTCTTCGACAATGGGGGGTGATATCATCAAGCCCCCGATGCTTACTTTTATCTCTAAAATGTAATTTTTGATTTATTGTTTTATATTTTATCATGCAACCAAGCATTCATAGTCATTACTTGGTTAAGCCTAGTTAGGCAAAGTAATGCAGTCTAGCTTTAACTCCGTTTAGCTTTATTTTGTGGGTAGGATCAATACAACGTCACTATAACATTGAACAATGAACAAAATGAAATGGAACAACATCACATTAGAAAACAGATCATAAAAGTAAACCAAAAGACCTGCAGATAGTTGAAACATCATTCGGGCTAAAACCTAAAGAAGAAAGTAATTCGCAGGTATTCTCAAGAAGATTTCGAACAAATCTCTTCTGGGGATTAGGGTTTGATTTTCACATTGAGAGATCTCCAAGGCCTCTGAAAGAGGTTGACCCTCACCTGAAATACGTTGACCCTCATCCTGTGGCATCTCCAACGCCACTGAAAGAATACATCGGGGATAAATTTCATCGCCTGTTTAAGCTTTTCAAACCTTCGAGACTTGAGAGTGAGATTTTAATATTTAAACCCCTACACTCAACCAATTGTATGTCAAGTGTGAACTAACTACTCCTCATCCGAATTGGAACTCAAAACGTCAACCAACAATAATAAAATCACTTAAACAGTTTCATCATCATTTTCACAAATTCCGCCCCCATCCATTTCAGCATGGTCAAATTCACCCCAACTTCATCTCCTTCATCAATTTCCGACAAATTCATCCCCAGTTTCTCTTTCATCGATTTCCTCATCAATCACATCCGCCACGTTTAATGATGAATTGGACATCTGGTGAAAGCTATCACCGATTGATTCTGAATCACTGGTCATTTTCACACAGAAAGGAAAGTGAGTTAGTTAGTTGAGTAGAGTAAACAAGAAGCAAAGAAGAGTAAGGAAAAGATAAAAGAGCAACAAGATGACTTTACAATATTTATATATTAAATATAATCAACAAATATTCAACAACGGTAATCTATTATTATTAGTGGAAATTCAAGAAAACAAAACCACATTATCATAGTTGGAAGTTGATAAACTTCCATTTGAGTTTGAATTTTCATATGACTCATATTTTACTACATACTGAATTTCACATATGATAGTATCTTACTTTTATAGACTTTCATTTACTTGTCGAGCTATAGTTTTGAAGATGTGCAACTAGTTAAAATTATTATATGTAATTGTGAAGAGATTTTCGAAAATTATTGTAGTTTTAAATGTTATTATGTTTGGGACTAGTTTGGACAAATTTTCGATATATGTTTGTGACTTTTAATAGTACGAGTCGGTATATGTTTGAGACATTTTTGAACAATTTGTTGTGTGAAATAGCCAAAATAAAGGTTAATAGGATTAAAAATTGACCAATTAAATGAGAAATTATTAAAACAATTATTTATGATAAGTATAATAATCACATATAAACACATGCAATACCCAATTATAAACACTATCATATTGTGACAAGTATAATAATAATCACATGGAACCGCATAAATTTGCGAGAAACATAGTATAGAAAACGCGCTTCGAAAGAAATTAGAAAGTATACAACTACTATACCAGTTTCACAACTCCGACCCCTCACACTTGTAGATCTACTGCTCCTTGACTGTACACCATCTACAACAAATAGAAAAATTAAATTTTCTATTACAAAAAAATAGATCAATCTGTTTACATCTCAACCTAATCACCGGGGACCCCCGATAGACGAACAAAACATACCAATTTTTGTAAGTGTCACTGTTGTCTAGGGAGTTGACATAGGAGTTCACCTATGGGTTACTCAACCCCTAAGTTCTGGAAACAGAGCACTTAGCCGCTTTTATATAGTTTTACCTATTCTAACACAATAACTATTCCATATCTGTAGTTGGTTGTCTTGTGCAGGAAGTTGATTTATACACGAGAATTGTCGAATTACAAGAAGGCTAAAGATGTAAGAAGACTTAGTCGAAAAGGACTCATAAAGGAATTCTTGTCTTAGAAGGAGAAGGAGTCTTAGAAGATGAAGTTGATTCCTATCAGAAGACTATTACCGTGACATGTCCAGATTTATTCATACGCGTTTCCTTATCAAAGTCGATCAAGGCTTTCATCCTTATATATATCATGGGATCGACGAACAGAAGGGTACGACACAGAGAGCAAGAGCGATCGAGTTTCAAGAGTTATATAGTTTTATTGTTTTAGTTCATTGTGTCTTTTACACTAGTTTATATTCTAGACTTCTCTAACAACGTATTGAAGGTAAATAGATAGATTGGTTTCTATATCATCTTATAGGTGACTAGTGTTGTTTTTCTAGAATAGATATTGAGAGTATACATCGTTGTACGAACAAGATCTTTTCTAGTTGATTTTCTGCCTAGACTGGGCATTCGAGCAAGCTTACAAAAGCTGCTTGAAAAATACCAAACACAGGTTCTTCTTTACTTTCCGATGTGCTTTATTATATATATATTATCTGTGTTTGTTAATCTGCAGGTTGACGTAGGTGTTCACTGAACCCCGTAGTCAATCTCCGTTATTGGCTGAGGTATTTTGTATCTAAAGCAAGTTATACCGATCGTACATTCTTTCAATTGGTATCAGAGCTTGTTACTTTTCTTAAAGTAATTGTTTTAGGTATATACGATGGATCCAGCCAAGGAAGGAAGACTTCAAGATGGTTTATTTTATATTTTTGGAAGAGGAATACTTTCATGAACGTTTTTACTTTCAAAAGACCATCCAAAAATATTTTACAAAAGAGGTTTGTCCTAAATTTTTCTCTTTGAAATTTATTATCTAAACCCTATGCTATTGATTATGCTAACAACTTGCGGGAGCGAGTCAATTTTTGTTTCTTATCTAGCATTGAAGGTATAGATCCAGAAGAAGAGAAAAGAACAACAGAAACAAAGGATGCAACTGCTCTGTTTATCTCAATAGGAGATGTTGATGATTTTGGTGATGGAGTTGACCAGCGATGCTGCACAACCCCTACCTCAACACTAGAGCAGATATTTAATTTTGATTATTCTGACATCCATTGTTTCCAGAATGTTGTTTATGCAGGACACCTCCTAGAAAGTGCAAAAGCCTTGAAAACTCCAATGGGTTCCACTGTGAAAATCAGCAGAGACGGGGTTGAGGAGAGTGTTGAACCAATCCTCTACAGATCCATGATTGGTAGCCTCCTATATCCTTCAACCTCTCGCCCAGATATCATGTATGCAGTATGTGTGTGTGCTCGGTATCAATCTGATCCCAAAATCACCCACTTGAATGATGTCAAGAGAATCCTAAGGTATGTTTCTGGAACCATTGAACTTGGTATATGGTATACTAGAGATACTACTTTAAATCTTTGTGGTTTTTCTGATTCTGATTGGGCTGGTGATTTAGATGATAGGAAGTCTACTAGTGGAGGATGTTTCTATCTAGGAAATAATTTAGTTTCTTGGTTTAGCAAAAAACAAAACTGTGTTTCTTTGTCAACAGCTGAAGCAGAATATGTTGCAACTGGTAGTGGGGCTACTCAACTTTTGTGGTTAAAATCTATGTTATTCGACTATGGTCTTAAGTGTGATTCAGTGTTACTTTTATGTGATAATTTGAGTGCTATTCATTTGTCGCATAACCCTGTACATCATGCTAGGTCTAAGCATATAGATATTAGACACCATTTTCTGAGAGAACTTGTTGAGGCTCATGTTTTAGACATAGAACATATAGAAACTACCAACCAACTTGCTGATTTGTTCACAAAGCCATTGGATACTGAGAGATTTCTTAGTCTTAGGAGGTCTCTTGGTCTCTACACTGTCTGAAAAATAGGGTTGTCCCAGGGGTTGACTTAACACCACAGTCAACACCTGTAGTATGCATGTGGTGCGTGTGTCTGCATTTTCATTTTTTTGTTTGTGTGTCTGTTGCTACATGTATATTTCGCGTCAGTCTATGTACTATGTTGCAAGTAAGTTTGTTTGTAAGATTTCTTGGAATGCATGAGAAAGAGGAACTCTTTAAAAATTACTAGTCCCTGTTGACCCTTGTTTTGCTCACTTATTGGAAGCCCTCTCCTGGAGCTTGAGCAGCTCAAACTTTTGTGATTGACAAATATAGTCTTTCATATCTAGGAACCTTGAATTTCCTATGAGCATATCTATGCCTTATTAACAGGAGAAAGAGCACATTAGGGGCCTTGAATTCTCTAATTGTAGCTAAACAAGTGCCGCAAAGGCCCGAAAGGCAAGGAAGGTAAAACTTGTCTCCGGTTTTCTGGCAATCTTTGGGTCTCAAGTCTATGAAGGTTTGGGAAGAAAAAATAAAATGCAAAAAGCTGCATTAACAATTAATGAACAACATTTAAAAATATATTTTTGCAAAATCGCCCATGGACATTGCACTGAGATTTAAACAAAGACCAGAGAACATCTTGTTTCAAACGTCTTCAAAAATTGAAAAAGGGAAAAATACAGGTGAGGCTTTTGATGATTACTGAGTTTCTTGATCGAGTGTTGCCCAGGAGGTTGAACAACACCTTACCCAACACCTCTGGACTGTCTTGTGAAATTATGTGTTTTCATTTTTTTTGTTATTCTTCTTATTTCTTTGAGTCTAGGTAAACTCTATAAGTTGTGTCTAGGTGGTGGAGTACATGTAGGTCTGCATTAAGGGGGAGTGCACATATGCATTGGGGATTATAAAGGATCGTATTTTTGTCTTTCGTTAAAGTGACTAATTAAGTTATTTTCTCTATAGACAGATCTTCCATTAGTTTAATTCCTAAAGTTTATCTTGCTATCTTAATCTTGAATTTCTTATAAAATTGTTTTTCATATTTTTGGTATACCGTATATCTTGTGCTTTGGTTCTAACCTTTTACAGATATAACATTTGGCGCATACCAAAACAATTTTTTTGGAGGATCTTGACAAGTTCTGCAAGTGTGCCCTTACCTTCCCACAGTCCAAACAGTCCCTTAACGGTTAGTTTATTTTTAAACAAAACCTCTCCACCTTCACCACAACTCCATAACTCGCCCGTCCTCTCTCTCTCTCACCCAAAATCAGTTGGATTGCTTTCAACCCATACCCCAACCTTGAATTCTCCATAGCCATACTCGACCTTCCTTGTCCCGTTTTACCATGGTTTCCCCTCCGTCCACGTCGCCCGTCCCCGTCTCCAATGTCGACACTGTTGCACCGCCCAATTCGGCGTCCCGCCCGGCCGAAACCCCAATTGAGCCAAGGGTTGCTCAATCGCCACCAATGGTTGCTGCTCCGACTTCCAAGGCTCTCGCTTCTTCGCCACGGCGTGCAATTGCCTTGGAAGATGTGTCCCCAACAGGCTCCGGTCCGTCCGCGGCTAGGGTTTCGCCGATTTCGTCTTCGTCAAAGGTAACTACTACCTCTGTTGTTGATGTTGATGAAATTTCTGTGCCCATTGTTGCGTCTTCACATCGTTCCAAGTCTATTGATGATACTGTTGTGAATGAGTCCTATATTGATAGTGATTGTGACTCTGAAGATTTGCTATGTGATATGCTTACACGTATTAAAAAGCATTTGGGTAGTTCGGCTCCAACAGGTGAGCCGTCTGGTTTGGGCACTAAGGGTGTTGGTGATAAGGGTTCTGATGGTTCGGATGGATCCACCTCCAGTGATGATAGTAGGGATTCTCCTGCTAAAGTCACTCGGGATGATGACAAGGCTGCTAGACAAGATAGTCTAGATGATTTGATTGATGAGGTTGCTGATGGGGTTGATGATGAGGTTGCTGCTGGTGTTGATGAGGAGGTTGAGGTAGACCCTCCTGCTGATGGGGTTGATGGATATTTGTCTGATTTTGGCCCGCCGGCGTATAAGGTTGAGTTTTATGCTGTGAAACATGAGGAGGACTGGCCTCGGTTTGAGAAACGATATGTGATTCCGAAACATGTTATTGATGAGGCTACTTTCAAGAAGCACAATGTGTATGGTTTTCTTGAGAAGCTCCAGTGGTTGGGAAGTGTTTCCAACTTGCATGGTTTTAGCCTTACGGCTGTGCGGCAGTTTTACTGTTCTTTATCTAAGAACATCTCTGATCCTGATCATCCAAAGTATACACTGGCCTATTTTAGGGAGGCTCTTTATAATTTTACACCAAAGCTCATCAATGAGTTTCTTGGTGTTCCTGATGTTGAGGACCATGTTGTCTATGGCCATCAAATGGACGAGGTTATCTCTACTATCACTGGTGGACAGG
Source organism: Plantago ovata (assembly GCA_028274465.1). Taxonomy (NCBI): domain Eukaryota; kingdom Viridiplantae; phylum Streptophyta; class Magnoliopsida; order Lamiales; family Plantaginaceae; genus Plantago; species Plantago ovata. The sequence goes on from CM051458.1 coordinate 80,023,549, forward strand.
TTGCTACTTGGCCAATAAAGAATAAGCCTGCCGTGTCCAAGTTGACTCCGTTTATGACGATCATGCATACTGTGTCCATCAAGAATTGGCTACCAACTACCAACCAGACGCAACTCTCCAAACCATTATGTTGCTTTCTGTATAAGCTTAAGAAAGGCTTGCCTATTAATTTGGGCCTCCAAATCTTGAGGCATATGGCTGCTGTGAAGACTAAGGGTTCTCTAAATACCCTTCCTTACCCACGACTTATTTGCGGGATGCTTGCTGCGGATAACGTCAAGTTCACATCAAGGGATAAACTTGTAAAGTCCACTGAGTCTATCAAGATTCTGGACTCTTATCTTTCCAAGCCTGACAATGATCTTCCGTGTGTCCTTGAAGGGGTTCAGCCTGCGGTTCAGGAGGAGGTTCACCCAACACCTTCCCAGCCTTCCACTTTTGATGTTCCTGGTTCTTCTGCTGCTCGTCCGATCTATATGGATTATGGTACTGTGTATGGTGGTTTGCTCTCTGGCTCTGCCATCACTCAACTGGAGCATTATGATCAGTTGATTGCTATTAAGCAAGCGGAGTTGGATGCTTTGAAGACTCTTCGCCGAGAGTATCTTTTTGCCAACACTACACCTCAAGGGGGAGAAGTGCACAAGAGTTCAAGGAAACGCAAAAGGGATGCGGATCAAGGGGGAGACAGTCCACAACCGACCAAGTCTTTTTAAAAGGATTATGATGACTTCTGACCTTTTTTTTTTTTTTTTTTTTTTTTTTTATTTGCTTTAAGACTAAACTATCTTTCTATTTGTCAAGGAGTATGTTCCTTGAAGTCTTCTAATTGCTTGTAATATTCTGACAATTAGTTCTAATCCTAAGTCTAAGTAGTTTTCTGCATGTGTTTTAAGACTTAAGCTATAGATAGATGTGTTGCATTTTTTATGTGTCATTGATCTAACTGTGCATGATTAGTGATGTGTAGAATAGGCAAAAAGGGGGAGATTGTAAGTGTCACTGTTTTCTAGGGAGTTGACATAGGGGTTCACCTATGGGCTACTCAACCCCTAAGTTCTGGAAACAGAGCACTTAGCCGCTTTTATATAGTTTTACCTATTCTAACACAATAACTATTCCATATCTGTAGTTGGTTGTCTTGTGCAGGAAGTTGATTTATACACGGGATTTGTCGAATTACAATAAGGCTAAAGATGGAAGAAGACTTAGTCGAAAAGGACTCATAAAGGAATTCTTGTCTTAGAAGGAGAAGGAGTCTTAGAAGATGAAGTTGATTCCTATCAGAAGACTATTACCGTGACATGTCCAGATTCATTCATACGCGTTTCCTTATCAAAGTCGATCAAGGCTTTCATCCTTATATATAGCATGGGATCGACGAACAGAAGGGTACGACACAAAGAGTAAGAGCGATCGAGTTTCAAGAGTTATATAGTTTTATTGTTTTAGTTCATTGTGTCTTTTACACTAGTTTATATTCTAGACTTCTCTAACAACGTATTGAAGGTAGAATAGATAGATTGGTTTCTATATCATCTTATAGGTGACTAGTGTTGTTTTTCTAGAATAGATATTGAGAGTATACAGCGTTGTACGAACAAGATCTTTTCTAGTTGATTTTCTACCTTGACTGGGCATTCGAGCAAGCTTACAAAAGCTGCTTGAAAAATACTAAACACATGTTCTTCTTTACTTTCCGTTGTGCTTTATTATATATATATTATCTGTGTTTGTTAATCTGCAGGTTGACGTAGGTGTTCACTGAACCCCGTAGTCAATCTCCGTTATTGGCTGAGGTATTTTGTATCTAAAGCAAATTATACCGATCCTACATTCTTTCAATTTTGTTCGGATAAGCCCTTTTACGAACCATATTCAATACAAGACAACACCGAGAAGACTTCACACAGAACAACGCTTTGAATGTTTTCAAGCTCACCGACTACTTTAACTAAAGTATAGAAAATATACCGACGGTAATAATTAGAAGGATTATAACCTAAACTAGGTAAATATAAAATACCAGTTTAGCATGAGGCATAGAATGCCTATGGTATACGGGACCACATAGCATATTTAAATATAAAAAACAATCAGAATACACGTGTTACGTGTAATTAAATAAATACACATAAAATATGACCAAATACATTCTCACTAAGGTTATCTTCATTTCAACTTAATTTCAGTTAAAATAAGTTCAGTTCAGTTCAAAATAATTAAGTTCAGTTCAGTTCAGATGAATGCAGTTGAATTCAAGTTTACTTAGTTAAAATTTATACTTCAAATAAGTTCAGTTCATAAATTTTTAGGCGAATCAAACAGAGCCTAAACAACCCCAACCGAAATTAATGACACGTTTAAAACTGTTTAAAACTGAATTGAATTATTTGTAATAGTAGTGGCCTGAGCGAAATTATCCGACACATGTTGGACAATCTAACGATTTATTTCCAACACATGTTAGACCCAATTATTTCCAATCTAATAACATTCGTTTCTATCTAGTTTCTTCTTCTTTTCCTTCTATTTGCGTTTCTAATCTAATTCTTTCTTCTTCTTGCGGTTTCAGTCTTAGTCTTAGTTCTACCTTATAGTTGCTTTCGATTTCATATATTTTCGGATCTCATAGACCAAAGTTCTGTTCTGTTCGTCTGAAAATTAATTATTTTAAGTTCAGTTCAGACCGGTTCAGATTTGCCTAATAATATTTTGTACTATAAATAAGTTCAGTTCAGTTCAGACGAAAAGAATAGAGCCCAAGTGGGTATTATATTTGTATGATATCCACTTGGGTTGCCCCCTCTCCTCTCGTCATCCTTTATTTCATGCTAGACTTAATCTATTACACCACCAAAATTATAAACCTGTCTCCACTGTGTCTGTTATTATTCCTCAACATTTTCTATCTTTTGACCTTAGTTCTTCTATTAATTCTTCAATCCCGAATTAACGAATTTAAGTGCGTGATTTGTGATTTATAACTGTTCTCAAGTTTGGACCGCGAATTCTCGCTCGTGATGTCATAAAATCCCTCCCACCCACGGCGCTCCGCCTTCGCCGCCAGTCCCTTTCCCGCTCACCGACAGGCAGCATAGTTCCAACTTTCTTTCCGACAGGCAGAATAATAATAATAATAATCAGTCACTGTTTAAGTTATTTTAGTTTCTTATTATTATTATTATTATTACAGTTTCTTTATCTTCCCCTTTATCATTATATCTAATAATTTCTTGTCATGGCCTCTGCTATTGGATCATACTCGCTCAAGGTTCATCACCAAGGTATTTCTCTTCTGTCCTTTTGGTATACATTCATTTCATTTATTGTTTTTTTTTATTTATAATTATTGTCTTGAAAAACCAATCAATTGGTTGTCTGTAATAGTGAAAAGAATTAGGGATTAATTAAGTACTGATATGTAAATGCTTCCTTCATGTTGCCCTTTGATATATCATGTATAAAACCTGTTTTGCAATATAAAAGGGTTGATGGAATCAAGTTAATCAACATAAAAAGAAAAAAAAGAAGTGACAATGCTGAAGCTGGTTAGTGTTGTAGTATAACTTCTAAAGTTGTTTGTTTATTAGTTAGTAATTTATTCAATGCTGAAGCTGGTTTCTTTGATGTAGGTGGAGTGTCAAGATGGAGGTCGCCCCGAGCGGCTGTTATTCCCAATTTTCATCTTCCAATGCGTAGTTATGAAGTTAAAAACAGGTATGTATGTATGTGACTGGCCTATTTCTGTAGAAGAAATCCCAGTGTTTCTTTTGGTCCAGTCATTCTTTTGTAAGGGATCAAGCCAATTGTGTTAAGGTTGTGGTGAATGAAGTTTATACTGAAGATTAAACAGTTTATGGGTTTCGTTAAGGTAGTTAGTTACAGTTTCTCTCATGTATTTTATTTAACCTGGGTAAGATGGTTTTGTATGAAGTTTTTGTAATCAGTGTGATGAGAATCCTGCATTATACATATACTCTTCTAGCTGGGGTTAATCTCCTTGTTCTTGGAAGATGGTTACATCCTTTTGTTGTTATCTGCTGTGGTGAGCTCAATTTTGATGCACCAGCCACAATGCTGGATTTATAAATATGCTTTCCTGAATAGAAATATGATAGTTTGTTCTAGTTGGCAAAGGATCAACTCACTCGTGTAAAACTTTCAGCGAATACCATCACCAACTGAGGAGGCGAAGGTTGTTCTGGAGATTTTTCTCCCTACCTCGCTTACTCTCTTTGAAATTGTTCTAGTTGATTCCTTAGTATCATTGTCTAGATGTGGTTAAGGGGTTCCTGTTTCTTTATCTTCTAAGGCACTCTCTCCTTTTCATTCAACTAAGATCAACTTCTTCAGTTTTCATGTTCCAATCGAACACTTTGCCTTTGTTCTGAAATAATGCTTCTCCTGAGGCCAATTTCTCCATCTTGGCACCCACCTTCTTATGCATGCTGAGATGACTATTCCAACAAAAACGGAAGATTCTGTGTTGATGTCTGAACTGTCTTCCTTTCAGATTATTACATATCTCTTATAGGTTAAAGAATAAGTGATTTTAATTTACAACAAGGTCTCTGTATACAGAGTAGGTGTTTAAAGTTAGATGGATTTAAAAATCAGCTTATTCCCTTTTCAATGTCTAATAATGTGATAAAGAACAATGAAGAGTCTGTCTTCTCAGAGACTATAGCTTTAAAAGTCCAAAGAAAGACTCACAAAACATTAAACATATCTTATAAAAAAACAAAGGTTAAACATTTATCATGATATGTGCAAGTCTTTTTTGGTCTTTTAACTAGTAGGCCTCTTATAACAGCTCGAGTGAACATATCAACTTAGTAATTTAGTTATAGTTTTCGTCATTGCAGATGAAAAACGAGGTGATAACTTTACTTCGTGATAGCTCCCAATGCTCAACCTTGTTACATTGCCTCTGTATAAAAGATTTCATATTGAAACAAACTTTTCCCTGAGATGCAATTTCTCTCTGCAGGACTAATGTGGAGGATATAAAGGCACTTCGACTGATTACTGCTATTAAAACCCCATATCTACCTGATGGAAGGTTTGATTTGGAGGCGTATGATTCTCTAGTGAACATGCAAATTGAAGATGGCGTTGAGGGCGTGATTGTTGGTGGTACTACTGGAGAAGGTCAGTTAATGAGCTGGGATGAGCATATTATGCTTATTGGTCACACTGTGAATTGTTTTGGTGGATCTGTCAAAGTCATTGGGAACACAGGAAGTAACTCAACTCGGGAAGCAATTCATGCTACCGAACAGGGATTTGCTGTGGGAATGCATGCTGCTCTTCATATCAATCCTTACTATGGCAAAACATCCCTAGAAGGATTGATTTCTCATTTTGAAAATGTGCTTCCTATGGGTCCAACAATTATTTACAATGTTCCATCAAGGACTGGTCAAGATATACCCCCACACGTGATCCAGAAAGTAGCACAGAGCTCCAATTTGGCAGGTGTGAAGGAATGTATGGGAAATGATAGGATAGAGCAGTATACAGGTAAAGGCGTGGTAACTTGGAGCGGGAATGACGATGAGTGCCATGATTCAAGATGGGAGTATGGGGCTACAGGAGTAATTTCAGTTACAAGCAACTTGGTTCCTGGTCTAATGCGAGAACTCATGTTTGGAGGAAAGAACCCATCTTTGAACTCGAAGCTTATGCCTCTTATCAAATGGCTTTTCTGCGAGCCAAACCCAATCGGCTTAAACACAGCTCTTGCTCAGCTTGGGGTAGTGAGGCCAATCTTTCGCTTACCGTATGTGCCCCTTCCTTTGGAAAAGAGGGTGGAGTTTGTTAATATTGTCAAGGAGCTTGGAAGAGAGAATTTTGTCGGAGAGAAGGATGTTCAGATCCTTGATGACGATGATTTCATTTTAATTGGTCGGTATTAGCTGCATCAGAATCTAGATTTTAATTTTTAACATAGTTGTTTTGTGACATTTGCCTTTCTGAAGCAATAATTGGCATTTTTGTATTGCTTTTCTAGGGAGGTAAAGCTCAAACATCCGAACAAGTTCTTTACTACCTTGTTTGTGTCTACACTTTGTGAGTTTTCTTGAACTCTATTTCAGAGTGCGAATTGCAGTATTGTGTTTCTTTTCTGTAAAGTTGTGATGCTAGCTTGTGCATATGCGTACTTTATATTAGTTATATACCTGTTTTGAGTAGCAAACATATTCTGGATAGCTGTTCTGGGCTTCTTGGCGTTAGTTTTCCTGTATATCTTGATACACCTGTAAGCTGTTATTATTCATTTAGTTGCAGATTATGTGTGAGCTACCTGTGTGTAGCTGAATAGTGCTAAAAATCTGTATCTAAACATGGGAAGATTTGTGGGTTTTGTACTTAAAAGCATTCATCTTGTGTTTCTGGCTCCATAAACTTATAGAAACTGCACCCCATATATAGGACATGGAGTGCTGTATGATTTTTCCAGAAATTTTGGAAACGCCCTAGGATTGACATGGAGATAGATTTACCATCCCAAGTACATATTCATAATTTAGAAGATGATTATTGGTGGTTGGTTGATGTGCTGACATCATGGAAGTGAACTCAACTTGTAGATTAATGGCAAATACAAGTCAGTATCTGATTGTGTTAAAAGTCAATGACGTTTCCTGTTCACGCATATTGGCTTGTTGGTCCCATGGAAGGATGGACCTAGTCTTCCAATTGAACTTGTGATCATTCCAAAATTTTAATCATGCTCCGGTGAAGAAAATCTTGCCATAATTGGTGGACTTAGATCAACTCAACCACAACCGCCATTGTGCTTTCCAATAGGGCGACCAGCCGAATATTATTTAATAAATCTAGCTGGGATTCTATCCGAGTTGTCTGTAACAACTTAACTTATGAGACTTATTACTTCTTTTAAGGAGTAGTAGCTTTTTTAGTGTTTGTAGAAGCTTATAAATTGATATGTTCTTTTAAAAATAAGCTGGATAAGTTGAAATTGAAGTAGTTGGGTTGTAACTCCTTAATCAAATTATTCTTAAATTAAGTTCGATTTAGGTTTTTTTCTAAAAAACTAAATTTGCAAATGCCAAATACCCATCAAATTATTTAATAAGTAATCTTTAACATTTCCCCTTATTTAAATTGAAGTTGTTGCATGGCAAAGAAACGAGCCTAAAATTGAACCTTGAGCTTGAATTCTAGTTTTAATATAACATATAAAAAAGGAGCCGGGTAAACAACCATCTTTAATTGGCATTCCAGAAAGAAGAACATTTCAAAATTAAACCAAATATCTGGAATTGGTTCTGTAGTCTTGTGTAGATTAAGTCTATATAGTAGGAGTATTATATTTGTATTGAGTTTGAATGGCTCAAATAGAACTTGCTATAGGATAAGACTTGTATTGCAATAAAGAGAGGTGTAACTTTTCTGGAAGAACGAATGGCTGGCTATGATATATTGATATTTAAAGTCAAAATGTTTGATGTCAAGTTGTGAATTATGTCAAGTCAAAAGTGTCTGCAAATACAAATCAACATGGAGTATACTATTTAACTAGATTAGGCACCTTGCAGTGAAGCAAAGTATCAAACCCAAACATGCATATCCTAAACAAACTTGTCTTCCTAACCTGCCTTTGCATATGCATATTCACTGCAGAATCTCAGTCTGCAAACCCTGTATATTCAACCTGTACCTCAAACACAAATGCCAGTAGCCAAATATCAAGAAACATCAACAGCTTGTTATCTATCCTAGTATCAGGCACTATCCAGAACGGATACATCGCAACCTCTTACGGGAGCGGTAACAACCGAGTCTACGGCCTTGCTCAATGCCGAGGAGACGTGAGCAGGACAGACTGTGCGACTTGCATCCGAGATGCCCGAGAAAATGCTCCTGACGTGTGTCCGACCCAAACTGGTGCGACGATATGGTATGATTATTGCTTCTTGAGGTACAATACTGTTAATTTCACCGGACAACTCGACACTTCTGGCTTGTACTTGTACAATACACAGAATGTGACGGATCCCAATACTTTTAACGAGAGGCTTGGTGCTCTGATGGATCACATTGATTCGGAGGCTGTTCAGACTGGAAATAATGGGCTAGGCAAAGGAGAGAGTGAGGTTTCACCCTTTGTAAACATTTATGCCTTGGTGCAGTGCACCAGAGATTTATCGAGTTTGAGTTGTGCTCAGTGTCTGTCAACTGCAGTTAGCAACTTCCCCGTAGTTTGTGAGAACCGCAGAGGATGCCGCGTTTTATATGTCAGTTGCTATGTTAGATACGAAGTCTATCCGTTTTTCTTCCCTCTTGACTCGAACACATCATCTGCTCAGGGCCCTGGGGACTATATGTCAGTCACTGCTTCTGTACCTTAATGGCCGGCCATTTGGAGACGCCGGAATTAATCTGGCATTAGTGATAAATGCATATATGTTCTTTTGCATATAGACATAAATAAGAACTCTCATTGGTACTCTCTGCAGTTAGGAAGTGCATCAATAAGTAGTACTTAGCATTCAAAGTTTTGGGTTTATTTACAGTTTGAGATTCCAGTATTTGAATAAATACATCTGTACATGTTGATCATGTACTGACTAGTAGTACTATTGTTATTTGTTACAGCTCTCTCTGTACAACTTGTGATTTGTAGTTTTATAGTATATGTTCTTTCAAGTCAAAAGTTAAACTTAGTGGAGTAAGAAGTTAACTTAGTGGAGTAAAAAAGGTCATCAAGAAAATAAACATATCAAACTATATCAAGCACTTTGCACTGAAGCAAATTTTCAAAACCAAACATGCATATCCTACACAAACTTGTCTTCCTAATCTGCATCTGCATATGTATATTCACTACAAAATCTCAATCTATATATTCCACCTGTAACTTAGACAGAATCTCAAGCAGCCAAATGTCAAGTAACATCAACAGCTTGTTATCTATGCTGGTATCAGGCACGGTCCAGAACGGATACGTAGCGACCTCTTACGGAAGCGGTAACAACTGCGTCTACGGCCTTGCTCAATGCCGAGGAGACGTGAGCAAGACAGACTGCGCGACTTGCATCCAAGATGCCCGAGAAAGAATTCGTTTCTTATGTCCAACGCAAACTGGTGCGACAATATGGTATGATTATTGCTTCTTGAGGTACAATTCCAATAATTTCATAGGAGAAGTTGACACTTCTGGCTTGTACTTGGTCAATACACAGAATGTGACGGATCCACATACTTTTAACAATAAACTTGCTTCTCTGATGGATCAGATTGATTCGAAAGCCGTTAAGCCTGGACATAAAGGACTAGGGAAAGGAGAGCGTAAACTTTCGCCCTTTCTAAAGATTTATGCCTTGGTGCAGTGCACCAGAGATTTGTCAGGTTTAAGTTGTGCTCAGTGTCTGTCAACTGCAGTTAGCAACTTCCCTACAGTTTGTGAAAACCGGAGAGGATGTCGCATTTTATATGTCAGTTGCTATGTTAGATATGAACTCTATCCGTTTTTCTTCCCTCTTGACTTGAACACGTTATCTGCTCATAGCTCTGGGGACTACAGGTCAGTCACTGCTTTTGTACCTTAACATGCGTTTGGAGACGTTCAAATCTATCATTAGTAACCAATGTTCTTTTGCATAAAGATAGTGAAATAAGAACTTTAATAAGTCTTGTGTATTTGATCTTGTTTAATTACAGTTTGAGATTCTAGTATTTGAATAAATACATCTGTACATGTTGATCATGTACTGACTATTACTAGTGTTACAACTCTCTCTGTATAGCTTGTGATTTCTATTTTTGCAATCCATAACTATCGATCTGGTAAGTATGTGTTCCTGGTTCGACAACTTCAGTTAGTGGCTTTGCCGATACTTCTTGGAAATGGGACTGCATCTTTGATGTCGTTGAGCCCAGTTGCATAAAGAACCAAGGGATCAAACCAGAAACTGAAGCCTGAGGACTTCACAGCACCATGCCTACGAAGATCTAGATACCATTCGTACTGCTGCTTCTCTAAACCAAATTCCCTGATCCTGCACCAACAAGTTGAAAGTTCCCATTAGGTGTCATATACTTGGGGACTGATTTCTACTTTTAGCAAATATCCTCACCTTGTGTTCAGTGTATTGAAGCGCTCTTCGCTTTGGCTTCCTCTTATCAGAGTTCCAATCTGTAGATATCAGAAAATTCAGCAGGTCTGTTAGATCACTTGATTGAAGATCTTGCTATGATGATATCATATGGTAAACTTGTACCTTTGGTACGATCACATCAAACGATGCCACTGTCCTTCCATCGTCGTTCAAGCGTATGTAGAACGGCTTAAGTTCTTTGGGGTGGTTGTATATGATTATAGGCCTCTTATACACCTCATCTGTCAGATAACTGTCAATGTACAAAAAAGCAGTTCAATCTTCATTTCAAAGAATCGATAATAACCTGAACCGGTTAACTCGAGCTCATTATACCTTTCATGTTCCTCCTTAAGAGGAGCACCCCATTCGATTTTTGCTTCGAACTTCTTCCCTGTGACCTGCGTAGAAGATTGTCTAATCATAACCATTGCCGTTGCTATACATACAGTTTTATGTTGTTAATGATGATTTACCTGCTTCAGAAAATTCACTGCCTCTGTGTAAGAAACCTTTTCGAACCTACTTGCTGCCATCAAGTGAAGCCGATCCTTGATAAACTTATCCACACGCTTAGCGCAAAAATCTAAATCCTCCGTGCAATTATCTAGAAGATACTTGCACATGAACTTCAAGAAATCAGTTGCACACTCCATTGAATCCTGAAAATGCCAGAAACTTTCAGTAACCAATAAACAGAAAGGAAAAAAATGGAAGGTTTGGCAATATTGCAGCTAAATATGTACCTCTAGTTGTGAAAAAGCCATTTCAAGCTCAACAATCCACATCTCAGCCAGTAATTTCTTGGACTCATTTCTGCTCGCGCTGAATCTTGGTCCGAACGTGTAAACATTCCCAAGAGCACTTGCGTAACTCTCCAAGTGCAAGCGACCATTAGCTGTTAGATATGTCTGGCAGGAAAAGAAATCTTCTGCGAAATTAACGTTCTTGGTCTCAGAAAGAGACATCCCAGTTGACGCTTTTTGTTTTCTTTCCAACTGGGATACTAACTCTGTTGTTTTCTTCAGATCATGAACAGCAGCAGCTATAGCTTCTCTGTTACTTTCATTTCTTTTGAGCTCTTCGATTTTCTTGCTTTTTTCTCCGATTGAAGCCTTGATAGCTTCAAGTTTGACTCCTCCTGCACCTGTACTGTCCACATTGCTTTCTCTCTTCTCTTTGCCAAGAAGGGTAGTCACTTGGAAATTTTCACGTGATCCTCCACAGTCGGTGCTCGTGATTATTGGCACTTGAACATATAAGAACCCGTTTCCATGGAAGAAGTCATGTGTTGCTTTTGTAAGGCTACTTCTAATCCTCACAACAGATGCAACCTGTGAGGAAAAAAAACATTCAGAGACTAAAGTTCTTGAAACAGAATTTGGCCGAAAATGAAGGAACTGGATGCAATCAATCACCGTTGTTGTGCGTGGTCGAAAGTGGGTGGTATCTCTCAACGACTCGAGGGGCAAACGCTTCTTTGACAGAGGGTATCTCTCGTGATCAACAACGCCTATATGCAGAATTCTATCTGCATTAAGCTCAATTATCTGTTTCCCTTGCAAAGAAGGCTTTTGCATTACGCCTTCAACTAGTATACAGGTTCCTGTAGGCATAACAAGACTCGGAGGAGCTAGAGTCGAGTCGATGAGGACCTGTTTGGAAAACCGAACGAATCAAAACAATTACTTAAACTTCATTAGCAACTTTAGTTAATGAATAAATGTCAGGTTACCTGTAGAGCTGAAACACAAGATCCATCACTAATTTGCAGGATTGAAATTGACTGCTGTGGTGGCTTAGGAACAATAGCATCGAATTTGTCACGAATACGGTGTTCCCCTCCACCTAAAACCTTCATGATTGATCGAAAAAATGGTAACTTGCTTTGAAGTGCTTCAACACAGGTAACGTCTTTATGAGGCTCGACTGCATGACCAGGGGCTGGTATAATCGGTAAAGGCTCTTTTTTAAACTCGCGGGAGGACTTAACCCATCCTCCAATCACCACTCTCTGCCCGATCAGTCCAATCCCACCATCAGGGCGGTTAATTATGGCTTTCAAGAGTACTCTTTTCGAATACTTGGAAAGGGCTAATGGTAGTTCAACAGGAGGTTGCTGTTGTTGTTGATCAGATTTAACTGGAGGTTGTTGTTGTTCAGATGCCATTTCTTGATTTTAAAGACGAAGAGAAGTCTGTTTTGGAGGTTGGTTTGTTTGGGTTTATGATGGGGAATAGTGTGGAGAGAAATGGGAATTTATACTAGTTGGATGTGTAGAGAGGAAGGTATTTGTTTGGGGTTGAGAAGATTGAGGGAGAAGGGAAAGGGATGGATTGTTTCAGTGTGTTGAAGAACATAGCAGATTGTTTCACAAAAGAGTAAGGTTTGGTATTCTTCATCAGTTGGTTATTAACTTCATTCGCGGGAGTTTTCATACTTCTAAAAGTTCCAACTGTCATTCAAATAATAATAATCAGATTTTTTTAAAGTTTTTTTTTTTAAAGATTGAAAGATAATCATGTCATGTCATCTGTGATGTAACGGTACAGATTCCTAAGTTATCCGTCATTTGTATATATGACTCGACCAGAGAAGGCTAGAGCTGGGGTTTGGCATGCGATTTGGGAAAATCCTGATCCTTGTAATTTTCTCAAATATTCAGATTCCTCGTTTAGGGAATTTTTCGAGTTTTCATATATAAATGTGGGATGAGATTGATATGATTTTGTCCGCGATTAGAATTTAAGATCCCGAATGGACCAATTACTTGCCTATTGATTTTGTCCCCCGGTTGGGATTTATAACTGATCTGTGGTAGTAGACTCGTCCGATTCAAATCGAATTGGACCAAATAGTTCGAATAAGTAGGATACAAATACTCACACCATCCCAATTATAATGTAGGGTTCAGTATTTCTTTATTTTTTTTAATACCAAAATTTATTAATAAGAAAACGTATTACGAAGAGTATGAGAAATAATCTTAGGAAAACAGGACAAAACAACCCGACAAAACAACCGAGAGACAAAATTCTCCACAAGGTCGAAACTACAACACACTAACCCCACCAAGCAACTGCTCCGCCACCAAACACCATGGAAAGAGGAAACGGCTCAACTACCACAAAGCAACATTACTGCAAACACTACCCTTCTCAGAGAAGCAAAACCAAAACCAGATAACTTGTACAAAGAAATCTTGTTGACTCAGGATTATTATATTGTTAATCTCCAAATATATTACAAAATTCCGTAACACTTAAATGAGATACCACAATATGGTGTGTGTTACAACCTCAATAAACCCGCGTATGATGTCCATACCAAAGCATTAAAATGCCGATAAGTACAGGATATCACACGATTCACAACACAAAAAGAGAGCCAACTTCAACTGTTAAATTCATCAAGTTACACTAGGTCCCACCCATTGCCATACTCCTACACCCTATGCAGCGAACGAAAAGCGACAAGAAATTTAAAAAAGTAGTCATGGGTGGACAACCAACCGTCAAATCCAAAACCAAGCTCAAAACGCACCCCAAGAAATACCTAAAGATATGAAACTTAGTAGAAACTCAAGATGGAAATTAAGAATTGACCGCAACCAACGCCCCTAAATGAGTCTACTCACCTAAAAATTCATTTACGAAGATTAAAATAGCACCATCAAAAATTTATAATATTTTATTTCCAATACATGCTATAATTATGAAGTAAAATGGGTTTTATCACAAGATCGAATCAAAGTGAATGGATGTAGCGAATGTTCGAGTCTCCTGTATGATTTAACTTGATCAGCCAACCCACCTACAATGGTCTAGGAAAACAACAAACGACTCATTCGCCATATCTTAATCCTAAAGATCTGACCGTCGTTGTTCGATTGTAAAAATATCTTTCTACCAAGGTCCAATTATATTATATGCTCCCATGTCCAAAAAGGGAAATTTTTGCCTTTATATCTACTTATTTGCAAGACTTTCAAATTTGATGAGGTTGAAAGCAGTAACGTCTCACAGATTTTGGGGGCCCTGTGCCACTGTTTAAAAGAAGCCCCTTATTATAATATAATTTTTGAACTTCACTTAATTCAGTTTAAAAAAATAGATAACTATGTTTTTAAAAATTAAAAATAATAAAACAACAATAGACATCGTTGAAAATGTGATTTAAAAAAACAAATCGACATTATTTGTATGGAAAAAAAAAGATAATAAATTATATTGCAAAATGATATTATATTACATGTAAAATGATATATTAAAGGCATAAAATAAAACACATCTATATATTTAAAGTGTACAAGGATTAAAAACATAAAAAAAAATGTGCTTGATATATTTTATTGTATTATTTCTCGGTTTCTCCTAACATGAAAATTAAAGAGAGGTGTTGAATCAATGAAAGACTTGATTACATCTATCAAACTCTCCATATCGATTGAAAATCGATAAATAGATTACATGTACCTTACTTGGGAGAGTATTATATTCAGTTCCCATGTGTAAATAGGATGCTGACTGATTTGTGGAAGCAATTGTTCCACTCCATTATAGCGTCGATTAGCCAAGTGGTGATGAGCAAGTTTTATGTTGTATTGTCAGAGTTGTTAGAGTTTTGTACATCGAGCAAAAATATACCTTAGTATGTTGTAATAATACCTATATCGTCAGTTACTCAATTAATACAAACTATGTGTTCATTTAATTTCTTGATTGGCTTGTATTCCTTAATTAATTTGTGTCACAATAATTTAAACAATTATCTTGAAATACAAACAAACATCGTATAAACCTTAGTGTATTTGATGTATACAATATGCTTGCATCGTGGTAATTAGATGTTTGTAGAAGTGGTCAACGACGATCATGTCTTTAGGATTAGGACTTTTTTTTTTTTTTTTTGCACAGCAAAGTGTGGCCCCAATCTCAGGGGCAAATAGGTCAATTACTACGACAATGTACTTGCTTGTAACATGAAAACTGAAATGAAACAAGCACCAACAACAAGGGCAAGCCCATCGTAATATTTGTGGACATCAAATCCCAATATGTAACGTAAATCACGGTCAGATCAACAACACAGAAAATCAAGTATCAACATCACAACAGTCAGATATCAATCCCCAGTCATCATCTCTATCTAGTAACCATTCTGAAGACAGCCGCAGTTAGATTCCAGTACCCTTAACATCGAACTTGTAATTCCATCCGCGGGGCTGCAGGTAACTCTCTTTGGGCGAAACTTAGGATTAGACATGATGATAATCTGTAGCTTATCAGCTTCATCAATCGGCGTGATAACAACCTCTTTAGCGACGATCATCTTCTCCAGCGCAAATTGTATGCCCCTTTCAACAGCTCTGATTTCTTTTGTAATATTCAGGTGATTTGATACAAAAATTTCCAGGTTTTTCCGCCCCTGGTCTCTGGCAGAAAGAGCATCCATATACTCCTGCATGGCGTCATCGTTGCTTAGGAGAAAGCGACGATGACGCCATGGAAGTCGGAGCGGTTTGATTAGTTTAGGATCGGGACATGATGATAGAGCAGTTTGTTGTTTTCAATTCCTCTACCACAAATAAAACTCATAAAATACAAAATATACTTACCCCAAGAGCATATGTTGTATTTAATTAGGATCACATATATGTTAAATTAGTACTCGTAGTATCTTTTTAGGCCATCACCAACACTTTATCCCTACTTTGGGACTTAACCCTGCCACGTTAGCATTTCACTGACTTCCTCCCTAAACTATCCATTAGTTGATACCTTTTCATTTATTTTCTCTTTTCGTTTACAATTGAATATACATTTCATTTAAAGACATCATATAATTTTTATAATAAAAATACTTCAAAATAAATATTACTCTATAAGAAATCTTATAATTAAGAAAATTACAATACATCCTAAAACTAAAAAATATACTTGCAGAAATTGAAAATTACACAATAAATATAAAATATTACATAAGATGTCATCCCCCTTGGGTTTCAATTTGTCAATGTAAGTGTTTTCTTTTTCTTGGATCTTCGTAATACAAATTATGAAATTGTCTATTCTATGAAATGTGTTTAATATTTTCAACATATAATTATTTATGTATTACTTATAAGAAAAATAGTAAAAATGAGATAATAAGAATAATAAAAAAATAAAAGACAAGAGAAAATGGGAAAATAGAAAAGTAGAAAACAAAAAAGAAAAAGAAAAAAACACAGAAATGTTGGAAGAAAAAGGGAATAGAAAAAAATGTCATATGCTCAAAGGAATAAAGAAAAATAAAAAAAACTAAAAATACATGAGGCTGGCTTCAACTATCAATATCATCACCATTAATGCTCTGTTGTAGCATTAAATCAGGTAGAAAATGATGAGTGGCTGCTATGATGGAGATAACCTTATAATACTACTTAACGGACTTGAGGTTTGAACTTGTTTTTAACTCTTTTCGGTTATGGGACTAGTTTTTGGTTGAGCCTTTAGTGTGCATCTCTTATGCACTTTTGATCCGTTTGTATTCTTGTACTCTTGTACGTTTTATTTATCTATTAATAAAATTGTCGTTTCCAAAAAAAAAACCTCATAATACTACTTTGATATATAATTTTCACGTCTTTCACCCACTGTAGCACGTAGGTCCCACAGACCTACATAAACAGTTGGGGGAGGGGGGTGATAGACTCCGCAATTTTGGATAGACGAATTTACTCACCCGCTCAGGCATTGTTCGTAAATTCACCTCTAATTTCATGTTCAGATCCTTCGTTAAAGGGTTGATAATCAAAACATAAGCAGATGCTAAGTATTGAAAATCGATGGAAGAGTAATAAACTCTAAAATATTATTTATTGATAATATGATTAATGAATAATCGAAGTACAATATAGAAGGCTTAACGTGAGACTAAATATCCTAACATAATAAGAGTTCTTCTTTAAGTAGACACTAGCTGATTTAATCTTCTACTAAATTAAATATATAAAACTATAATCAACTAATTACCTATAACCATAAGATGTCCAATATGATCGTACTACTGTACTACTAAAATAGCAAATACGTGACTGGCCATTGTGGCTACCCTCGTGTATTATCGCATACGCAGTACAATTCACGATCTTGATTGTTATCATTCCTCGCCCCTTTAAAATAGACCTTGTCCTCAAGGTCGTAAACTCTTTCTCTTTAAACTTCAGTTTTCCTCCACCTCGTGAATCCATCTTTATTGTTCCCGGATTGAGCCAAACCACCTAAACTTAATCTTTCAACTCCAGCGTACGTGTACTACCAGCCCCTTAGATTCTTGCTCAAGGGAAGCAAAATTACTAAAGCCATGACATGAATCTCTTATCAAGCCCTTAGAACAACGTCTCGCAAATAACCAATCAACATTAGCCAATTTAAATTTAATAGGTAGTCTCAAGGGATTAACAAGCAGAGTCTTACCACAAGTCAAAGATTTCAATTCCTTATCCATTTCTTTTGCACGGAAGACAAAACTTGCACCCACAGGAACACAAGAATTGATTATCGAAGAGTTCAATGCAGAAAAAATTGTTGAGTTTGCTCCTGCATCACAAGTAACCGACATATCCTCGCATCGTAACAAATTATATATGGCGCATAACAAAATTTGGCATAATCATTATCCACACAACAAGCTACAGTTTGTAATTGCTCTTCCTCATCAACTATATATTCCGCACAACGAAGCATGGAAACAAATCCCTTACATAAATTGAAATCGTCACCGTCCGAATCAATAATATTTTCCTCAAGCTGTTCGGCATGCTCATGCAAAATCTCATCAAAGTAATAACCTCTTCAGGATCCACATCTTCATCCCAATCCCAAACGACGGAACCTTCTTTGTCCCAAATCGGCTCACCATCGTAACTGGATTTGTTCTCTTCATCTAAAATAAATAAATCATTTAGACAATAAGAAAAATCAGAATCGATTACCTCATTTGATGATTGTGAATATTCTTCAAAGAACAATGATTCTAGACCCCAATCAAACTCGACGCGGCCCAGTTCTCTGTGAGCATGTCGATCACATCGAATCACCTCTTCTTTTTTCTCACCTCTTCTGTTTTCTTCAATTCAGCTAGCTTTATCTTACTGTTAGTAAACTTGTAATTTTGATGAACAAATTACGATGCTAAATTAAGAACAGTCCAGTGATTAGTACTCTTAAGGTCCATAGGAAATTAGAATTTTTAAAGGACATTGTAAAAGAGGAACATCTGCTGAAGACTTAGTATAGGTACTAGATAGGTTCTTTTGTTTGCTGATGATGTACGTTGTTTGCTGAAACAATCTATTGAAGTTTAAGAACCACTCAGAAGACTTGAAGACTTGAAGATTTGAAGACAAGAAGACTTGTACGTTGTTTGCTGAAACAATCTATTGAAGTTTAAGAACCACTCAAAAGACTTGAAGACTTGAAGATTTGAAGTTTGCTGAGATTTGGTATCTATATAAGGCACATAGTAAAGTTAACTAAAATACATATTTCAGCAAAGCAGAAAACACAAGTGTAAAATCTTGAGTCTGCTGAGCCGTATAACGTACTAAAGTAACTACATGTGACCTTACTTATTGAAGTAGTACTTACATTTATGCTCCGAGTTTCAAACTTTGAGAAAGGTTAAAGAGCATTAAATGAAAAGCATGCCGTTCTGAAAAAGTTGAACACGCTGCTGACAGTACCTTCATAGCAAGATAGTGACATTTTCTGGCTCCGGCTTAGAATTTCAAAATTCAAAAGGTACCAAGAAATCACTATAAATAGAGACCCTTAGGCAGTGAAAGAAAGTGTGTCAAGAACTTGATCTTACTCTCACTTGTGCTTTCAAATTCACATCTTTCTTAAGCTTACTACTGTCTAAAGATCCGACCAAGATTTAAGCTTGAAACAAAAGTTACTTGTGAAGAAGTAGAACTTTAGCTAAGAAATTGGTTAAGTGTTCTTTCTCCTAAACAAGAAATAGTCTTGACACCCAGAAACAATATACTTATAACTGAAAAGTTATTCAGTTGAGTTTCTTAAGATTGCTTGGTATTAGCTGAAAAGTTAATCTCATAAGTGATCTTCACCCAAAACCTCTCTAACTGATAAAACACCCTTTTACAGGCGTGAAATTCAGGGGGAACTAATCAATCAAGGATTTGCTTATAAGTGTCCAAGTTTGGTGGAGAACAAGGTTATAGTTCTCTGGTTAGGTTGGAAACAAAGCAAAGGCGCTTTGGTTTCTGGAATTCTATTAGATTAGGTGTTGTAAGGAATCTCATCATCTATCTTAGTGAATTCAGTCCTAGCAAGGACAAAGTGGACTAGTTGAAGGATTGCGCCACCCTCAGATACCACTATAAAAGTGTTTGTGTGATTTACTTACTGCATTTACTTTCAGCAAAGCTCTATCTTATCTACTGCAGTCTCTCTCTAAAAGCCTTTAATTAGCAGACTTATTTTAAACTTGGTTTGCTTAAACCTGTCGAGTAGTTGTTTTATCAAAAACACTTAATTTCGAAAGACTTTCGCTCTCTCACTATTTAAGTATTAGCAAAACTTACTACTGAACAAGTATTAAGTACCTTGCTGAGAAATTTGTGTTAAGTATCATCATAAGCTCTTTACTGAAAAGTAAAAGCTCCTTGCGGAGAAAGTTTTAGACGACGAAAAAGTTTTAGAGACTATTCACCCCCCCCTCCCAAGTCTCTACTTGTTGTCTAAAGGCACCAACACTTACGATTCACTTGATCATCTTGGAATTATCTGCCGTTGGGCATGTTGTGAGGGTCAGGTTTTGATTAGATGCAAACTGAACATGTGTAAAATTATATTTAACTTTTTTTCCGTTTCAGAAAAATATATAAAACTATAATCAACTAATTACCTATAACCATAAGATGTCCAATATGATCCTACTACTACTAAAATAGCAATTAGCAAATACGCGACTGGCCATTGCGGCTACCCTCGGGACAAGTCCTCTAGATTCATCTGAGTTCCATTGATCCGGATCCGTGGAGTTCGGTGTCTTAGTTCGTGTATTATCGCAAACGCAGTACGATTCACGATCTTGATTCTTATCAGGGGTTTAGAACCCTCCAAGGATAAAATTTTCCGGTGAACTTTTTCAAATCCGGGTGACCCGAGTTGACCCCTCCGAAATGATTTTTCGGTTCAACCCCAGGTTCGGATTTCAGAACATAGATTGGTTTGATCAGAACATAATCAATAACTTATTAATTTATTTTAAGAAATTCATAATATTTTATTTAATTTACTTGGCACATGTTTAAACGACATTATAAACCTTTCTAAGATCCACCTTATATCATTATAATATGTACTTTTTATGTCACATGTTTCATGAACGGGTCGCTTAAGATCTGGTTGAACGATTAATTGTTTCAAGGACCTTTATCGTAGATTTGTTCCTATGTGCAGTCATAGACTTTCGTAGATATACTGGACAATGATGACTCATTCGAAACCTTTTGAAGAGTATTTACTTTAAACTTGTACTACATGCATGAACTAAAAGAAATAATCAAAATGTGTAGAGCTATTTATAAGCTATAAGCTCAATGAATAAGTATGAAAAAGAGTATATAATAGATCCTACCTGATAAGTAGAAGTCTTATACGTACGCTCTATGCGGGAGATCCTCCGATAAGTATAACTAGTAGATATGTAAAGAATCTAAAGATAGTTAAGGGTGATCGCTTGATATTCTACAATTTGTCTCATAATTAAGTTGTGTACGCTCTACACATGGGACGTAGGAATGAAATCGTTTAGATCTCATCACAACATATTTAGGGGTTGCTCCGAATGATGTCCCTCCTCCAGTAGCTCTGTACGTATTCACCCCTTGTTTTGTGGGGAGCAAGAATACTTGATGTTAATGTTAAAATATGTCAAATTCGATGTACGAACCAAGAGACGACTTAACGTGATACAAGTCCGACATATAGGGCACAGATGTCCGACACATGTGCCCTTGTCCGACTAATGTGACCACCCTCAAACAATTCTTGTCGAGATCATGGTCCGACATACTGCCCGAGTAGTATGATATTCCAAGGACCACGATCGAAGTCTACTACGGGGAAAAGTGTCCGACACACTTACTTGTATCAGACTCATCGGCAAGACCTTTAAGTTACGTGGCCACGAGAAAGAGTGTTCGACACACTCCAGGGTATCGGACATGATTGCGAGACATTTAGCTGTCGGACGATAAGTTGAGACTTATTAGTCATCTACGGTTCATATTGTCATTGGAACTCGGACGTTCCAGTCGGACTGTATAGCGGACTCTATGTCGGATACAAAGACGGGACAAAATCCTAGAATGTTCCATGAAACGTAAAGTTACTATCTTAGCCTTGTGGAAACACTAGTTTGGTACGTGGGCCAGGCCCATTAGGCCAACTAATGGGCTTTTAGACTTTGATATTCAATCGTGGCCTTACACTTGGCGCAATCTCAGGAGCCTTATCACCATTTGGGAAACAATATAAATAGAGGACACTATTCACCCCTAAAGTTAATCAATATCTTTCTCATTTTCATACTACATACACTAGAGTGGCTTTCAACCCTCTAACCGTGAAGTCGATTATCCGGTTTGATCACTAGATAAATCGGAAAACCGTTACTAATCTCCCCCTCAAGTTTTATTTCAGGACTTATCTAGTTATGGAAGGAGACTAAAGTTAAGAGGACCATGGATTAGAACGACGCATTAGAAGGATTTAGTGATTTACCCGTCAACACTTGCTATAAATTGAAATAAAATAACAAGCTCTGGATCACGATACTATACTCTTAGCTGTCTCTTGCCAATATTGAAGTGTAGCTAGTAGTACATTTCATGGATACAGTTCCAGGAAACATTTCATATTGACTGTTCCTAAAAGTAAAAATTTACTTTTTAAAATATTGTTTTGTGACATGAACATTTAAGAACAGAACCTAATGGCCGATCCTGATATTAATATACACTGTTCATAACAATTTGCTAATGCAAGTTGCGCCATCTGAATCTCGACATGTCCCACTTTTTTTTCCAGGATCTTCTACCGAATTATGGAAGGCCATTTCTCCAATGCATGCACTGCATATGGAATCATGGAAACAACAAGTCCTGGATTTTTATGATATACCTAAACATGCCAATAGCCAATAAGGCCTATTTTTCAATTTGTTAGGCAGAGTAGATATTACCAATTTATTATTTAATGTCTGGTGGTCAAGATGACGGAGCAGTAAGAAGAGGTTGGGTATTTGAAGTTATAAGGTGGTTAAATAGTGTAGGAGTAGGGGAGTTAGATTTGCCCTTTGAAAGAATGTAGGATCGATATAACTTGCTTTTAGAACAAATTAACCGCCTGTACGTCACAGTGGAGATAAATGCTAAACTAACCGTGAGATCAACTCTGCAGACCTGTACTGTTAATTATGCAAAGTAAAAAACACACACACACACACACACACACACATATATATATATATGTGTGTATGTATATATATATATATATATATATATATATATATATATATATATATATATATATATATATATATATATATATATATATATATATATATATATATATATATATATATTATATATATATATATATCAAAGTTAAAGTACAGGGGAAAGTAAATAGAACCTGTATTTGTAAAATTCTTAAACAGATTTTTATGGCTTGCTTGATGCCCAGTCAAGGCAGAAAAACCACTAAGAAGAATATGTTCGTACACGCCGTATACTCCCTATTCTACCTTAGCTGAAAACAATATTAGTCACCTTACGATGATATAGAATCCCCTTCTATCTATTCTATTTCTCAATACACCGTTAGAGAGATCTAGAATATAAACTAGTGTAAAGACTCTAAACAATCAACTAAACTAAAACGCTACAGAAAGCTCTTGAGTTGGTAAAATATTGCTTCGAGGTGTAAGTCTTCTGTCTGTCGATCCTGTAGTATTTATAGTGTTGGAAACCTATGTTGGAATACTACCAGGTCTTCAATACGTTTCTGACTTGAACTTGGACACGTCTTAATCTCCAGGTAATCAATCAATCTTCATTCAAACTCCTTGACCTAGTCGAACTATGTTCCTAGGCCGTCTTCTTGAATCTTGATGAGTCCTTGTCATCTTCGTGTTTCCTTGCTATGACAATTCCTATCAAGTCAAAACGTCATGCACACATAGAAACGTAGAGCTTTGGAACTAGTTATTGTGTTAGAAAAGATAAGATCAATAAATAAAAAAGTGCGACAGTTGACAACAAGTAGAAGTTGACTAAAAGGTCAAATAAATTCTAGCTCAACCGCTGTTTCAACTTTGGCCAGAAAAATCCACACTTACACCCTTTAAAAAAAATTTATGAATTTATTAAAATACTACGGTCATATGTAAGTCATACTGCACTACATACAACGGGATGTGATGCAACTCAAAAGCCCCACATCGCTTGTGAGACAATGCCGAGCTCTGTATATTCCATCATGAATGATTTTTAAAACCGGTGATGACCTTGAGTCTAATATTAAAAACACAAGGACAAATGAAAGAAGTTGAAGTTAAAGTATCGTAGATAGTAAAGTTGAATAGAGGAAGGAAAACAAGTGAAAGAGAAATAGTTTATTATATGGTATAATTGTAACTTGTAAGCACACTGTGTGTGAGGAGATTGGAATAATCCAGCATTTGTCTTAGGTTGGATGTATGTGTTTGAAAATTTTGTCAGGAGGGGACCTCTTTGTGCTCGCTAGTACTGCATATTTAGCCACTCTATCTCCTTATTATGGCTATGGTCAGTATTCATCCATCCACTCCCCCCCCCCTCCTCATTCCCTTCCCTTCCCTTCCATTCCCTTTTCGGAGTTCGAAAAATACATCATTTTCAATATACAAATAAGGCAAAAACATAATGGCGAATGGGAAGTATCCCTACCTGAAGTTGCTCTTCTTCACTTTGTTCTGTGCTGCTGCATTTCTTGTTAAAGGTCATTCATTACCACAACTCTCTCTATTCTATTCGCGACATTCTTTTTTCTTGTATTTGTATCTGTTAGGCCTCATTGAAGTACATTGTTCTTCATAAACCAACTTGTGCTTATGAACTAGGATGCAAATGTTGCCTAGAGATTGAAATGTTCACTAGTTATCATTGAAAAAAACAGTACTTTTCAAAAGACAGGCTACTATTCGAATGTGATAACATGTTCTGTTGTGACTCTGGTTCACTATTTTACAACATATATTCTCTTGTTTCAAGCATTCAATGTTTAGATTTTAGACTTAATCATGCATTTATCATGTAGTTCCCTCAAAATTCAATCTTTGTGTTAATTTACTATGTTTGGTTTTTCTGTCGTACACTCTTACTAACCGAAAACAATCCACAGGTTCAAGACTGCAAGTGGCTCTTCACAGTAATCCAACAGCTTATAACCTTTTATCAGCCAAAAGAGAACCAAAACTCAAGGTTATAACAAAATATATTTTGGACACTGTTCCATTACTTAAGGTCACAGTTTTGTTAATTTTATGTATTGATGGTTCGCAGGACAATGCACGAAGGTTACTGATTGGTTCTGTAGCCCCAAGGTGTACTTACAACGAATGCAGGGGGTGCAAGTACAGGTGCAGAGCTGAGCAAGTCCCGGTAGAAGGAAATGACCCTATCAACAGCGCGTACCACTACAAATGTGTCTGTCATAGGTGATGTTTTCGGTCCGAGTGACATATATAAGATTTTGCTGTTAGAGTTGTGGTTTCAGATGTAGAGATATGCTAGAGAATTGAGTACTATTTCTTTTGATTCTTAATAGTATATTCGATGCCATCATATGTATGAAATTTTGGGATGAGTTATTGTTACCAAGACTCTTTTTTCAGTGAAGATTCTTTGTATATCTGAATTTTCCAGTTCTTAGTTACTGCAGAGGTGCAGGGATAATTTGTCCTGCTAAGTGCTACCACAGAATGAGCAGCAGTAGTACTGGGATTTCCAGAACATTATCAGGAATAATAATTTTTATGCATATACAGTCAAAAAAGATCAAATGGTATTCAAAAAAGGTGAAATTAGTCTAGAAAATTCAAGAAAAAAGGGCCTCACAAAAATAAGAAAATCAAAGAAATGACGCTTCATATGAAAGTGCCAAAGGAAATATCTTGACATGCACTTTTCTTTGACTAGAAAATGGCTCTACATGATATATTTATATGCAAACAAATAAAATGGAAATGACTCCATGAATTAAATTATTGGAACCTTGAAAGGCTTTTAGCTACATCATGCGTTCGTATATTATGGTGTTCATATAATATATATATAATATGTGTTTTATGTATTGCACTGTATTATATAATAGACACTATATGGTGTAGCAGCGGCATAGAAGAAACCGATGTTAAGGGCGTGGGCAAAATGAGACACAGGGTACACTGAAACAGGCACATGAAAATGTAAGTGGTCCAGTTCTAAGTTGGAGCATGAGCCTCATTCCAATAGATGAATCACATGGAATCTACTAACACTTATCTTGCACAAACTATTTTCCATTAGGACAAGAAGCATATGAACAAAGGTATGGACAGGTCCACATAGCTCACTGCTGCTATGCTATGGAGTAGTACAATAAATCAATTCCCAAGATGCTTCTTCTGCTCAATAATTACC
Organism: Plantago ovata; assembly: GCA_028274465.1. Taxonomy (NCBI): domain Eukaryota; kingdom Viridiplantae; phylum Streptophyta; class Magnoliopsida; order Lamiales; family Plantaginaceae; genus Plantago; species Plantago ovata. The sequence continues at coordinate 80,049,418 of CM051458.1, forward strand.
CTTTCATTAACCATTTGATTGCATGACTGAGAAAATTCTGGCATCATTTTTTTGTATTCGTGGTAACTTGTAGTTGTACATGCAAAGTCATTTTACAATATTCACAGCTGTCTGCTTCTTTTGTACTACCTCTTTTCTGCAAGAATCTCTAGATTTCTTGGCAGAAGATGATTGCATCATTTGATCTTATGTGATAAGTCTCCATGCCACTCTGGCAGAGGAGATAAATGTTTGGTGAGTCCAGAGATGTCCACGACACCTATTGTTCATGAAAGTACGGTTTATTTTCGTTTCATGTTACACCACTCTTATGCACCTACCACTCACAATCATGTAGATCCAACAGAGTATGTAATATAACCAGTAGTAGGTGCACAATATGGCTCCATATGGGCAGATGGGACCCACATATATGGTTCTCATATGAGTGTTTATGCGGACGCACCAATCCGCCCGTATAAATACGACCTGCTCTGTTGCGGATGTGTTATTAAATTAATATCCGCCAGCCTACATTCCTAAGAGATAGAACAATGCACCAAGTATCTCACTCAACCCCAGCATTCTATATACTTAAACTCATGCCACCCTCTCTAAATCTTTAATCATGTCTCGAATTTCTACATTGGCCCGTTAGTTGTGGAGTAGGTTGCAAAAATCTTGGCCCAAATTGTAATGCAAAAGGCACACTGCAGTTGTAAAAAATGTTCTTCCAAGTACCTCAAGCCACCAATTTACACACTTTACTTCATGTCACTGCCTCTCCGAACCTTCAAAAATGCAGTGGTCCAAAGTCACTTAATAATATTTTAACAACATACATTGCTGGTGGCATCTTAAACCAAAAAGGAAAAAGTTTAAAAATTAAAAAAGGTCTCTTAAGTTCATCTTCTTTAACCGAGCCCTACGTTGTAATGATGACCCTAACACCCTAAAGTTACAACCCAATATTTCCATTACAAATTCTAATGTGCATTAACACTAATTAATCATAATTTAACTTCTCCTCATAATGACAACCATCATTAACACACTGCACGACCGGTCACTAACTCATACTATATAAACCAAACCAAATATACCAAAAACTTAGCAACAAAAATTTTGAGTTTCAAATGCTTCGGAGAGCCTGTAGTATCTCATCGTTTCCGAATTCAGCCATGTGGTCCCACATGCGGAGACGCAGGAGGAGGAGAAAGGGTGGGGCGATAAGGCTAGGAACCCGGCGGAGAGGTTTTTGCCTTGGGTACCGCCCCGTGGTGCATTGGGGAGTCATGACGTGCCCATTTCGGGTTATAAAGAAACTGATTTTGGAAATGGCAAAGAGTGGGAAATTGGTGGAGGCTTATTGCTGGACGTTGCCGTTCCTAAGGGCTCAGTTGTTTCCTTTGGTTTGAGTTTGGTTGCATATAATATAACTATGTAAGTAAGGTCATGTTTTGTTGATCAATGTGAATTGTTTCTTGTGTTTATTGTGCTTGTTAGTTTTTTGGAATTCCTTTTATGTAAAGAAAATACCACAAATTAATTAATCGCAGTTGTATCATGTTAAAATGTGAGGTTAATTTGTGAGGAAATTTTCATAAAAACCCTGTTAATGCATGTGATTTCAATTTTCTCCCTACTACTTGAACTATTACATTTTAGGCAAAATAGCGTTTTGTCCCCTATAGTTTGGTTGTTTGTGCGCTTTGCCACCTAAACTTTGATAGGTAGCGACGTGCCCCCCGAACTTCGATATAAGTTGCGAATTGCCCCCCGTAGTTTGATATAGGTTGCGCTCTGCCTTTTCCGACAGAAATTGGTAAACACGCGCGCGTGAACAATTCCAGGGGGCAAATCGCAACCTATATCAAACTACGGGGGGCAATTCGCAAAAGAAGAAAAACCTTAGGGGGCAGTATAAGATAGATGGAAAAAAACTTAAAAAACAATTGAAATACAAACAGGCATTAGAAAACAACCAGACAAAATGGATATATGAAAAACAAATGAACCACTTTAACATAGATCCATATGAAGCCTTGCATATACCATCACTCCATCATACTAACAATTAACAAAGTACTAATGATCAGCCTTACATATCATCACCATCATGTTTAGGCAAAAATCATTCCCAATTCAAAAGGACATTCACGAACTAAATTGAAATATGTAAGTTGTCTAATCTGCCATCACCATGGGCAAGTCTCAAGGGATAAACCCTTGGTAATTTAAAAGGAAATCAACTAAATGAGATTAAACTAAGTTGTCAAATCTTCGCCCTCGATCTTTTCTTCTTAGCACTTGTATCATTGGCGACGGACTCTTGTGTAGGTACTTCATTCCCATTTGATCTTACTCTACTTGTGGCCGCAGCAGTGGTCTGTCCAGACCTCGGTGTGGATCCACTCAAGACTCCTCGTCTAACTGGTAGCTTGCTTGAATCCTTGGAGGTCCCTCCAGAAGTCTAAAAATACAGTAAATGATAAATCATTGAACCAAAAAAATTTTTTTTGACAAAAAGTCATTGTATTAGTTTAATTAGTGAATCAGTAAAGTGTACATAGACTTACATGTCTACATCCATGAAAGTGACAAATTCAATTCAACAAAAAAATGAGTTAACAAATAACAAGATTAATTTAACTTTATACTTGAGCATTTAGAATGCTCTATATCTCCTCAACAATATATTTTGCCCATTAAAGCAGCAGCTCATAGATAGTCCAATGAAGAAAGTAAGGTATCAATAGTCATGTACTGCATTTTAACTTGTACTCGTAGATAGTCACAGAACATAGAAAAATGAAGATAAAGTTTTTGTTTACATACTTGAGTAATGGTGTCAATAGCTTCGGAAATAGAAGAAAAATCACTTATAACTCCTTCATTGGCCTTCTTACAGACCTGTAACCAAACCAAATTTTACAAACAAGAAACAAAATTATAAGTGAAAGCTGTAAAAATTAAATATCAAGCAAAAACAGATTTATTACTACATAGTACGTTTGATGCAGGTTGGGGCGGTGAACTTTCTACGGGTGGTGGGATATCCATCCTGGGCTCTTTTTCTCTTTGCATATCCTTCTTCCTTTTAGGAAAACCTCGATAATTGTGTCCTTTTTCGCTACAATAACTGCAAGTTACTTTTCCACCATGTCTCCCAAGTTTGCCAGTTTGTTTAGCACTTTCCTTGGCTAATTGATTTTTGCTCTCTTGTATTTCTTCAGGGCTCTTTTTCCTCTTATGTAACTTAGGCCGACCAGGCAATACTTCAACAATAGGGGGAAGCAAATTCGGCTGATTTGAATATGGCCAATCTCTAAATCCATTCAAAGCTTTCATGGAGTGGCTATAAACTCTTAAATATGTAGCTTTACTATAGCATTCATCTACATAATCCTCAACAGCATACCCCCTTTCAGAAATAACTTTCATGACATGAATACATGGCATACCTGTTAGTTGCCACATTCTACAACCACACGTCCTCTCGTCAAGATCAACCTTATACTTATCTATTGATGACACTACCACTTCAAACTGAACCGTCCCATTATACAGAAGGTGAAAATTTCTTCCCTTTCTATTCAAATCAACTAATTTCTCAACAATCTTCGGGCACAAAATACCACGGTTTTTTTCCATAGCTTCCCTCTTCAACCACAACCTTTTCATAAGGTATGTTCTTATACTCTCAAGCATCTCAATGATTGGCTGTGACCTAGCTTCAAGAATTAGCTTATTGAATGTCTCACACAAATTATTTAGAAGAATATCAGATTTGGCCCCGATCCGGAAATATGCCTTTGCCCATTGAACTACGGGCCTCTTAGATAGCCAAGTGAAGGCTCCAACGCTTCTATTTCTAATGCTGTCCAATTCTTTCTCAAAATTGCGAATTGTGCTGCTTCTTGCAGCCCTCCACACTATCTTCTTCAAAGCCAAGCCCTTGTGTTTTACCTTCAAAATTAAATGCAAAAACATGATATTATGATTAATATTAGAAACATATATAATATATCAAATAACAATTTTTATGCGATTCATACTTACCTTAAAATTGTTGTACATGTGCAGAACACACACCCTGTGATCACTATTGGGAAACAATTCTGATATTGCAACTTCAAGCCTGTTAGGAAACTTGTAATTTTGATGAGCAATTAACCATGCTAAATTAAGAACAGTCCAGTAACTAGTACTCTTAAGGTCCATAGGAATTTAGAGTTTTAAGGACATTGTAAAAGAGGAACGTTTGCTGCTGACTTAGTTAGGTGTTAGATAAGTTTTTTCATTTGTGGATGACGTACTTTAATTTCTGAAAAGAAATTAATCTATTGACACTTTAGCGTATGATGTATTTTATTTTCTGGAAAGAAAATATCTTATTGATGCTTAGCTTTGATTTTCTGAAAAGAAAATGACCTATTGAAGCATTTGCTGAAGATGTATTTTGTTTATTACAAACAAATTATTGAAGCAAATAAGAAACCGGTCAGAATCTTGAAGACTTTTGAAGATCTGAAGATTTGAAGACTTGAAGACTTGAAGATTGCTGAAGACTGGTAAGGCACGTGTTGTTCAGAAAGTGAATTTTCAGCAACAGCATTGCATAAGTGAAAATCTGAAAGACAGAGTAGGTTGTGCTTGCTGAAACTGAGAATAAACACTTGCTGATGAACATATGTGACCTCTTGCTGAATGTACGTGATTTTGCGCTCCATTGTTACTGTTTGAATTCTACTCAAAGGTGCATTTAATGCAAAGCTTACACACAAAGGACATGAAGACTAGAAGACAAACAAAGGTTGCTGCTGAAAGTACAAAAGCAAGATAGTGACATGTTAAGGAACAAAAGCCTTAGGATTTGAAATTCAAACGGCTCCTTACTTGCACTATAAATAGAGGTCATCCGGCAAAGAGTTGAAGTGTGTCAACAACGTGATCAAACTCTCACTTGTGCTTAAAACTCACAAACCTTCTAACTCTCTTACTGCCATTGATCCGTTCCAAGACTTAAAGCTTGAAAAAGCTACTTGTGAAGAAGTAGAACAAACTCGGCTAAGAAATTAGTTAAGTGTTCTTTCTTTCGAACAAGAACAAGTCTTGACACCAGAAACAATTTACTGCAAAGTATTCCAAGTGGTGTTTCTTAGATTACTTGTTGTAACTGAATAAGTTATAATTAAGTCATCTCAACCCAAAACTCTCTAACTGAAAATACACCCTTTCAGGCGTGATATTCAGGGGGAACTTAATCAAGCATAGTTTTGCTGATTATAAGTACCAAGTTTGGTGGAGAACAAGTTGAGTTCTCTAGTTTAGGTTGGAGACGAAGCAAGTGTGCTTTGGTTTCTGTTGAATCGCTTTAGATAGGAGATTGTAAGGAACCTCAATCATATCTTAGTGGATTCAGTCCTAGAAAGGACAAAGTGGATTAGTTGGGAGATTACGCCACTCTCAGATACCACTCTAAAAGCATTTGTGTGATTTACTTACTGCATTTAGCTTTCAGCAAATTTATATCTGTTTGTACACAGTCACTCACATCACTTGCTGAAACACCTTACTTGCTGAAAAAGCACTTATTGTTTCAAAGACTTCCGCTCTCTGATTTTAAGTATCAGCAAACCGAGTTACTGGAAAGTAACTTACGATTGCTGAGAAAGTTAAGTATCAGCAACCTCATTACTGAAAAGTAATAAGTACTTGCTGAGAAAGTTTTAAACGACGAAAGTTTGAAAAGACTATTCACCCCCCCCCCCTCTAGTCTTTTCTTGTTGTTTAAAGGGACCAACAAGTGGTATCAGAGCAGGAGGTTCTTTAGCCTTCTGCACTGAACCTAGATCCCCTTAAGTGCTTTCCGTAAATCACTTTCACTTGATCAGTTTGGTAGTGCTTTGCTGACAGGATGTCTTTAGGAGATGCTCCCTTGCTGAAGCTGGAAAATTACGAGAAATGGCGAAACAACATGATGTTACATCTTGAGGCCATTAGTGATGAGATGGTCACCGTCATTAATGAAGGACCTATCAAAATCACCAAGGTTGTAAGGAGTTTCCCTCACAGAACCACTGAAGCAGGAAAGGAAACCGTCCAAGGCGAACCTTCAGATACTGTTGTGCCAAAACCAAGAGAGGAATGGACTTCTGACGAAGCTAAGAGATTCCGTCTTGATGGCCAAGCAAGAAACATCATCATCAGATCAACTCCGGATACCATACAGTGCAAACTGTGGGGTGCTAAGACTGCTAAGGAGGCTTGGAAAATGGTTCAAGATCTTTGTGCTGGATCTGACAAGACCAAGGAAAACAAACTTGAAGTACTTAAGCTGAAGTTTCAAAACTTTAAGCAAGGTGCTAACGAGTCACTGGAAGACTTGGACTTCAGATTCACAACTCTTGTTAGTGAAATGGCAGCGCTGGGTGTTGGAAATTTTTATTCAGATTCTGAGAAAGTGAAAACTATCATCAGGAGTTTGAATCAAGAATGGATCCATACTCAGAATTTCTATTACAATCAAGGAATGCCTGACATTACACCAACTGAGTTGTTCTCTCATCTTGCTACTGTCAACTATGAGACAAAGCAAAGAGAAAATGTGTTTGCTGAAAAATCGCAAAACATTGCTCTTGCTGCAAAGCCGTCATCTTCTGAAAAGAAGAATGATAAAGAGCCTGCTGATGAAAATGCTTTAGTTGTTAAAAACATGAAGAAATTCATCAGTAAGGAACTTGAAAGGCGAAAAGCAAAAGAGAAGCTGAAAAAGCATCTTGGTAATAACTACCATAAGTACAAGAATGATACTAGCTCGCTGAACAAGCAAGCTCAGCAAGCTACATCATCAGAAGAGCCAGCAGTTGGAAATGATCTATGTTTTACTGCAAAAAGCCTGGACACTTCAAAGCAAATTGCCCCTTGCTGAAAGGCAAATCTGCTGAAAAGAAGAAGAAGTTCAAAAGAGCTTTCATTGCTGAAGAAAAGAAGAAGCTTCAAGCAAAAATCGATGCATTATGCATTGAGACAAGCTCCGAGGACAGTGAGGATGAAAGTTCAGACACCGACGATGAGGAAGCCACTCTAGACGTAGAGATTGGCAAAGAAGTGTGTGGAATAGCTATGGAAGCTTATCCAGACGTGTCGAACTACGAATTCTGCCTCATGGCCGGTCAGGTAAATGATTCTACCTCTGACTCTGATTCAGAAAGTGAAGACGAGATTGACCTTGACAAGATTCAAGGAGAAATCGAAAGATTTGAGAAAACTCTCAGCAAACAGCAAGAAAAACTTCAACTTGCTGAAACTCTGACCAAGCAAACTACTGAAAAGTACGTTTTGCTGAAGGAAGAGACAGAAGAAAAGGATGCTGAAATAAGGCGTCTTAAGAAGTTGATTGCTGAGGCTGCAGAGAAAAATTCTCAAATGGCGTTAGAATTAGAAGAGTATCAGTCTTCAATTCTAAAGTTACTTGCTGAAATCCAAGAAATGAAAAAGATGAAAATCAATTTCAAATCTTATGTGGAAGCAAGTAATACGCTGACTGAACTAAACTCTTATTTGAGAGATCCATCTCAGAAAGAAGGTTTAGGAGCAACGTGTGAAGGTGATAACCTAGAAATCTTGAGAAAAGATAAATCACCTATCTCCTTTGTACGTGCTACTGATAGTAGTCCACCAGTGATCTATCAGTTTGGTCAAACTAAAGTTGCTGAAACATGCAATCAAGTACCTATGACCATAAAGCCCGCTGTTGCTGCTCAAAGTAACAAGACTTTAAAAGGAAAACAGGTTGCTGTGAAGCAAACTGGAAAGAAAAAGAATGCCGTGAAGCATTCCGCCAAACAAGTTGCTGAAAAGCAAGTTGTTAAGTCTAAAGGCAAGATTACCAAAAGTAATCAGAAGTCCTTTGCTGACAAACCTGAATCAAGTAAGGTTGCTGATGCTAAAGCTCAGCATTCTCCGAAGAGTGGACTCGGTTTCAAAACCAAGCAAAGTCAACTCTTTCATGAGTATAAGCAAAGTCAGCAAAGATACTTCAAAGAGATGAAGAAAACCAAGCCTAAGAGTTCTGAAAAGACTCCTAATGCTAGGACTAGAAGGAACCTTGCTAGAAAAGAACTTACTGAAAAGTATGTTCAGCAAAAAGGTCAACAGAGCAAGACACCACATCAGAAAGTGGATTTGACCAGCACGAGTCAAAAGTCTTTTAGCTCAAAACCTCCTAGTTCCTCAGCAAGTAGAAAACAAGTCAAAGTTGAAAAACTTCAGACTTGGGTTTCCACTGGACGCATTCTTGAACATGTTAATGGACATCCATCAATGGATAATTAACTTGTTTGCTCTTGATTGTGCAGACTACAGCCACGGAGACAAACGATGCAATCTGGCACTTTGATAGTGGTTGTGGAAAGCACATGACGGGCAACAAGAATAACCTTATAAACTATAGACGGTGGTCTAAAGGTCCAACAATAAGGTTTGCTGGTGGAGGCTCCGGATCTACAAAAGGCTTTGGTGATGTGAAGTTGGGATGCATAACCATTTCTGGAGTTCTTTATGTCAAAAATCTTAAGTTTAACCTTTTCAGCATGAGTCAGTTTGCTGATAAAGGATACTTCATCGAAATAAAAAGTGATGAATGTAAACTTGTAGACTTTGAGACTAAAAAGGTTATAATGATTGCAAGAAGATCAGGAGGCTTGTACACCGTTGATTGGTCTTCAGCAAACATTGAAAAATGCCTTGTCTCAGATCATGATTGCCTTGCTGAAAAAGCATGGTTATGGCATAAACGAACAAGTCATCTAAACTTCAAGACGCTGAATAAGCTGTCTAAGAAGGCACTTGTAGTTGGATTACCTAAGGTTACTTTTAAGAAGGATGGTGTTTGCAATGCATGTCAGCAAGGAAAGCAAACCAAATCTTCTTTCAAGAACAAGGCAGTATCGTCAACTACAAAACCTTTACAACTCTTACACATGGACTTGTTTGAATCTTCTTCAACAAGCTATGCTGGTAAGAAGTATGGTCTAGTCGTGGTAGATGACTATTCAAGATTCACTTGGGTAGTATTCATCAAACACAAATCTGAAACCAAGACTGAATTACCTAACTTGCTGAATAAGCTTGAAGTCATGAGAAATGACAAGGTAAGAGTCATAAGGACAGACCATGGTACTGAGTTTGTAAACCAGTACATAACTGAATATTGTACCTCCAAAGGTATCAACATCAGTTATCCTCAGTAAGGACACCACAACAAAATGGTGTTGCTGAACGGAAGAATCGTACCCTGAAGGAAGCCGCAAGAACAATGCTTGCTGACACTGAAATAAGTGAGGCTTACTGGGTTGAAGCGATTAATACCGCCTGCTATACTCAGAATAGATGTTTGATTACTAAGGAATACAACAAAACTCCTTATGAATTATTTGTTGGAAGACCTCCTAACATCACTCATCTAAGAGTATTTGGTTGCAAGTGTTTCGTTCTTAACAATGGTAGAGAGTACCTAAGAACATTTCAACCAAAGGCAGACGAAGCGATATTTCTTGGCTACTCCTTGCATAGTAAAGCTTACAGAGTTTACAACAAAAAGGCACAAAAGATTGAAGAATCTGTGCATGTTGTATTCTACGAAAAGACGCAAGGTGTGCCTGCTGAAGAAGAAATATCAGAATGTATGAAAAAGCTAATCATACATGAGCAAAGAACTGAATCTGACGCTAGGCAATTCAAGTCAAATGAACTAAATGATGATTCTGACAATGATTCTCCTCCCCTGAGTCATGACAAGATGAATATAGTTCACGACAAGGAATTTCCAGCAAAAGATGCGGTTGCTCCGGAAGTTGCTGAAATTACGCAATCTCCAGTGCCTGCTGATGAAATATCTCAACCCAGCAATGCTGAACAAGCAGTTGCTGACGATCAAATCTCAGCAGAGACACAAATTCCCAGTAGTACTGAACAAGTACATACTGAAGAGTCACATGTTGATGAGCAAACATATCCTGATCCAACAAACAGGAAACCTGTTAATAAATGGATTAGAGATCATCCCTCTACGGATATGATTGGCGATATTAATAAACGCCAAGTGACTAGATCCAAAGCTACTCAAGGACTTGCTGAAGAAGCAACTGTCGTCGAAGTAGAATCGTTATTCTCTTGCTTTGTATCAGAAATTGAACCTAAAACCATAGAAGAAGCTTTGAAGCATTCTGAATGGATAAAGGCAATGCAAGAAGAATTGGATCAATTTGAAAGAAACAAAGTCTGGAAACTTGTGCCACTTGCTGAAAATAAGAAAGCTATTGGTACAAAGTGGGTGTTCAGAAACAAGCTGAGCGAGTCTGGTGAAGTAACAAGAAACAAAGCACGCTTAGTTGCTCAAGGTTACTGTCAGACTGAAGGATTGGACTATGATGAGTCTTACGCTCCAGTTGCAAGATTGGATGCAATTAGGCTTTTCTTGGCCTTTGCTGCTCACAATGACTTCATTGTTTACCAAATGGATGTTAAGAGTGCATTCTTAAATGGTGAACTTGCTGAAGAAGTCTACCTAGAACAACCCCCCGGCTTTGAACTTCCCTCAGAAACCAAGATGGTATATAAGCTTCAGAAAGCTGTATATGGTCTAAAGCAAGCACCAAGAGCATGGTATGATACCTTAGCTAAGTTCTTGCTGGAAAATGGTTTCAAGAAAGGTGAAGTTGACAAAACTCTTTTTACCATGAACCATGATGGTAAATTAATCTTAGTTCAAATTTATGTGGATGACATAATTTTTGGATCTAAGGACAAGCAACTTTGTGATGATTTTGCCAAACTCATGACTAATAAGTTTGAAATGAGTATGATGGGAAAATTGAATTATTTCCTAGGGTTGCAAGTCAAGCAACTCAAAGATGGAATATTCATAAATCAAGCAAAGTATGCGAAAGAAATGCTCATAAAGTTTAGGATCAAAGAGGATGAGAAACCTGAAAAGATCCCTATGAGTGTTGGTACCAAATTGGGCTATACTAAAGAGGACAAAAGTGTTGAAGAACACAAGTATAGGAAGCTCATTGGTTCCTTGTTGTATTTAACAGCAAGTAGACCTGACATTCAGTATGCTGTTTGTGTGTGTGCAAGATTCCAATCTGATCCAAGAGAATCACACTACAAAAAGGCAATTAAAATACTGAAATATGTTAAAGGTACAGTCAATGTTGGATTATGGTATCCTAAAGATTCTGGACTTGAATTGGTTGGCTATTCTGATGCTGATCATGGTGGATCAACTCTTGATAGAAAAAGTACCTCTGGAACTTGTCAGTTTTTGGGTACTAGATTAATATCATGGTTCAGCAAGAAGCAAACATGTGTCGCCAATTCATCTACTGAATCTGAATACATTGCAGCTGGTTGTTGCACAGCTCAAATCCTATGGATTCAGCAACAATTAAGAGATTATGGTATTTCTGCAAAGAAAACACCAATCTTTTGTGATAATACAAGTGCTATTGCAATTACGCAAAATCCTAAGTTTCACTCTAGGACCAAGCACATTGATATTAGACATCATTTCATTAGAGATCATGTGGAAAAAGGTGATATTGAGGTTGTGAAAGTAGGTACTGAAGATCAGCTTGCTGACATCTTCACCAAGCCCCTACCGGATAATAGGTTCGCAATGTTAAGGTATAACCTTGGATTGATTGAACTACCTCAGTAAAGGATACACTTGGCAGAATGCTGAAACAGGTATTCAGCAAGCTAAAGTATTTCTGAAAAGACCAAGTCACTGATTTCTTCTAAGAAATGATAAGTCACAACATGATTGCTGAAACAGGCATTCAGCAAGTAATTCCTTCAAAACAGGTATTTGTTAGGAAACTTGACCATTTGCTGAGACAGGTACTCAGTAAGTAAAAGAACTTAAGGATTGCTGAGACGGGTACTCAGGCAATCAAAAGATACTGAAACAGGTATTCAAGTATCAAAGGAATTTTCTGAGACGGGAACTCAGAAAAAGAGCAAAAGCTCATCTCTCAGATTTCACCAATGGATGTCTCAAGTACAAAAGAATTTACTGATACGGGAAGTCAGAAATATCTTTTAAACTTAGAAAGTATGAGATATCTAAGTAAGGGGGAATTTCAGCAAGCATCCAGATTGTTAATTCAAACTCGCTGAAAAGATTCTTGTCTATTTCAGCAAGCAATCTATCCCTTATTACTCGGTAAAATCAATTTGTGACGTTAAGCTGGCACAGATAAACTCGCAATAAATCATGACATGAAATTCAATCGTGGCCATTGATTAAAAGGAGTTATTAATCTAACGGCTAACAAAACAAAGAGAGAGAGTGCTCTGACGGTTTTAGTTAGTGGGCCACTACGCATTCAATGCAAAGGCACCACTATCTCCAGTGTTTCTCTATTTTACCCTTGCTGAGAACTCAAAACGATTGAGTTTCTCACACACCAGAGACACTATATAAAGAAGGAGTTAGAGAAATGACAAAATTCTTTAACTCACATTTCCTTTCTCTGCAATTTCTAGCCTGAAACTACTGTACCTCCGATCAAAAAGCAAACTATCTTTTTCGTACAATTTCTTGCTCTATATAAAGAAATGGCTCCCAAGAGACAGTCATCAAAGTCCTCAAAATCGTCAAAGGTTGATAGTGCTGAAACACGCACTACTCCGGTAACTGCTCCGGTGACTTCTCTGACCCAAAACACAGCGAAAGTTGTGTTGAAAAACGACCGAATCACCGAAAAACCTATGCCTCCGTCATATCTTGACACTGCAAAGTGTGAGATGTTGATGCAATGGGGAGGATTTGCAAAAGAAAAGTACATTCGGTACTTTTATGAACAAGAACTTGACGACCAAAATGAAGAGGCGCTTGAGTTCATCAAGCAGCAAGGCCTCATGAACTTTATCTCTGCTCGCACTAAGCAAGTGAGCATGATTGATACTATGGAGTTCTACAACAATGCAGAAATCCAGTCCCTTACAGACAGTAATGGAGTCACTGAAAAAGTGATCCTTACTTATGTTCAGAACACGCAAATCGTCCTGAAATGGACTGATTTAGCGGAGATTTTTCAGATTCCAACCACTGGAACTGAAGATGACGTCACTGCCACTGACGAAGAAATTGAAGCTTCTACAGTGACGTCAGAAATACAAAAATGAAGAAAGGTGAGATAGCTCCCGTGACTTGGACAAAGCACGTTAAGAGAAAGCATCTCTGCCATTCACTTGGTCTAGTAGCTTTGCTACTAATAAAGTTCTTGACTCCCAAGTCGGAGGAATTGACCAAGTAGGCCTGAGAAGATGGCCATTGCTGATGCATATCTATGCAAATAAATCGGAACTTAACTGGGCTAAGTACATTTTCAACAGGCTTGTTGATTGTGTTACTAAGTTTAAGGTAAAGGTAGAAGACAACAAGGTCTCACCTTCCTTTCCAGTTATGTATGGAATCAAGATATGCTATATCCTTGAACATTTCAGGATTCAGCTAAGAAACCCATTGCCAATCAAGAAATCTGTGTGCAATGTGGGAAGATCTTTCTACAAGCAGAATGTACCTAAGATTGCTGGAAAGAAATCCAAAAAGACAACAACTGCAAATGTTGTCAGCACAAGCCAGCAAGAAAGGTATACAACAGCTGCAGATGTTACCACTCAGCAACTTAGAGATGAAACTGCTGTTGGTGGTGGTAACACAAATGAAACTGCTGTAGAAAATCAACAAGGTACGTGTACAAGAGCCGTTGCTGAAAATGCAACAATAGATGACTCTGGGAAACTAGAGAAATCTAAAAAGAAAAAGAGGAAAGCTGATGATGACACTCAGACTGCAGCGTCATCAGCAAATCCCGTACCTAAGAGGAAACGGACAAGTAACAAAAGAAAGAAACACTGGCTTCTCAGTCAGTCCCCAATGTCCAAGACTCCTCAGTCAATTCCCAGACAAATGCTGAAACGCATTTGCCAGTAGATGTTGCTGAGATAATTACTGAAACATACATCAGCAATGTTGAAGTGTTTGCGGAAGCCTTCAACAATCAACTTAACGTTGATAACTCTACTGAGAATAGACCACAAGGCAGTGGAAATGAAATTCCTGCCCAAGTCCCAGATATCTACTTTGTAGATAATCTAGATGATCAAACCATGGAACCAGTAAGCAACATTGCTGCTGATTTGCAAAGAGCGGCATTTGCTGATGCTGCTGAACAAACGGTTGCTGAACAAGCAACTCATCAAGTTGCTGAAGCCCAGCTTGCTGATGGACCAGTTGCTGAGAAAGCAATGGTACCAGTTCCTGAAGTTGCTGAAACTCAAGAAGCATCATTCAAAGACGCATCTCTTGATGCTGAGAATGCTGGCCCAAGTTCACCCAAGACTTCAATTGACAAAGTCCAGCTTGTACTGGAAGATTTAAGCAAACAAATGGAGTTGGAGATTGAAGAATCATCCAACAAGTCAATTGAACTCTTCATGACAAGCAGTGAGCTTAAAGGTCAAGTTGCTTCTGCTCAACTTGTCAATTCAGAGACAAGGGAGATTGCTGAAACCGCACAGCTTTCTCAGTTAGAGCAAACTCAGAAGTCTGCTGAAGAAACAGTCCAAGAAGCTGAAGAAACTGTTAATGCTGAAAGGACTGAGCCACAACCTGTCCTTCTCAGCAGGTAGTTAATACAACCATCAGTAAAACTTCAAATTCTGAAACTTATTCTTTTGCTAATATTATACTATCTCTACAGACTTCTCAAGATACAAGTCAGATGGTTGCTGAAGCCTCTGCACCAGAACCAACACTCCCTGCTCAGCAGGTAGTTAATAATTTTGGTATAAAAACTAAGTTTGACAGCTTAGTACTTGTGTCTAATTTTAATTTATTTCAGGATGAACAAATGGAGGATGCTACCCCAGCTCCTCATGGAATGGAAATTGTACTACATGAGCTTGCTGACTCTCAGCAGGTAAATCATGATTCAGATTTAAACTCTAAAACAATTCTCCAAACCATTCCTGATCTAAATAAAATTCTTTTTCAGGCTCAAAAGGAGACCACTGAAGTGGTACTCATCACTGAAGATCAGCAAGAAAGTTCTGAAGAACTTTACTTGAGCTTCAAGAGGACAACTTTGTCAAGAGTTGCTAAGTCCGTCAGCAACTGGCAAAGATATAGGCGAATGGACTTCTCAGATCTTCACCTTCATCTCTCAAATGAGAAAAAGAGATCTTCACTGCTGAAGCTCGAAACATTTGTCCACTCCATACTTCCGGAAGAAATGACATATTCTCAGCAAATGAGTTCAAATCTGATTGCTCAAATCAGAGAGAATATGAAGGCCAAATTTAAGAGTGCCTCTCCAGCTGAACAAGCTGTGATGCTCAAAGGCTCATTCGTTCCTGTGGTGGCTGATCCCCACAAATTAACTGAGGAAGAGGAAGTGACAAGTGTTGCTTGTACAAGCACGTTGAGCTAGTCATTTTGACAGATGATGAAGAAGAAGAAGAAGATGAGAACATTCCCACTGATCCAAGTGATGATGAAGGGAAAGATTCTAAGGACAAAAAGGATGACGATGATGACAATCAAGGTCCAAGTCCTGGTGCTGGTGGATTGAAGTTAACAGTTGCTGAAAATACTCAATCTGACAATCAGCAAGCTGAACAACAACAATCTCAGCAAGAATCTCAACCTCCTCCTGCTGCTGCTGAAAATCAAGCACCTGTACAAGGTGCTGATACTGAAGAAGAATACGCCAGAAAAAGGGCTGCCTTGAAAAATGGCAAAGTCCAGTTTCTGATGCCAAGGTTACTGAAGAAAACCTTGAAGATGAGGATGAAGAAGATGAAGATTACCAACGAGCTTTACAAAATAGTCTCGTGATCCATGCAAGGCATACCGGATCTGGAAATTGGTGAATCTTTCAGACCAAATCAACGGAGTTCCATCCCTTCCACTTACTACTGGCGCAACTCCAGTTGTTGAGTCTCAAACGTGCCTTCAGCAACTACTCAATTAAAACTAACTACTGGCGAAACTCCAGTAATTGAGCCCCAAACTCAATTGAAACAACTATCTACTGGTGAAACTCCAGTCGTTGAGTCTGAAGCGTTGCCATCAGCAACCACTCACAAAAAGGAAGTGAAGCTACTGACAAAGGCTCAAAAGTCGCTCAACTTGATGAATCTGAGGATGATGACGACTTGTCGGAAAATGAAGATGAACATCCAAGCGAGACCCCAAAGTCGTTCAGATTCCTCCTCCCCAATTATCTAAGCTATGAAGGAGATTCATTAAGGGCTGAGTTGCTTTTACAAGATGATCAGTTTACTGAACTTAAGGCTCACTCCTTGACACACTAATTTAGTGCCGTTCCCAAGAGTTGAGGAGTTACTCCCAGAATTCTCGCACTAAAGAAAGTCCATGAAGCCTGCAAAGCTGAAGATGAGGCATTGCTTGCTGAGAGCCCACTTGACATTGGTAAAATATTGGCTACGTGTGCTGAGACGCACTACAAACTTTAACCATAGCTCAGAAAGACATCAGTCTTTATCACAGAGCTATGAAGAAGATGTAAGTCAAGCTCTCTTACTGGCAAAAAGTGCTCTTGTCAAAGCTCAGACTATTATGGATGAGAAGGCCCGCAACAGAGAAAAGACATGAAGAGAACATGATGAATATTCAAAAAGAGTTGCAACAATGAACTCTGATCAACAAGAATCATCATGAAATATAACAGTCTCAACACTGGCTGAAATTGCAATGAGTTTATTCTCTGCACAAATCACTTCCGATGTTGCATCCATGTCTAAGGGGGAAAGAAGACTAGAAAAAGCAATCAAACCCTCCTACTCCTGCGGATGTTGTGCCACATCACTAGAACTCTTGCTGAAAGAGAGCAAAGTTCTAAAACAAGCGAAACTGAGTTAAATGCAGCAAGACAAAAAGATAAAAAAACCTCTGCTGAAACCAAGATTTCTGTC
>CM051458.1:80066515-80217221 GCA_028274465.1 Plantago ovata
TGAAGACTTGAAGATTGCTGAAGACTGGTAAGGCACGTGTTGTTCAGAAAGTGGAATTTTCAGCAACAGCATTGCATAAGTGAAAATCTGAAAGACAGAGTAGGTTGTGCTTGCTGAAACTGAGAATAAACACTTGCTGATGAACATATGTGACCTCTTGCTGAATGTACGTGATTTTGCGCTCCATTGTTACTGTTTGAATTCTACTCAAAGGTGCATTTAATGCAAAGCTTACACACAAAGGACATGAAGACTAGAAGACAAACAAAGGTTGCTGCTGAAAGTACAAAAGCAAGATAGCGACATGTTAAGGAACAAAAGCCTTAGGATTTGAAATTCAAACGGCTCCTTACTTGCACTATAAATAGAGGTCATCCGGCAAAGAGTTGAAGTGTGTCAACAACGTGATCAAACTCTCACTTGTGCTTAAAACTCACAAACCTTCTAACTCTCTTACTGCCATTGATCCGTTCCAAGACTTAAAGCTTGAAAAAGCTACTTGTGAAGAAGTAGAACAAACTCGGCTAAGAAATTAGTTAAGTGTTCTTTCTTTCGAACAAGAACAAGTCTTGACACCAGAAACAATTTACTGCAAAGTATTCCAAGTGGTGTTTCTTAGATTACTTGTTGTAACTGAATAAGTTATAATTAAGTCATCTCAACCCAAAACTCTCTAACTGAAAATACACCCTTTCAGGCGTGATATTCAGGGGGAACTTAATCAAGCATAGTTTTGCTGATTATAAGTACCAAGTTTGGTGGAGAACAAAGTTGAGTTCTCTAGTTTAGGTTGGAGACGAAGCAAGTGTGCTTTGGTTTCTGTTGAATCGCTTTAGATAGGAGATTGTAAGGAACCTCAATCATATCTTAGTGGATTCAGTCCTAGAAAGGACAAAGTGGATTAGTTGGGAGATTACGCCACTCTCAGATACCACTCTAAAAGCATTTGTGTGATTTACTTACTGCATTTAGCTTTCAGCAAATTTATATCTGTTTGTACACAGTCACTCACATCACTTGCTGAAACACCTTACTTGCTGAAAAAGCACTTATTGTTTCAAAGACTTCCGCTCTCTGATTTTAAGTATCAGCAAACCGAGTTACTGGAAAGTAACTTACGATTGCTGAGAAAGTTAAGTATCAGCAACCTCATTACTGAAAAGTAATAAGTACTTGCTGAGAAAGTTTTAAACGACGAAAGTTTGAAAAGACTATTCACCCCCCCCCCCCCCCCTCTAGTCTTTTCTTGTTGTTTAAAGGGACCAACAAAGCCCCTTTTGTTTGTCTGTCATAAAGGTCCAATCAGCGTGATTATCCCTAAATCGGCTTGCAGATACTCCAAGAACCATTTCCAAGTTTCCTTTTTCTCTTTCTCAACTACAGCATAAGCTACAGGAAACATTCCATTATTTGGGTCAATCCCTATTGCAGTTAACAAGATTCCACCACATTCCGTCTTCAAATGACATCCATCTAGGCACAACACTTTCCTACAACCATCAAGCATCCCACGTTTCAGTTGCCCCCAACAAATGTAAATTCTAGAGAAGTGATTTTTTCCATCTTTTACATTGGGCTTGATCCTAACAGTACTATGTGGATCACTTTTCGTTATTTCATTGGCATACCTCCATAATGATGCATATTGTGACTTTTGTGATCCCATTCCCATTTGTCTCACCTTTTTCTTGAGTCTATACATTTGGAACTTGCTAAATGTCACTCCGGTCTCTTTTTCCATAACTTTCTTCATTGCACCAGCAGGCCACTTGGGAATGGTATTGACATGAAATTCGTATTTTTCTGCCAACCAAGTCGAATTTGCAGCTTTTATCTTTTGAGCATCCTCACAACTATGAGGTCCGGAAAAGGTCTTAACTTGCAGTGTGTCATATTTCTCTCCTTTGAAAGAAGATGCATATATAGTCCACGGACAAGATGGATCTGTACACTTGGCTCGAATTCGATCTTTATCATTTGGACGGATTTTGATATCCTTCTTATGGAGAATAGAGTGTTGTCTTACAGCCTTCCTAAATGTGTCGGCATCCTCAAACAAATCACTACAATAAAACTTAGGATCACTCATTTCTGTAAGAGGGTTGAACACCTTAAAACCCGCATAATGCTCAAGTGGATACTTCAGAACTCGTTCATTGGGATCAATGTTTCTCATTATGGGTTTAGGAATAGTTGATTTCTGAAGGCTCAAACCAGGAATGACATTCACTTGTGCTTGAGATTCTTTTTGTTTTTTGAGAATTTGATTATGCAATTCTAACTTTTCATATTCTCCAACACCGTCACTACCAACAAATGTTTCAGAGCATTCAGAATCCTCCCCAATAGATTGATAATACTCAACAATATACTTATCACTATCATCCAATAAGACTTGACCAGACATAGTTTCTACCCCTTCAACCTTATCTGCTCCCTGATCAACGCAAAGGAAATCATCAAGTTCACCATCTTCACCATCCTCACTACAAATCTCTGCATCACCTCCCTCATCATCTCCCTCGTTTCCTACATCGGATTCTTCATCGCCCCCACCTTCATCATCTACCTCTCCTTCAGACAGACCATGGTCAACAAATACCCCAACACAATTGATATCTTTATCCCTAAACCATGACAGGTTAAGTGTATCTGCATCTGTCTCTAACAAACTCAATCGATCACATTTGTCAACACCCTCCTTATTGAAGAAAAGATTCACTTCTTCAGGATCCAACTCACATTGTCTTACCATCTCCTTGATTTCCAGCATAGACATTTCATCATTGTTACAATAATCAAAAAAACTGGATACAGCACCCTTGTAACATAATTCGGTATTTCTGCATAACTTTCCTCCATGGTGAAGTTTGATAGTAAAATTATGGAGTTGGCCCCCTACAAGACAAAAAATTACTAATAATTAAGAATATAATTAAACCAGTGACCACAAGAGGAATAAACAAATACAACCCAAATCAACTCAATACATTGTCACCAATGTTCCCATCTAAATACAGTACTCAAACCACATGATTAAGATCCCAGGAGAATAATAAAAACAAGGGGGTTAATAAGCAGGCCACGTGATATCTTGTTAATAAACAGGTGAGAATAACATCAACTGCTTCCCTCAATATATCACCATCTCAGTACCAATGAAACCTCATCATCATCAAAATGCTCATAAATTAAGTAACACGCTTCCATAACCATCACTTTAAATCAACAAAGTGAAACATGAATAAGAAACATGAATAAGATGAACCAAATCAGAGTCCAACATAGAGACCAACAAAAATATACCATGTACGTCCCATAGGGTATGAATAAGGATAAATTGCTTGAAATATACACAATTTCAGAATTGAGTAAGCTTTTCTGAAATACTAACGACGTACGTCCCATATATGCACAAAGAAAAATTAAATTTCTAACCATAATTAGGAGCCAAATCCCCAGGCAAACGCTTTCTCCATGTCATACTGTATCTAGAACATCGGATTAGAAATCGTCACGAGCAGCGAGCAAGTGGGACGAGCGGGGCAAGCGGGCAGCAAGGGTTTCTCACACTGAGGAGGCGAGAAGTTTCTGAATTAACTATAGTAGTGGTATTTGTTTATTAGTTTGTCTTTTGAATTTTTTATTTTATTTTTTTTTAACATGTTTAAAACGGCGAGGTAGACTCATACCGGAGTGTGCATCACACATTCGACGGAAAGCAATTAAAAGGGGCAATTCGCAACTTATATCGAAGTTCGGGGGCACGTCGCTACCTATCAAAGTTTAGGTGGCAAAGCGCACAAACAACCAAACTATAGGGGGCAAAACGCTATTTTACCCCATTTAAGTTGACCACTTTCCAAAATTTCAAAAAACTTACCTCCCCAAACAAGCCCTTATCATATTTTCCTCTTTTTCTTTTTCTTTCATCCTTTGATTTTATTTTATTTTTCCTTTTATATTCCTTTTTTTTAACCACCTTCTTCTTCTTCAACAAGCTCCGGCACCGGAAAAAATTTCCGACCGCCGGAGCTATCACATAAATTCAATCGGAGCTTTTTGAAGCTCCGATTAGAGCTTCAAACAGCTCCAATCGGAGCTTTAAAAGCTCCAAATAAAGTTCTGATTTGGAGCTTACTTAAAGCTCCAAGTCGGAGCTTCAAAAATCTCCGACTCGGAGCTTTTTACAGCTCGGAGCTCGTCTGGAGCTTCAAATAGCTCCAAATCTGAGTTATCAAAAGCTCCGATCGGAGCTTTTGACAGCTCCGATGGGGCTTTTAATTTCAATTTTTTAATTTCTTTTTTTTTTTTTGCAATAATCAATATTTAATTTTTTTTTTTAAAGGACTGAAAATGAATTAAAAATTTTGTATAGGATCTTTTTGCAATAAAATTTAAAATCATTTTGAGATTTAGATAAGTAATGGGGTTAATTTTGAATAATTAATAGTTAATTTTGTAAATAGGAAAATTTAGAGTCAAATATGTAATAAAAGATAATTGAAGGTGTTTGGTGTTTTTTGAAAACTAAAACTTTAATGAGGACAAAAAGGTATTTTCCATCCCTTAATTCGTGAAAAGTCAAGATTGTGGGCTAGAATGTCATTGATGTACACTAACAGGGGGTAATGTGTAGTTGTTGAACTAGCAGGGGCCAATGTGTAATTGATGAAACTAACAGGGGATCTTGATGAAAATTACCCTAATTTGTGTTACAAAAATTTAGGAAAAAATCTCCATCTGTATCAAATGTTGTGAAGAAATTGACCAAATTTCATGGAGCATTTTCACTCTCTTGGATTTGGGCTCTACTTGATACAATCACCAAAGTTGGCCCAAAGTTCGAGAGGCTCGTTGATCCTATAATAGAAGTAGTTAGAAATAAACTTTTGGGATTTTACTTTTTTTTTTTCTTAATCAAACGTACTATATATTATAACTAAGAAATATGAGCATTCAATACATTCACCCGACAGTTTGAAGATCATCATCTAATATACTCATCCGTTTTTTTTTAATTCTATACGTTTGCTTTTGGATCAGAGTTTTAGGAGGTTTATAATGAGTGTAGTGTGATGGTTTAGTGGAAGGACCCACAATAAAGTTGTGATATAAAGATTTGCCAAAAATAGAAACGTATAGAATTCAAAGAAACGGACAAAAATGGAATACGTATAGAATCCAAAAAAACAGATGAGTAGTGCATAACCATTTTGGGCATAGATCACATATACAACAAAATGAAGTAGTAGCTTGAGTGTCTTGAAAAGGATGGTTAGTACTTAGTGTGTTGTGGTTCCATCATGCTTCCTCTTTTTGCCAAAATGTCAGCAACAGCATTACATTCACGATAGACAAAATGTACTTGGAAATTATCAAAAGTATGAAGCAGACGCCTAATGTCGTTGATCATATGCTCGTGGCGCCATAAAACTTGTTCCTTCCTGTTCAAAACATGAAGGAAGTACTGAGATTCAGTTTGGATTATTACTCTATTTATTCCTCGTTGCATTGCAAACTTTAGAGTCATTAATAGGGCATATGATTCGGCTGCATTGTGATTCATGGCTCCCAAAGAAGTTGATGCAGCCATGAAAAAAATCCCATGATGATTTCTTATTATTCTTCCTTCTCCAGATTTGCCCAGATGTTGATAATATGGTCCATCAATATTAATGAAATAAAAACCTTCAGATGGTGATAACCATTTACATGTGATTAGTGTGATGATGATGTGTGTGTTTACAAGGTGGATATTTAAGTCTATGTTAATCTGGCCTAGTTGGGAAATTTAAATCTACTTAAGCCTTGTCCTTCAAATATTGTGGCATTCCTATACCGCCAAATGAGCCAGCAACAATGTATATAACTAAGTTGTGTTATAGAATTGTGCTTGAGGTGAAACAGAACCTGTGTGAAGTGTGTGATTAATGTATCATTCAAAAGAGGAGTATGCATGTAAAGTAGATCCAGTTGGCAATATCAGAGATTTTTCAACACACATGAAGCAAAATATGAAAATATGACATGTAACAAAGTCTACAATAAGGTATATTACACGGGATGAGCTTAACATAATTCACAAAACATTATCATCATATAACTCGACAAAATGTGGTTGATAATCAGAGTTGAACTCTCCAACATTGACAATTCATTCTGCAAGGTCTTCAAAGTTTTTAACATCAGGATCCTGGACTGTTAAAGCAATATCATTACGCAAGCAGTAGATGCATTAAGATTGGTAAGCATGTGCTTCTATCATATCGCATACATCAAATCACTGTAGTTAAGTGGAAAAACAAATATGGAGAACATAAAGTATTTAAAATCAATAAGTCAGAGATTACAGGTTACACAAACTCATTGTGGATATCCAAAACTCAGACTCCTATCCGCGTGTATGCTAAACAGAGCAAGGTGTTAAAGAAGGCGAAATCTACAAGGGAAAAAGGTGGTGATATGGTTGTATGTACCCCACAACTTGGTGGCTCGGCCCTACACCCCTCAGGCTTCTTTCTCCCACCTAAGATCACTTCTTTCTCCCTCTCAGTTTACCAGAGCACCATTCATAGCAAAAAAACCACAAACATTATCATCAGAGAACTACAATCTACACATGAAAATCAGATGGCAATCTTATGAACGTGTTCATGGATCATCTATTGTGAGTATTGTTTTTGTAGACTGACAAGCAGAAAGGAGTGACCTTGTTTGCCTTCTTACATTCTCAAAACCATGTTGAACCTTATTACCCTTACACTACCTCCAATTAAAATAGAGGTGTGAATGTAAACACTAACCAACAGATGGTTGTAGTCTTAGACGAGTCAAAGAGTTACAATAAATGGCAGAAGACACCATGAAATTAGAATACCTCATAAGTACAACATACAAGAGATAATGCAACCAAATTCATAAAATTTCACTAAATGGGCTACTGTGTGATTTTCCTAAACGGAAACGCACAAGTTAGAAGAAAGTACCATAACAATATATATCAGATCGAATTCTACTAAATCTGCCTCCAAGTTGATTCTACCATCACCATCAGAATCTACAATGGATCAATTCAAGAAGTAAAAAATAGTAATAAGTAACTTCTCAAAAAATATTATATATATGAAATAAATCAAATGCACTTACCATCTGTAAGAAAGGTAAACCAATCTCGAGACAAAACTACTGCTTCAACCAGATCCGATAACATCTTACATCATTCCTATGATACAACCTTTCCCCACTACTAAAAGCAGATTCCGAGTCTACTGTAGTGGTTGGAATTTCTACGAGATCCCTTGCCATCTTACCCATAATGTCGCCCAATATCTCATGGTTTTGTTTCCATCAAAGCAGAACATCAAGGAAAACCAAACCATTTGTACTTGTCATGTGCTAAATACTTCTCAAGATCTGATTTTTCACCAGTCAATGAATCGCTAGCATGACACCATCTCTCGCAGGCATACAATGAAGAAGGAATGCTACTAGAATCTACTGTACTAGCCTCTGAAATGCAAAGAATGTTCCCTCCATACGCAACAAACAATTTATCAATAAATTCCCTAACCTTTTTAACATAAATCGCAGACTCACCCTCTCTTTTATATATCTCAGAGTAGAAGTACTCAACTGTCTGCACTTTTTATATATAGGGTCCAACCATGGAAGCCGTCAATCCCAAAGTGCACTCCTCCCAATACTTGAGAAACTTTTCTTTCATATTGCGAGCCATCTCCCTAACATATTGGTGCTCACTCTCTTCCCAATTTAAGATCTTAACATAGATTTCTAATATGTCGACAAAGAACATATTGGAAGTAGAGTACTTACTTCCACTTAGACGAAGTGTAGCATTATAAAAGGGCTTCAAGCATTCAAATATAACATTAGCCATCCCCCATTATGATTCATTAAGGTTCAAATGAGAATACAATAGATTAGTTGCCCAAAAATAAAAAGCAAACTTGAGAGGGAGGGCTGCCTATTACAACAGAATGTGGAATTCCAACAAGTGGAGACATCCATTGGTATTCCTTTCAAATGGTCTAACTTAGACTCTCTTTTAGCTTGTTCAAATTTCTGAGCAGCAAGAGGTGATTTGTCCATCAATCTAACCGCATCACGGATTTGTCCCAAATAATTTCTTGATAATTTTTAGTTCATCTTGAACTAACCAAATTTAAGATATGGGCAGAACATCTGACATGTAAAAGTTGTCCATCTAGCACCAAAGCATCCCTATACCAATCTTGTAATCTATTCAGCATCATATCATTTAATCCTGCATTATCAACTACAATTGAGAATAACTTATCTCCTAACTTCCAGTCCTCTATAACACCCCTCAACATCTCAAATCACGCTACACTGGTATGCAGATAAGGAACCTCTTTAAAGGCAAATTCTTTTTTATGCAGAATTCAAGTTGAGTCAATGTAATGAAGGGTTACGCAGCAGTAAGGGTTGTTTGTATGATCAGAAGTCCACATATCGGTAGCCAACGATACGCGACTGTCAAGTTCAACCAAAAGCTTTTCCAACTTCAACTTCTTCTCTTTGAAAAATAGAATTATCTCTTTCCTTATTGTGGCTCGAACATGAGATTATAATAAGGGTTGATACCTTTCAACAAATGTTGCTTGAAGTAAATGTGTTCGCACATGTTCAGGGCATAGTTGTGTTTGAGGACAACAAATGCAAAATCCCCATTACTTTGATCTTGACTAAATTGGTGCTTGGACCTTAGACTCTTTGTTGTTGCTCCCTTCCTCTCAACTCTATGTACTTTACAATAATCATGTATGTGTCCGAGCATAGTATTTGTTCCTACTTTGTTGCCACATACTACACTCTTACCACAATGGTTGCATGTGGTTGTTGTAACTTTTGCATTTGCCCAGGTAAAATGATCCCAAACGATGGAGCCTTACTTTTTTCCTCATTGATAGGTGGTAACCTCGTCTCTGCGCATAAAAGTTAAAATATGTCAACCCCTTAATCATAAAATCTCTTCAACTGAATGTAAATTTATTAGACAAACATGACTAGACAGCTACAACACCAATGTTACTTACTCTTAAGTCCATTAGACAAGACTCATATAATATCCTAATTATTTGATAACTTAAATAACTTTCAAGAATATGCAACTGGTATTCTGAAGCTGATTAGGACAAAACTATAGAAACATTATCTATGCATTTTACCTTGACATGCTGGTTCTGCTCCTGCATTTGTAGTCTGTCCTTGCGTATTTTGACCACTACCTTCAGGATGAGTTTGCGATCCCAAAGTTATATCAAAATCAAGAAAGCCATCATTATAAATGATTGGCAGTAGTCGTCATCTTGCAACAACAATAGTCATCATTCTAATACTTACAGTACCAGGAAAATAAATAAAGAAACATATATAGAACACTCATCAACTGTTTATTGTCCAGATTTTCCATGAATACAAACAACCTCGCCAGCCAAACGAATATAGACAAGTACAATCAGTAATCAAGAATTCAACATGATGATAACATATCAATAGCTACTAGGCAATTATCAAACAGGTAGGGAATAATAACAAATAAGTAAATCTAACAAACTTCAAAATGTTGGCATATAACACTAATAAGTGCTTCATTTAGTTCCTACACAAGGTCTCAAGATTCTATTCTTAATATTTAACCACCTAACTAAAATACATGCTTATTTATTTTTATATATGAATTGGGTCATTGGGATATAAAAAGAACATAATGGTTTAAGATCATGTGGATTTCGATTTCGATAAGGAAAGGTGTGTACTTAAGATCACAGGTTCTCAACCTTCATTGTGTAGGCATCCGTTAAGAGATCGTTTACTACTAAGGCTTTCCAAGAACAAGGTTGATTATTGTAGAATTTCCAAAATTTTCTACAACGACGCACACTTTGAACCGAAAATGAGCATCTACTGCACAAAAATATGAAATTAATAATCCAAAACAAGCTGGGCATTTCTTCAAACATGTGTGGAGTACTAAAGTTCACCCAAAAATAGTTGGGCATATTCAATTTGGCATTTCTTCAAACAGGTGGTGTACCAAAATTACCAAGTCCATAAAACAACCAAAACGAAACAGATGAGTTACATGTGACTGATGATGGAGATCAACGGACGTAAATAGATGACGAGGGTTGCGTCAAAGTTGAACTATGTAAACGAAGAGATTAGTGGAGGTAATATGGCGGCGAACGGGCAGCGAGGGCCGGAGAATTAGGTGGTGATCGACGGCGAGGTTGTTGCGGCGAATTAGGTGGCGATTGACAACGAGTTTATCGAGGCATCTCTGAATCTGATCGAGGTGCTAGAAGGGTTTTCGCTGGGCATGATTGATGCCATGGTTTTAGCGGGCATGATTGACAAGATAGTTTTAGCAGTATATAGTAGTATGGGTGTTGTAAGGGTTTTAATCGATAAATAATTGGATCGGGTGCCCAACTTGCAAAATTTTATCGGGTGCAGGTTGGATATTCACCTGCACCCGATTACAATTAATGGGTGTGCACCCGATGGGTACTGGTCCGGGTTGGATCGGGTGGGCACCCGATTATAAGACATATGGTTTCGGACCGAGTGATTCACAAGTGGAACTGTGGAAGAGAGGTAAAAGTTTATAGTCTAGATGTTTGCCGGGAGAGGAAAAAATGAGCAACTTTCTAGATTCCTCCATTGCTTGTTCGCTCATATAGAGAAAAATGGGGAACAAAAATTTTCAAATGGAGTATTATTTAGAACTTAGAAGTGGTTTACGATCGAAAAATATAAATATACTGGAGTAGTAAACAAAACTAAATACTTCATCTTCCTCCTCACAAACCACTCAATGCAATATTGAAAACTCTTGCACTACTCTCATTCTCTACAAACCCTTTCATCTTCCTCCTCCAGTTTCAAAAACCCAACCTTGCAATGGCTCATCCTTTCCATCACCCACCTCACCAACGCCGTCGCCGGTGGGTGGAGGTGGTAGCTTCTAGCCCAACTCCTCCCCTCCCCCTCAACAACCTCCGCTACAAGCCACACTAGCACTAGCGGCGATTCCCATTCCACACCAAACCCATGTTCTGCCAATGTCGTTTCCGCTACCAGCCCCTTTTCAAATCCTGCCGGTGGATCATCACTTTCCATCTCTCCTGTTGCCACCACCACCTCCTCCACACAGTCAGATGGCATCAACCCCGTTGCATGCACTGGATTTGCCTCCAATTCTCGGTCTGGTGCAACCAGATCCTCCCATCACTTATCACGGTTACCTAAGTACTCAAGAAAGCTACCTGGTGATAGGATCAGCCTGAATCAACATAAACCTACTTCAGGTGATGAACCCAGCGGTGCTCAGGGCGGCGATAGTCAGCGCGCAAACATTGCAAGCTCAACTCAACGAGGACGGGGACAGAAGAGACGTGGATCTCAACAACCAGCAACAGCAAAGCAGCCAGGAGCGCCAGTTTCCCCAGCATCCACTCACGGGAAGAAGGCCTTTATATCTTCAGGAGGGAAGCAGTTCAAGCTCAATGACAAGGAAGGAGAATTTGTGGCACACGACTTCAAGTGCACGGCTGCGCGCCGGGACTGTCTTCATCAGACACGGGAGTGACACCATCTGTCTCAATCGAGCATCCTCAGATAACACATCACTCTGCAGGGACAAGCCAAGACCCGTTGAATGGGTTGCGCATGCTACCTCTGGATCCGTTCAATCTCCTGTCGTCCCTGGACGAGATGAGAGTCAATTCACAATTCAAGAGAGTGGACCCCAACCTCTTCCGTATGAAGCCATACAATCAAATTCCTTGGCTGTTGCAGATCCCCAGGAATGCGGACACGTTCTCATTCCGTTACACCTTGCTAGACAACCAACTCTCCACAAGGATGGAGTACCGCCACCTGTTGTACGTCCTGCCTTGGGAAAGCGTCAATCCGTTGGAGGTGACACCAGTCCCTCTGGGAAGCGAGCCCGATGGCCTGGGTCCTCCAATGGCCTTTGAAAATTGGCAACCAACTGCTGATCCTTATTCCATGAAGATACTCGTCTGGAATGCAAGGGGGGCTGCGCGCTCTGCCTTTCAAGGTGCTCTTAAGAATCACATACTTCGCCACAAACCCTTGGTGACAATTATCATGGATACTAGACTCTCCAGTAAAGCATCTCAGAGCTACATTGACGCTTTGCCTTACTACAGCAAGGCAGTTATGGCACCTCCACCAGAAACTCCACAAACAGGTGGCTTCTGGGTGCTCTATAATCATGGAGATGTTAACTTGGAACTTATGGAACTTGATGATCGTACTGTACATTGCCATATCAAAGATCCAGTTGCACCACACGCCCCTGCCTTTGATTGGACAACTGTGTATCAGCATCCCCGTCCCACACAACAGCAACAGGTATGGAATCGACTCATGTCTTTACGTTCTTCTTCTTCTAATAATGCATGGTTAGTTACAGGTGACTTTAATGCTATTTTCATCAATCTGAAAAGCTAGGTGGTAATATCGAACCTCGCAGTCGTATCCATAAATTTAAGCATTGTTTAAATGTGTGTGGATTGCATGATCTAGGTTTTTGTGGCAGTAGGTTTACATGGAATAATAGATGTTTTACGGGGAACTTTATCTCTAAATGTTTAGACCGTGCATGTGCCAGTACAAGATGGTTAAGTTACTATCCTAGAGCAATTGTTACTCATTTGAGTTACAACCCCTCAGATCATCGGCCTCTTTTGATAGACACTGGTGACACTACTCCTAGGGTGCCAAGATCCTTCAGATTTGAAAACATGTGGATTATGAACCAAAATTACTCACAAAAGTTACAGTCCACTTGGTCTCAATTTCACACTGATCTCTCATTATGGGATACTCCCTCCGTCTCACAAAACTTTACCCACTTTCCATTTATAGATGTCCCACAAAACATTACCCATTTCCTAAAATGGAAGTAGTCCCACACATTAAAAACATTATTTTGTACACTATATTACAACTTTGCCACTACTTTATACTTTAACAACTCCACTCAATTAAATAATTAACATACCCCACTAACTTTATACTACTTTATCGTTTTTATTAAACTGTGCGCTAACCCTAATGGGTAATGTTTTGTGAGACGGAGGGAGTAAATGTTTAAAATTACAAAAAGAAATTCCCCTTTGGCGCTTAGATGAACTGCATCACTTAAATGCTAAAATCTCTGATTGCAGAAATAGCATTCAGATTTTAGAAAATAGGGTGCATTTAAACCCTACTGTTTTTGGGCCCAATCTTTGGAATTTGGAAAAAGAACTTGAATAGTTAAATTTGCAAAAATCAATTTTTTGGTCTCAACGAGCAAAAAGAAGATGGATTTCTCACTGGGATGGCAACAAAAAGTATTTTAATGCCATGGCTTCACATCAATTTAGGAGAAAATTCATTCATGGTATAAAAAATGACCATAATGTTTGGTGCCATTCTCCTCAAGATATTTGCAACGTTTTTAAAGACTTCTTTTTTAAAAATTCAAGGCAGCAAGGTAGCTGACTGCAAAACTTTGAAAATGTTAGACTCCCCCAACTAGATGTCCAGGATCAACATAATTTGCTCCAGGAACCATCTGAAGTAGAAGTATGGGAGGCTTTGAACTCCATTTCAGCGGAGAAAGCTCCGGGAGTCGATGGATTCACTTCTAAATTTTATACTTTTGCTTGGAGTCTAGTTCGATCTGATATCATGAAATTAGTAAGAGATTTTTTCCTCACTGGTGGCTTTGATCATAATATTAATGCTACACAGTTGGTTTTCATTCCCAAAAAAGAAAATGCTCAATTACCAAGTGATTATAGGCCGATTAGTTTATGTACAGTACTTTATAAAATAATTTCAAAGCTTTTAGTCCATAGACTTCGACCTATTATGAATAAGATCATTTCACCTCTTCAAAATGGCTTTGTAGCAGGTCGACAAATTCAAGATAACATTTTGATGGCTCATGAACTGTTGCATACCATGTCAAAAAAACGGAAATCTAAGTAATACTATCTGGCTTTGAAGTTAGATATAGAAAAAGCTTATGACAGGATTGAGTGGGATTTTCTAAAAATGGCTTTATCAATCTTATTTTGTTTACGGTTACCTCAGTGTCTTATCATGTTAAGATTAATCAAGTGCATTCTGAACACTGGACTCCACAAAGAGGACTCAGACAAGGTGACCCATTATCACCATATATTTTCCTCTTATGTCAAGATATTTTCATTCTGCATTTCTGTAGTCAGGTTGCTCAAGGGCATATTAAAGGTCTAAAGGCTTCTCAGCAGGGGTCTGTTATACCTCTGCTAAGCTTTGCAGATGACACCATGATCTTCTGTAAGGCTCATAAGCAGTCCATTAAGAACCTTAAAACCTGCTTGCAGAATTATGCTAGAGCAGCATGCCAATCAGTCTGCTGGCACAAGTCCAGGGTGGTGTATTCACCAAATACACCCCACAACATCAGACACTGGGTAAGCCACTTTTTAGGGGTAATTAATAACTCAAGAACAGATAAGTATTTAGGTATACCTTTTCTGTTTGGACGAAACAAACTTGATCTCTTTCATTCTCTGATAGATAAAGTCTCCAGCAGAATTAATAAATGGTACAATAGATACTTGTCTTCAGCAGGTAAATCTGTGCTGATCCAATCAGTCACTTCTGTTATCCCTACTTATTTATGTCTGTCTCCAAGCTTCCTAGCACAACTTTGTCTCACATTGACAGGCTTAATAAAAGATTTTTTTGGAACCCTAATGTTGATGGGAAGACAAAAGGCAAAATCAAATGGTCATCTTTATGTAAACCAAAATGTTTAGGGGGTTTAGGATTTCGAAATCTTACAGTTTTGAACAAAGCTTTTCTATGTAAATTACTTTGGAGACTCTATACTTGTCCTCAAGATTTATGGCAAAACTTTTTAAGGATAAATATTTTTCCAACACTACCATCCTTGAGGCAAACAGTACCAATACAGGCAGCTGGATTGGAAGAATTTAGTTAAACTACTACCTTATTTTAAAAGCCTATTACACTGGCAGGTAGGACAAGGTTCCAAAATCAGGTTTTGGGATGACTTATGGTTTAAAAATCAATCTCTTAGACCTCTAGCTTTGATAACTCCACAGCAGGAGTTCATCTCAGATTTTATAGTTAATGGGAATTGGAATGTGCACAAATTATTAAGCTATTTACCTATACAGGTGGTAAAGGAGATTATGGGGTATCCCTTACCCCTTCAATCTCAACAAGATGACCTTACTTGGGCTCTTACTTCTTCTGGACGTTTTACCATCAAATCTTGTTATTATGGTCTCATTAGACCTACTTATTCTGGACTACAGATACCTTGGTCAAAAATTTGGGATCTTAAACTCGTGCCTCGTATCAAAATGTTTTTGTGGTTTTGGGGACATGACAAACACACTACCTTGGATAAACTTCATCACTGGGGGGTGGTAAGTGATCCTTTGTGTGTTTTCTGCCATTCACAGCCGGAGAGCTTAGTTCATCTATGTTTTCATTGCACACACTTTCAATATATCCGTCAATTGGTCTGGCCTGCATGCTGGAATTTTAAATCACCTACTTTCCTGGATCTTCTCTGTGATTTCCCTTTGAATACTTATCATCAACTGCTGCTTTGTACTTTCTTCTGGTTGTTGTGGTTTTACAGGAACAAATTCATTTTCCGACATGAACGATTTACTTGGGAAACTATTTATTTCCATCTACAGCAAGTCATGAGACAACAACAGTTATTTAATCTAACAGTGCCTAAGAAAGTGCAAATCATTAGTTGTTGATGGAATCCACCCCCTCCAGGGTTTGTGGCCATTAATACAGATGGATCCTCTAAAGGCAATCCAGGGGATGCCGGCATTGGAATTCTCTTCGGGAATTCATCCGGTCAATTCCTAAGAGCGGCCTCGGCTTTCTTAGGCCACTGCACTAATAATATGGCTGAACTACAAGCCATCAAGCATGGGTTGATCTTGGCAAGACAAATGCATTGTCAATTAATTTCAATACAAACTGATTCCTTATTTGCATCAATGTGTTTTAACAGGAGGAGTGTCGTCGATCAGTTGCAGCACCAGCTACTTGAAGACATCCTCCGTATGGCAGGCAATTTTCAGGCATGTACCTGCTCCTTTATCTATCGGGAAGCCAACCAAGCTGTGGGTCCCTTGGCCAAATTCGGAAGTGAAGAGTTGGGAAGTTCTTGGCAACAACAGTTCCAGTTTCATTCCAGCAGCAACGCCACCACATTTCCCGGTTTCAGTGATGGTCCTGTTAGTAACTTCCGAGTTTGGGACATATGTCCGAATTGGTTGAATCATATTTAACAAATGACCTTTGTAAAATCGTATCCTTTTAACTGCTTCAAGGCCGAGTCACTCACACTCGTGCCGCTGTACATTATCTATTATTTAATGAAGTTTTCTTTCGTAAAAATACTAAAACTTCATTCCAGAGATCTGGCTATTTGGTAGCAGATCCCTGATGAGACCATAAATATAATTTCCACCCACAAAAACAGGCTAATATTTATACATTTCATCCCAAATCAGCTTCCCAATTTCGTAAAAACCAAACCCAACAAGACACAGAAGAAAATCAATGGCTTCTTCTGCTTCCACAACCACCCTCATCCTCCGCAACCCCATCCCATCTCTCTCCTCCCGCCACCCCTCCTCCGCCCCCCTCCTCCTCCGCCTCCGCCTCTCCAGCCCCAAATCCCTATCCTTCCCCCTCAAACCAATCCCAATTTCCGCTTCCATCTCCCAATCCCCCACAACCCCAATAATCCCCAACCCTAACCCTAACCCCACCCAAAATCCCCTATCAGGCTCCACTCGCACAATCACCACTCTCTTCGCCATCTCCTTAGCCGCCTCCAAGGTGTTCGCCAATGGAATTTTCTCCCTGGCCGTCCAATTGAAGGACCCAATTATCCACTCCGCCGGAGCCGCCTTCTTCGCCGCCGCCAGGAGCTCTTCCTCACAGACAGTCAACACGCCGCTCACAGTCGTGGCCGCCGGAATGGCCAAGTGGCTGGATATTTACAGTGCTGTTTTGATGGTTAGGGTTTTGTTGAGCTGGTTTCCGAATATACCATGGGATAGGCAACCATTGGTTGCAATCAGGGATTTGTGTGATCCTTATTTGAATCTGTTTAGGAATATTATCCCCCCGATTTTCGATACCTTGGATGTTAGCCCCCTCCTGGCCTTTGCTGTTTTGGGGGTCATGGCTTCCATTCTTGCCACCACCAGATAAATTGGAGCTCTCAGCATCATAATCATGTTTTGTAGTACTACTTTTAATTATCGCGTTTACGGAGCGAATATTAGTTAATTGCTTGTGGTTGGTTATTGGATGTATTCGTCTCTATCGAATTTTGTATGTTAGGAAATGGGTAATTGAAGAAATCTATTACTTGGAATGAATATGTTTTAATAAATTTATCGTTCTTGAATTCGGTATGGTAATGTTGCTTCTTGAATCTATGTTTGATGACAATGCTTCAGTTGTCATTCTAAATGCATTGGAAGGAGTAGGCCACCTTATATGCTTAGTTCGTGTTTTCATGAGCAAATGCATGTTGCATGTACATTTGGATGCTTAAGAGTTTCTTATTTAGCACTGATGGCCCAAGTAGTAATTATAAGTCTTAGTTTCACATTTACTGGCTTATATGTAGAGTTCTAGAGCCACAGATCAGCAATGCTAGTGCTCCATTTGTTATCATGGTATATTGTAGTAGTTCCTTTTTTCCAATCTTCAGCAATCCAATTTAGTAGAGTGGCCTGTATAGAAGTTGCCTAAATAGTCGAGAGTCTAATTTGTTTTGATCCTGCAAAGATGCTGTGCAATCACCTATGTGGGCTTCTATAAGGTAAGTTGTGTATGAATTGTGGTGCAAATGGAGTCCTGTTAAATTAACTAAACTTGGTTTGATGACTGCTGAAATGAGAAGATCTTACTGTATTACATTTCATGTGTTATTTCTTGGTCCGTTTGAGGTACTGTAAGCCGTGTACAGTTGTTGCTGTGTAAATCAGGCATATGTGCCAAATGTCTATTTTCATCTTTATGATCTTGTAGAAAGAAGCAACAGTTTACTGTTTGTAGTTGTAGTAGTAGCTGAGTACCCCTTTACTGAACTTTGATTTGTTTGTTTGTGGTTGAGACATTTCCACAAGTGAATAGAGAGTTGGTAAGTTGGATAGAACTCATACTGACATTTTCCTTTTTGGGGATATGGAGTTTGTAATCTATCGCTAAAAATGAAAAGTTGGAAGTTACTATTGGAAGAGATGGAGTATTGTTAGCGTTGAATGTGTGTGCTCTCGAATGGGTGCTATTCTGCGTAACAACGTCGGTAATGAGTTCAAACCGTGCACTCCTAGCCTCCAGTAACGCAGCAGCGTTTTCCCACTGTTGTAAAAAGTGCTCTGCTCTCTGTCAAAGAGATTAATATTCCAGTCCAGTAACTGAATAGGAACTTTTTTGCCTCATAAACTAACTCATGTAAAATCTATAGTTTCCCAAAGAGATTGTTTTGTCATAATTCCCATTCATAATTAATTGATCTACTGAATAAATTAGAGGCACATGAACAGATGATTTCAAATACCGCATAAAAAGTTGAGCTGCCCATAAAACAAACTTCAAGTCTTACACTATGCTGCTACTGCCGAAGCCCTTGAACTACAAAATCAGGCTATGTACAAAATTTCAGTACATAATACTAAGTTGGGGTTACTAGTACCGCGGATAATCTAATACTACAACAAAAACATTCATGTCCGTCAGTAGCTACTACTTTTTCCCAAAGTAAGAAAAGAGCGTGGGCTGTTGTTTATCAGTGGTTTTGCTCCTCTTTCCTCCTGGACTGCTGCTGTATTGCTTGCCCATTTCCTTTTTAGAAAACTCCTCGTAGTCGCGCTTTACTATCACATCCTTAGCTGCTTTCGAAGAAACAGCAATGGCATCTTTTATATCATTGTCTTCATTCTGGGTGGTATCTTCATAGCACTCATCCTGGCTTTTAGCCTCCTCTTTGACATTTACCACTGCTTCAAAAGGCTCATCCTTCACTTTGGTACTATCAAGTCTTGTTTGGTTTTCAGGCTCCTCTTCACTTTTCAGCTCTTCCTTGACCGTGCTACTTTCAGGTTTTGCCTTCAGCTGTCCATGTGTTTCTTTCTTGGAGAAGAACTGTGTTATCGATTTGGTCTCCTCCCTTTTCAGTTTTATCTGCAACGATTCATATGGAAACAGCACGTCAGCCTCGGAACATGCAGGCAACAAAACTATAAACATTCATCACCATGAATGACTGTAAGTATAATACTTTTTTCTGTTACTAAAGCATAATTATTTACAAAACAAATTAACTTTGAATACATGTGTCACATAAAAAAATTCATCATAAAACTTAATCAGGAATTTCTGAGAGAGGAATAATGGACACGCATGAGAATGCACTCAAGCAGACTACAAGAGTATTTCCTCTTTTGAAGTATTTATTCATACTACATTTAGTAGTATATGCAAAAGGATTTGACACAAGTTACAACAGCATAAATCACTCGAGTGACAACAAGGTTTACCTCATTAAGGATTTGACACAAGTTACAACAGCATAAATCACTCGAGTGACAACAAGGTTTACCTCATTAATGCACTCTGGTCCATCAAATGAGAGCTTGCCCATCTCAGGTGTCACTGGGTACCAGACCTGTACAGTGAAAGTTGTTTATCTTCAAAAATACTTTTGATAATCACAGACTACATCATGGCAATATGAACATGTGGTACGCACTTACCAAGTCTGCTTCTTCATAAGATTTGAGAATTTTGTCAAGATTGGACAAGGATGAGTTAGATAGCCACTGGTCAGTTGATTCCTTGTCCCCCAAAATCACAGGCATCCGGTCTAAATAATAACAGATATAGATGTAATAACCACAGCTAGAAAGTGTAGTAAGGCATGTCAGAAATAGAGATTGAGTTTTAATAATAACATCGTGTTGGAGTACAAGTAAGCTTCACTGCCTTTGATATCCTTATTCTAGAGCACGAACACTAACCATGGAGCCAGTTCAGGGATGAAGATGATGATGTAGTGATGATAGTGAAGGTGTAAATAGTTTCTCCTGCATGCCAAACAAGTAACATGAACATGGGAATAAAGAACGCTTACGACATGTTAAATAGGATCTAATGAAAACCATCATCTATGCCTTGTGTACTTCTAGTGTTAGATTGGATCTAGGGACACCACCCCTGGGGACGGCGGGTGGTGAACAGTAGCAACATATCAAGTAGTGCACTTGATTTGTTGCCTAAGACATTGGAAGCAGAAAAGCAATATAATTTCCAACTTGACATGTTGAGAAAGAATACTTAACTATTTAAGTCTAAACCTATGGGTGCACAGTGCATGACTAGACGTCTAGACATGTAGGAAAACTGTTTATAACAAGGTCGATACTTGTTTTACCTTCGGGATTTTTCCAAGAATCATATAGAGCAGCAAAAACCAGAGGATGGCCATTCTTCAAGAATATGTAGTATGGTTGCTTTTTTGACCCATCTTTTTTCCATTCATAAAACCTGAATGCAAATATTATGCATGTTAGAGACTTGGAGGAAAACATAGCAGAGTAATAGTTGAATATTGGTCAGATGTATAGACTAAAACAAAATTTGCGTCCAAATCAAAAGCAGTGCTTGGAATAGTTAGAATGTTCGTCCATGCCACAAGCATGCAGGTCAATAATCTTATCAATGTTGCATAACTTACAACGCTACGATCATGGGAAGTTCTTCAAACAGAAATATAAATATTAAAATACTAACATGTAGGAAATGTGACTAGAGAAGGATATTTGATGGAGATGTTTTATGATAAAGATTGCCGCCAGTAACAACAGCTTTCTGCTCTTGCAGCGAGAGGAAGACATCAATATCATGAGTTTCTTATGGTAAAACTAACAAGTGACAATGGCATAGCATCAATTGAGCAACTCAAGCCCTTATGTTCGTGCATTATTTGAGAAAAGAGCTAGGATGGCCAAGTACATGGACATCTTGATTGAGAATGTGTAACATCGACCTTGCAGACCACATAAAACACACACAAAAAAAAGAAAAAGAAAAAAAAAAAGAAGAAGAAAACAAAGCAGCATATGCCAATAGAAAAGGAAATATCTTTAGCAGAAGTAAGTTAATGGACAAGTAGATATGATATGAAATACTGCATACCCTTCCACAGACACCAAACACCTATTGCTTGGAAGAAGACGCCGAAAGGAAGCCTTCTCTTGTACTGATTCAGACCGTGCATTGAACTGCAAATCGACTAGTTAGTTGAACTTAAAGACAACAAACTCATTATGATGGTCTGGACAACCACATCATAATTTCCAGAGAAAAAGAGAAAAGGAAGAACGAAAGAAGCAAAAGCAGCAAATATCTGATGATCTAACATACAGGACATCCTTGCATACAGCAGACAAGACACATAGGGTATATGTTATGATTTCATGACAAATCTAAATGCCAAGGAATTATAGGGTTGCATGAATTCTCGTAACTTTCAGCACCTTCTATAAGTGAATGAGTACTCTAAAACAAAGAGCACTGGCCAAGTTCACGCTGAAATATTCTCCCAAGCCTTTTCCTGAATTATGTGCAATGACAGAGAACCCGATTTATTATTTAATTTCCCTGAATGGATCTATGATTTTGAATGATATTACACTGTTCATGTTGAATAATTTCATGAGTGAATGAATAAGAAACTTTTCAGGAGGGAGGATTATAACTTATAAGGTTTCTGTAACCAAGTACATTACTTTGCATGTTAGGAGTACATATCTGGCAGCAAGATGTTACGAGGTTTATAATTTAAGTACTTACTATATACCTATAAGATAGTAAGTGCCATAGGATATGGTTCCAGAGTCACACACAGCCCAGTTCTCCATAATTGGTACTTGTATGAAACTAAATGAGAAGTCTTTTGGTGTACAGTTCAAGCTTTCTATTTAAATTACAACAAAACATCACCTGCAACTAATAGTGAGTTTGGTAACCAGAAACATCAAACCTAAAGAATACATTACATGTCCGCCTTGAACTCGAATAAGCATATACTACAATATACTGTCAATTTAAGATTTAGCTGCAGCTCCCTAAGCTTCTAATTGCTTCAAGCTAGCTCATAGGAAACCAAAAAACGAAACGGGGAACAAAAAACCACTAGTAGAGTAGCACCGATGGCAAAGAGCCCAAATCCATTGCTCTGAATCATCTCAATTTACTATTTACAAAGAAAACATCTCGCATGGTAGCGTCTAACTGTTAGATGTGTGCGAATTTGGGGAATGCACCTAACACTCGGTGTGTGGTTATCGGAACTAGTAACATTTAAGCCATGTCTACCAAAGTTTTTGTCATCATGTACAATATGATTAGGACTAGAGTTAAAGTGAAATGAGACAGATGTGCATAATTTATGGAAGCAATACAAATTAACACCCCTTTTTGATTCAGAAGAAGTAATTTCGCAACGAAATCGAAACCTGCAAACAACATAACAAAGGCAATAAAAGGAAAAAAAAATGAAAAGAAAGAACAAGTAAGTGTGTGAATAAAGTTGGTTGTTGTACCATCCTAAAATGGTCAGGCTTTTCAGTTTTCTTGGTGAAGCTGGGAATAAGGCCCCATTTCATACAGTGCAAAACGACGCCGTCGCCCTGATCATCTCTCCGCACCACCGGCACAGAAAACCCCGGCGCCACGTTGTAGGAGGGACGATACCTGAAAATTTTAATTAGGTTGTTAAAAAAGCCAATTAAGGAGGAAATAGAAAAATAAGTTATATCATCTGAAAGTGAAACTGGTGTTGGTGAATAGTAGTTAGTACCTGTCCATATTGAGGTGACGAATGGGGCGAGAGTTGAGGTGGCAAGCCCGAGAGTAGTCATCGGACCTCAGAGTACACCGGGCTCTACCGCACATCGGGCTGAGTATTTGACTTTCTGAGAGCGGAGTTGAGTGGTTGAGTTGAGCGGGAAGGAAGGAAGGAACCAGATGAACAAGAAGGCCTTGTTGGAATGTGAGAAGTGAACCGCCCTCCACTTCACTAATTCATAACCCTTATAGGGTTATAGTACTAACTACTCCCTTGTTTTTATTTATAATTAATTTTAGATGTTTTCACACATATTAAGAAAATGATTGATTTTATTATTGTATTCTTTCACTTATTAATGTTATAAAATCTATGTAACTTTTCTTGTTTTAATAAGAAAGAGATCTAGAGAAAATAGAATAGATGCACTTTTAATACTACTAAAAGCGAGGAGAAAGTACATAGAAAATAGTAAAATTATATAATAAAAGTTAAAACTACTTATATTTCACTACAAGAAAACAGGAGAATAGCGACGGATTTCATCTGTCGCTATTCATGCCCGATCCGTCGCTATCAGGGCTTAGCGACGGGCCTTCCGTCGCGAAAAGTGACGTCGCTAATCCATTTAGCGACGGATCGGGCCTATCCGTCGCTAAATTTAGCGACGGATAAATATATCCGTCTCTCAATTGGTCAACGCAAATTGAGCGATGTATATATCTATCCGTCGCTAAGTACTTGGACACGTGGCACGACTGACTCTGTTCATACATAGAGACGGATAAACCCATCCGTCGCTATGTTCTAATTTTTTTTAATTTCTTTTAATTTCTATAATTCACCTACAATATAATAAAAAATTTAAAATATAATTCAACTACAATATATATAATTGCTATAATCCAACGCAATGAGGGGTGCTGCGAGAATCGAACTCGCGATCTCTCGCATTAAGCGAGAATCATACCACTAGACCAAACACCCATTTTTCTTATATTACAAAAATAATCAAGAGACAAAATATTCTTTCATCATACCAAACACCCGGCAAATATAATTTCTTACGAGAAAAAGAACTTAAGAGGCCCATCCAATACCGGAAAAACAAAAATATCAAAATTACAAAAAGAAACAAATAAGCCAACAAACGAAATTGACACAAAGAAAATCGTTTTAACCTAACACATACATATTATTAAGCATTATAATCAGAATCAAAATCGAATTTTGCCAAATAAAAAAAATAAAAAAGCCCTAAATGTTAGGGTTTAGAATTTAGAGTTTATGATTCATACCTGGAGATTAGTGGGGGTGGCAGAGG
Organism: Plantago ovata; assembly: GCA_028274465.1. NCBI lineage: Eukaryota > Viridiplantae > Streptophyta > Magnoliopsida > Lamiales > Plantaginaceae > Plantago > Plantago ovata. The sequence goes on from CM051458.1 coordinate 80,090,830, forward strand.
AGAAAATGTCAGAGCCGTGGGTGGTGGTGGTCGTCGTAGAACCGCCTTGTCGGTGGTGGTGCTCTAAACCCGTCAATGGTCGAGTAAAGAGGGGTGGCGGTACCCGTCAATGGCCGAGTAAAGAGGGGTGGTGGTGGTGGTGCCGCGCTGGTGGAGGTCGATGGAGGTGGAAGGTGGGAGGAGCGAATTGAACGTGGTGGTGTTGGGGCGGGTGCGTGAAGGAGGAAGTGGCGGTGTATGTATGGGGGTGGAGGAATTGGTGGTGGTGGGTGGTTATCGGGTGGAAGAGGAAGAGAAGAGAGAGGGGAGAGGAGGAAGAGAAGAATAAGGGGAGAGGAGGAAGAAGAATAAAATATAATGAATCTAGATCTAGATCTGATCTTTATATTCTCTTTTCTTTCTTTTTTTTCTTTTTTTTTAAATTTTAGCGACGGATAGGTCTTATCCGTCGCTATATTTTATTTAATGAATTTTCTTTCTATTAATTAAAAAATAATTAAAAATGGTCAACTCATATAGCGACGGATAAGTCCATCCGTCTCCAAAATTTAGCGACGGATAAACCGATCCGTCGCTATATTTTATTTAATGAATTTTCTTTTCTATTAATTAAAAAATGATCAACTCATATAGCGACGGATAAGTCCATTTGTCTCTAAATTTAGCGACGGATAAACCGATCCGTCGCAAATTTAGCGACGGATGGAATTATTCGTCGCTAATTACCAGTCAGATTTGTATCCGTCGCTAAAATCACCGATCCATCGCTATTTTGCGACGGATCGCATCCCGTCGCTATTAATCCGTCTCTATTTGGATGTTTTCTTGTAGTGTTTAAAGAAAAGTTTAAAATGCTAAAACTACTTATAAATAAAATGGAGGGAGTACTAAGTATAAAATTTTTAAGTCAAATTTTACATTTTAATATTAAACAACTCATCTCTACCTAAGATTCATGGAGGCCTTGGTATTAAAAATTTAGATGTAATGAGTCAAGCCTTCCAATTGAAGTTGGTTTGGAAGCTAGTTAATGAGCCCGATACCTTGTGGGCTAAGTTTTATGGGAAAAATACACATATAAATCATAAACAATAACTAATTACAAATAAAGTCACTTTAAAGCATTAGTTATCAAATGCTCGCTACTTACTAAGCTTCCGGACCTTAAAATCTCGCTCAATTGGATTTAATAGCAAATTTGACATCTGGAAGCTAGTTTCAGCCACTGAAACTAGCTAAAATGGACCTCAAAAACTCGCTAAACTGAATTTAATGAAGAATTTTGAAATCCGCCTACAGAAATGGACCTCAAAATCTCACTCAACTGGATTTAATAGCAAATTTGATATCCAGAAGCTAGTTTTAGCCACTGAAACTAGCTAAAAATGGTTGAAACTAGCTAAAAATGGCCGAAACTAGCAAAAAATGTCTGAAACAATTTGAAACTAACTGTTAATTTTATATTTTTTCCTGAAATTAACCTTTAAAACTAGTTGTTAATTTTATAAAATGATTAAATTAACTCTAAAAATTATTTATACTAAACTAAATAAATTTAAAAAATATGGAAACTATAATTACAAAAATATAATCATTATTTAACTAAAAAAACATAGTTTCAAATTAGTTTCAAGACATAAAATCTAGTTTCAGAAGCTAATTTCAGACAAAAAGCTAGTTTCAGAAGCTAGTTTCAAATAAAAACTAGTTTCATAAACTGGCCGAAACTAGTTGAAACTAACTATTGATGCTAGTTTCAACATCATAAAATGTTAATTTCATTAGTTTCAACAACAAAAATGTTATTTTCATTAGTTTCAGCATCATAAGTGCTAGTCTCAGCAACAAAAATGCTAGTTTCAGCAACACAAATGCTAGTATCATTAGTTTCAACAACACAAATGCTAGTTTCAACAACTAAATGCTTCATTAGTTTAAGCATCATAAGTGCTAGTTTAAGCATCATCAGTGTTACTTTGAGCCACAAAAATGCTAGTTTCAGCAACACGAATGCTAAATTCATTTGTTTCAGCATCACAAGCGAACAAAAAAATGTTAGTTACATTAAATTCAACAACAGAGATGAAAGTTTCATTAGTTTCAACAACAAAATTAAATGCCATTTTCATTAGTTTTTGTGTATAAATATTAATTAGTTAGAAAAAATAATTAAATATAATTAGCTAGTAATTAATTAACACTAATGGATGTCAAAAACACCACCAGGATCCATTTTAGTGAGAACATAGTGAAAGTATATATGTCCTAGAGACAACCAACATTAAGGACGATATGTACTTTACCGCATTCAGCTTATTGGTATTTATTTATATTACATTTATTTAAGCATACATAAATACAATTGGCATTACATTTACTGGATAGATTATTTGGTTGTTTGAATTATTCTGTAAGATGTTCCCAAGGACTAAAGATAATCACCAAGTTAGTGGGAGCTTGCGTGTCAGAACTTAAGTCCTAAAAAAATTAGCCACTAGTTGATGGTCATTGAGATATGGGATACCAATGATGCGATAGAGACTAGCATGTGTTGCATCAGATCCTTAGAGGATGTAGTAGTTCTCATTGTTGCGAATAGCTTGGTTATTCATGATGGGCACATGGACACTTTGGAGAGTGTTGGCATACCCAACCGAGAAACCATTTGGTAAATTCTATTTAAGTGTCTATGGGAGTACCGGATTGTAGGGTGATGTAATAGTCCTCAGACTTGAGGTCAATACTACATCATATGTGGAATAATATACTTTGACCATGCGCGACGCTTGCACTTTTAAAGTAGGGTAGATACGGCATGCGTTGGGTATATTAGGAAGAGTATGGTGTCAGTGATTGGACCAAGATCAGGATTCATTCCTCCGAATAGATTCAAGGAGAGAATACTCTACATCTTATATTTAGTGCGATCGTTAGTCAGTGGCCACTGCAAAGATATGTGTCAAAATGGTGTTTGGACATAATCATCTAGATCGACTAAGAAGATTGAGAGACAATGGATGAGTTATTGGAATAGCCACTAATCCATATTCTAGACTCATTCGAGTATTCGAGAATGAAAGGACCGTATCATCAAAGTACTCTACATCACAGGCAGTTTGTATCTCCTCAACAAACGTTCCTTACATATTACTATTGTCTAGTGACGATTGTCTAGGAATATTCACTAAGACCTTGATTTGATCGTTGCCTGATATGTGAGGGCCTATGGGTCATATAAAACTAGGTGATAATTCTCCCCATTAAGCATTAGTGTAAATTAAATATCAATTGGATTGGTAACATTTGATTTACTATTGTCTATGACATTTCATTTGATGGAAATCATTAATTAAGTTAAAATTAGATTAATGACTTAATTACTATATTAAATAAAGTATAAATTGGATTGATAAATATTTAATTTAATATTATTGAGAATGTTCTATTTGATAGAATTAATTAATTAAGTTGAATTGAATTCAATGGACTTAATTAATTTATACTTTTAGAAAGTAAATTAATTAAATTAGATTTAATTAATAAAAGAAGAAAAGATTAATTAGATTAAATTAATTAAAGTTAGAAATTGCATTTGAACAAATTTAGAATGGAGTTCAAGTGCTAAAAATCCAAAAGGGGAAAGAAAAAGAGTTTTGGTCTTCCTGAAACTCGAACTCAAGACCTCTCCTATGGGAATTAGGAGAACCAACCAACTGGGCCAAGCCCATGTAACTTAGTATACACGTTTTGCATGTATATATCCAGTCTGTGCGGCTGGTGTATAAAAAAAAGGTTAGGGTTTTAATACGAGTTGGAGCTTGTTTGTGGCTTAGAGCTCTCCTCCTCTTTTGGATTTCTTCCACGGTTGTATTCGTTCTAACTTCTTTCTTTTCTTCTTTGATAAATTCTCATTTTATTATGATCTTTGAGATTTCTTGTTTTGATTAATGTAGATTTTGAATATGGATTTCCTAGCATCCATGGAGAATTCATCAACGAAGAATTGAACTACGTTTGACTTGATCCTGAGGGTACGTAGTCAACTTAGAATTGTTCTGAGTTCAGTCACAATCTTTAGAAGATAATCGAATGATTAGATCAATGATTAATGGAAGCTGGAAGCTGGATAACGGGTATGTTATTTATGTGGAGCATGTTAAATAATCATTCAATCGATGATCCATGTAGGAAAATTTTCAAATTCCGCTGCATTAACCTTAGAGGTAATTTCCTACAATTACTAAATACTAACACATAGGTGTCCAGCGAGAAATTGAGATCCAAATTGATTAGCTTTTAGGGCACCAAAAAATAGAATGACCTTTTTTGTAAGAGGTTATTAGATTTTAGGTCACCAAAAAATAGAATGGTCTTTTTTGTAAGTAGTTATTTAAAGTGGCTATTTTAGCAATTAGGTGCCCTCAAGTGGTTCTTTTATGTAATTTTCTGAAGTTTTATAAACAGAAGTATTTTTCACATATTTCATTTTGGGATGCTCATTTTGCTAATAATAGTAGTTTCTTTTGGAAAACCATTATTAGACATAGGGATTTGTTTAAGTTGTATGTTTCTTGGTAGGTAGGTAATGGCTCCACTATTAATTTTTGGTCAGATGATTGGGTGGGTAAGACTCAGTTATCACATTACACAAATCATGAGTTTTGTAGCACAGAGAAAGTTGCAGATTATATTGTAAATGGTTGTTGGAATGTTAGTAAGTTGTTACAAGTTTTACCTAGGGACATAGTGTTGCAGATTTTGGTCATTCCTCTTGATTTGAATTCTCAGGATTGTATTGTTTGGCCTTGGGAATATTCAGGAAAATTTGCAATAAAAGCTGCATATAAAGCTCTTATTACTCGTGATTTGCAGTTGCCTGTTTGGACTTGGTCAAAGTTGTGGAAACTTCATGTGTTACCTAGAATTAAATCGTTTTGGTGGCAAATTATACATGATAAATTACCAACTGCAGTTAATTTGGTTGCTACTCATATGTCAGTTTCACCTGTGTGTCAGTTATGCAACAAGAGGGAAGAAAATTTCTTACACTTATTTGCTTTTTGCGATGTGTTTAAAGAACTTAGGGAGCTATTCACACCACCTCAGTGGTCATGGAAACATTGTAATGTGTTGTAGGTCTTCACTATGTTTTCCATTAATGAGGACAAACAAATTTTGTTAATTGTACTAGCTTATGTTATATGGGCCAGTAGAAATAACATTATTTTCAGGGGAGAAAAAGTAAGTTGCAGGGATTTATATTTTCGGATTCTGTTGTTGGTTAAGCAATGTAGACTTTGCTTTCCATCAAAGATTGTGCCTAAGCAACATATAGTAATGTGTAAATGGTGTCCTTCCACTAGTTGTTCTTATGTTTTAAATTTTAATGGGTCGGCGTTGAACAACCCAGGTAAGGCAGGTTGTGGATCCATACTTAGAGATAGACAGGGTAAATTTTTGCGTGCATCTTCTGCCTTTATTGGAGTTACGGATAATAATATGGCAGAATTCTATGGTCTTTTCTATGGTTTACTTTTCACTGTACAATTGAATATCCAATCTGTTGAGATACAATCTGACTCTACCTATGTGGTTGGTTGTGTGAACAGGTCTATGGAACCGGCGTGGCAACATCGGCGGATTCTGACTCAGATTAGGCAGCTACTAAATCAAATAGAGGACTGGCAGCTGGTTTGTATATATCGTCAAAGTAATAGTGTCACAGATATTTTATCGAAGATCGGCAGCGGGGTTGTCTGTATAGCTGATACCAAGATTGTAGCTTCTCAGATGAATGACTATCCGGTTACGAATAGTGTTCATGTGTTTGTGTCCGTCTTGGTTAGTTTTGTATCTGCAAAATGATTGTAATAAGACGTATCCCAGAGTCGTGTCGTATCGGGATACTGAAACAGCTGTACCTCCTCTATGTTGATGAATGAACTTTTTGGTGTGTTCAAAAAAAAAAATTTTAAAATATACAATAATCCAGATAAGCTACATGCCTTATCGCCCCTTCCATCAAAGTGGCTCACCAACTATAAGGTACAATTTGAATATTCGATGCTGTCTCATGAGATCGATTTCTCATTAAAACAAGGGGGTCCAAAATAACATCTTACAAAAATAATCCAAAGAATCACCTAGAGAAGCCGGCTCAAGCTAGCAAAAATACATCGAGAAAAGGAAACTCGGGCTAACAAAAAGCTTCCAGGATACTTGGTTCAAGCTAGCCAAAAAGCATTCAGACAAGGAAACATAGGCTAACAAAAAGCTTCCAGAGCGGCTTAAGTCAACCTAAAATCACTTAGACAGGTCAACTCAAGTTAGACAAAAATCAGGCAGAAAAGATACTGCCACACCATCCACCACAAAGGTAGACAATAAACATTCATTGACGCGAGATGTAAGGATAAGGGCTCAAAGCGGCAAGAGTTCAAGGTACACTCCTAGGGACCGAAGCTTAAACTGGGGGACAGACCCCACATACAAAATTGAAAGCTTGTTAGCAAACAATTAAAGATACATAAATAACCCATGAGGTCTCATGTCAAAGCTATTACGGACCAAAGTGCAAAAATACAATACATAAAAAGCCCTAACAACCAAGAAGCCTCCACAGGCACATACATAATCACACATCCAACCCTACGAGGGTTATTCAGATACTAGAAGTCTAGCTTACAAACAACATAGGCAAATAAGGAGTTATGCCCAACATAAAGGGTGCAAAAAACAATATAGTTCACTACAGAAGAACTCAAAATATAAAGTTTTCCATCCAAGAGAGCAGATTAACTCGGGATAGGTATGCCATGATCAATAAGATATGCATTACAAGTCTTCAACCGTCTCACCCCTTTTAATGGCTCCCACGCAAAGCTCACGCTGGCTAAGAATCACCTGGTTCTTCCCAGCCTCGACCACAGACTCCCTGAACGTTTCCATGTCCGTGATAGTTGCCACCAACGTTCTTGACGTCTCAGACAACTGCTCCCTAACTTTAGCCAGCTCCTCTTTGGCATCAGACGCCTCCTTTTTCAGCCTTCACTGATTTCTCCTTAACCTCATAGAACTTCATTTTGGCATCAGACGCCTCTCTCTTGATCTCGGCCAACTCTAAATTTATCTTAACCAACCTAGAAACTTCATTCTCAAGAGAAGCTCTCTTAGATTCGATGTCCACCATAGCCTTGTTCAACAGTCCGGAAGCATGTGTTAATTACAAGAAAATAAATATTCACAATCATCAAGCACGATCAAGAAATTTGTGGCGCGCAATTACAAAATAAAAAGAAATGTCTAAAGTTACCTTGACCGTCTCTTTCAAAATATATGAGGTGAGGCAAGACATCCCTTCTTGTAGAGCTCTCCAATACTATCCAGACTAATTGTCATACCACGAAATAAAGTTACCTCGCCCAAATCCACGATGTAGGCATGTCCATCAATCCCAAGGATCTCCTCACCTACGTTTTCGATCTCGCCGGGTCAACCCGGGTTGACCCGGTTTAACCGCTTCTCGGACGCATGTCTGAGACGGAACCACAAAAACTCGGAAAATCTCGCTAACCTGGGATTTTTCCGAGTTTTTGGACGGTTAACCCGGGTCAACCCGGGTTGACTCGGGTTTTTAATAAAAAAAAAAAAGGGTCGACTAATAAGGAAAAAAAAACCTAATTAAGACCAACGCCGCTTTTTCCTTATTCTCCCCCTTCTAAATTCTAATGATGTACTACTACTATGAGTGACTTTATTTTGGTTTCTATGAGTTTATAATTTATATTGACATTTATGTTTTAATTTTCAATGTAATATGTATAGTATTTATTATATATAATTTGATATATTAATTAAATGGACCGAGACATCCCTCCGAGATGACCCGAGTTGACCCGGGTTGATCCTTCTCAGGAGGTCGCCCGAGACGAGATTCAAAACATAGCTCCTCACCCCCAAAGTGCTTCTATCCAACTCATCGATTGCCTCCCGAGAAGGCACAACTTCGTCCGATCAAGGCAGATTTTGACTGACAGTGACAGTCGGATTGTCATTGGACCGAGGAGGATCAGGCAAGATCTTCCAACGGCTTTGGGGAAGTCAGCCTTGGTTTCTGCAAGTAACGATCCAATAAACCAACATGATAGACTTGACATAACCCAGTCCTTGGCCTGATCACATGCAAACAAAAAGGTTCTATAACATTAGAAAAAATGAAAACACCAAAATAAGAGTAAACTCACCAAGAAAAATTACCTTTAGACAATCCAATAGGAGTCATCCATAAGTTGGTCTTCACCAGAGTAGCAAAATTGAGTAAGTTATTCACACTTCTTCTTTGGCATGCATCCCACGAATCTTATCAACCATCCTGATCGCATCGGCTCCTATGTCCCTCCTTGCACAAGAACCTAGAAGCAAGCAAGAGCGACATGACTCAGTCTACCAACAAATGGATAACATGAAACATAAGTACAAGGTAAACTAGAACTCACCAATAGGCTTCCAGGAGGTTGGAACTCCTCCCGTATCCATTAACCCAAAACGGATTCAACATCCAAAAAAAAAATCTCTCGTTCCACTGACACTTATCAGACGCATTACCTAGAACAATCAAAGACCCAATTTGTGACTTCGAGCTAAACTGAAGGAGGACCCTTCTCCGCCGACAACTCCTTAGTCGAGTGAGCATGAAGAAGGACGTCAACAGATGCAGTAACATCAATAACCTTGTTATGCACCAATAATCCAAGAATGATTTCCCAAGTATTGGGCATCACTGGCCTATCGAGACACCAAAGTAGCTAAGCACTTCAATCACAAACTTTGGGAGAGGCAACCTAAGTCCTATCTTGAAAACCAATTCATAAAGACAAACCATCACAAGGAAGTCCCAGTCAGCCCGTTGTCCACCAAAGGGAAGTTCCACTCTGGAATCTGGGGAGATCTCTAAACATTAAGAGATTTTCATCTTTGAGGACCGACGGTAGGCTATCGCCAAGAATATTCGAGGTCCCTTCTCCCCAACTCGTCCATCACCCCTAAGCGACTCAGAATACACAACAAGCTCCTTCGTATTTTCCGTCACAACTACCTACCTTCTGATCCTTGATTGGAAGCCATCCATATCATCTTTCCACAAAGAGTTGAGATGATCTCTTCTTATCCCTAATAAAAAGCCATCTCTCTGCCATTTTTCCATGACCATCTGATTCCTTCTCCAAGAAGACAAGGTTCTTGCCGGTACATGGTAGCATCTCACATTGCCGATCCGACAACCAAGATAAGTCGACCCCTTCCTTTCTCTCTACTCTTACTTGTTTTTTGTCATTCAAACTAACTGACTTGAGCATAGCATGCACCTCACTGCTCTAGATTTGTTGTTTGTTGCCTTACATGTCGCTGGTGTTCCCCAATCCATATAAATTGGTGATTGTAGATTCTTAGCGTCTACAACAGTAACATACAACCCCACAATGGACCAAAATTCAGAACTGCATAGGTGTGGCTGACAGAGCTCGTGGTTATATAATTTCCATAGAGATTGGTACTACAAGATTCAGAACTGCATCCAAATCTTCTACAAACGAATTCATGGAGGTAAAAATGTTACAAAAGTAATCGAGAGCTATTGAACTTAACCCATCAGGATCTGTCCGCAGGTTCCCTTTGCTATCTCTCAAACCCCCGATTTCATTTTAGTGGCTCGCTGATGGCTCTAGCATGGAAGCAACGAGTGTTGCGATCGACTTCTTGAGCCCATTGAACCTTTGGTTGCTGCTTCCAAAGTTCATTTCCCCGTTCCAATATTTCTTGAAGCTTTGATTTTAGAGCACATTCTTTAGTCTTCACAGACTCATCAATCGACCCCTCTTTCAGTAAACCCAGGCGCTGTTGTATCTCCCTAATCCTCTTTTTGACACTACCGAACTTGCTTATATCAAGAAGACCAATTTGACAATTCTATGATTCTGAATGTTATAAGTTATAACCACAAAAAATTCTACGTTACTAATGACACTTAAACACGTATATATATTTCTCCATTATATTTAATATTTAACAAAAAAAAATATTTATTACTTCTACCACTTACCGTATATTTAACGCAATAATTACCAAAATCTGTCTCCTTATAAAATTCGGATTTGGACTTTATTATTACTATATTAATGAGCTGCTCCTCAACTATAAAAATTGTTTATTACTATATCCATCATCATCTTCTTCATCGAGTACCTTCGTTTCCTTCAGTCGCTGACTCTCGAGGTAAATTTATCTTCTCTATCCTCTACCCAATTATTATTGCTTTCGTATGAATAAATAATCGCTCTGTTCAATTGATTTTCCTAGGGTTCCGACTGCTTTTGAGAAGATCAAACAAACAACCACAGAGATTGATTGATTGATTGAGGCCTCGTGAATTTTCACTGTGACTGATTGATGTGCTGTTAGGGTTCCGAATTCCTATTTTAGTACCTGTATAGTATAGTCTCACTGAGAGAGAGTGCAAAATAATATTAAGAGAGGAATCCCTTTTTTCCGATTTTGCTTGTATTTATTTAATTTATATTTATTTATTATTTTGCCTTTGTAGTGATTCATCTTCTGTCGAATTGAATACAAAAAAAGAACAAGAAAGAATATTGTTGATTGATTTACGTTACTGTTACTTTCTATTTGTTGTTGAGACTCGAGAGTTTGTTTGTTTATTGTGATCGGAAAAAAAGAAAAAGAAAAAAAAAAAAAGAGAACAAAAAAAAAAAAAGATAATACGTGTTGCTGTTAGTTCATTGTGACTTTTTTTTCAGCTTGTCCTTTTTGTGCTGATTATATTAAAGGAAGGGGAGAATAAAAATTTCAGCTTGCTGAGAAGTAGATAGTTTTAGGGGGGCAGCTCTGGATTGAATAATATGGCCACTGTTCCGAGAATTGGATTGTCCGGGCCAATTTCAACCGGTGGTCCTACGGAATTCGACATCCTCAAGACTCGGGAGTTGGAAAAGGTTGGTTTTTTATTTCCTTTTCATATGTTTTCGATCGTTGAGTTTTGAGGTGTTCTTTGTGTTCTAGTTAGAATCGAAAGAGGATGGCGTGGAAGTACGGTTTTAGTTAATGATTGGGGATTTCAATTTCCTTACCGGAATCGGTTTTAGTTTAGTGATTGAGGATTTCAATTTCCTTGTCGGAAACGTGAACGAAAGAAGCGTTTTTTCTTATGATTGGGATTTCGATTTCCATATGGGAAGCATGAACGAAAGAAGCTTTTGGTTTTGGTCCTCGCACACAACACTGATGCCATGACATAATCTCGACATTGCATACAAATTTAATCAAATTTAAAGGGTTTATGTGCTATGCAGAGTACTGAATTGGTAGTAGTGTATATATAACTTAGTTGTGTGACAAAGTAGTTAGAGACTAGTCTTGCTTATCGACTAATATAGAGCAAAGTACTTGTATAATTTAGCTTTTCTTTGAGCAATTTTCGAACTTGGTAAGTCACTGTCCCTTGACTGCAGAGGATAACTGCTTTTCTGGTTATTCTTGTCATTAGTTTTGAATGAGTTGTCTGATTTCTTTAGAAGAATGGACCGATAGTGTGTGTTCACATCTGTCTTATGTTTGATAATATTGATCAATAGAATTAGTTCTTTGACCCGCTTCTCTGTTTGCTAGAACTTATTATATTTGACTGAAGAATGTGGACTGTAGAAAATATATTTTGTATTCTACTTCTTTTGCATAAGCTTATGAACTTTTCAATATTTTGGAATTGAGATGAGTTGAAAAACAAAAGTTGATTGTAACAGCTCTGACCCTGTGGGCTATCAGTTTCTTGTGGATGCAGGACTGTATGAGAGTCAAGAAGAAGCGATTAAAAGGGAAGAAGTTCTTGGCAGATTAGACCAGGTCATCTATTTTATTTTGAGATATCTAATAGTCCTTTACCAGTTCTTGGTAGATAAACAACTAATTTGAATTATAATTCTCAGATTGTGAAAACTTGGGTGAAGAACATTAGCCGTGCTAAAGGTTATAATGAGTCGATTGTCCATGAAGCAAATGCAAAAATTTTCACATTCGGATCCTATCGACTCGGGGTATGAATTTTCTCTCTTCTTATTACTCTTTGCAACTATTTCTTAGTCATCTGTTTGTTAATTTTGGCATTTGCTTTTCATTCGGTGAATCATCACTTTTGCATGACATGTGCGTCTGTGCTGCTAAGAAGCAGTTTCTATCAATTTCGTCTGCAATGTGCAAAATCCAGAGATTGGTTCAGCTCTTTTGAAGACTAAAATCTATGTTAGAGCTATAAAATAATTTCTAGTTGTTACTGCTGTGTTTGGTTCCAGCCTTATCTCGTTAATATGTTTGTAGTTTATGAGTTGACCAAACATTTTCATAGACACAGGATTTTCATGAAGTTCTATTTTGATCTGATAGAGCTGGTTTCATCTTGTGTAGTTTACGCTTGACAAGCTGTCTTGTTTGTAGACCTTGATCTGTATTCTATGATAACATATTTTAGGAGAACCTAGCTTCAGGTTTAGGGCCATTACACAGTCTAGCTTCAGTTTTAGATTCTCAGGGGATCATAGCTTAGCTAGAGTCTTCTGGGTTTCGTGTTGTTTTGTTATCTCCACTAGCTTCTTTGGCTAGTTTGGACCCTCTCTTGTAGAGTATAGTGATACACCTTGTATCATGATTGGGGTATGCCCCTCTTATTCTTGTACTAACGTTGGGTTTAATGAACTTTTTTGCTGTTTCAAAATTCTTTTAGGAGAACCTAAAAACATTATCAGTTGAGCTTGATCACGATTCTCCGAATTTTCATGTTGCAATATTCTGTAACGTTGTTCAGTGTGGATGCTGTTTTCCATAAAGTTCTTTTGAATCACTGGAATAGTGGTTGTGAATGAGATTTGAGTATCATGAAGAAAACATAATTATGTAGTCTAGAGTTTATGGAGCTATAAAGTCTGTACCAAGAGAGAAGTAAATCAGGCTATCTTGGCACGGATAGTAGTTACTACTTGATATCAGCTGATAATATTCATAAGGATAGGCTTTTTGCATGCAGTCATTTCTTATAATGTGGTTGAAAATAGTTTCACGCCGTTTTACTTTTTTTGCTGGTGTGGTTTAAATGTGAAAGTCATTATTGGGAGGTTGAACTGTAAGGCCACACAAAAGTGAACATAATGTTCGTATATATACATTTTAGTTGCTCCAAAACACCACAACATAAATTATTTGTACATTTATTGGAGTTTAATTAATAAAGTTGTCTTGGCCATCTCTTCTTTGATGTTACTAAACTCACTATGGGTCACTAATTCACTAGTATCTAACAAGTCCTCTCCATTAGTGGATATAGCCTCTTAAGTGCCAAGTTTCTTCTGCCTCTGCTAATTAGTATTGTTTGAAACTACATTAAAGTGATCTTTGTTGTGCACTTCATTGATGGTTGTTGTAATCCAGGATTCAAATTAGGAATTCTCTACTTGATTTCATTTTCAATTCTCTTTTTAACCCTGGCTCACTTTTAAAACACTGAAAATTCTTGAGATCTTAACCATCCTGATGTGGATTAATGTAAAAACACAGAAACCACAGGCATAGCTAGGCAAATTTATGTAGAACAAATAGTCTCTCTTAATGTGGTGTGTTATTATATTAAATTTTTTTTAATTAAGTAATTAAGTTATGGTTCTCTTAACATTAATTTGCAAATGTTGACCTTGGGTTGCTTTCCTATATTTAACAGGTACATGGGCCTGGAGCTGATATTGATACATTGTGCGTTGGGCCAAAGCATGCTAGTCGATCTGTATGTTATCTAATTTTTCTCATGCAAGTACTTATAGTAGTTGGTTAGTGGTATATTATAACTTCTGACGTATACAGGAAGACTTCTTCGGTGAACTTCACAAAATGCTGTTGGAGATGCCGGAAGTAGAAGAGCTGCATCCTGTACCTGACGCTCATGTTCCAGTGATGAAATTCAAGTTCAGTGGTGTTTCTATCGATTTGCTTTATGCGAATGTCTCCCTCTGGGTTATTCCTGAGGTATGAACCTAGTCTTTATATTACTGATTAAGTCCTTAGCATGTAATTTGTATTTTATTTATCGTGTTCAATTCATTAGGCTCTATGGCATGTATAGTGAACCTCGCATGATTAATTGGTCATGCACTAGGAAATTATCTTCACTGTGTATTTAAATCTGAATACAATGAAGAATGAACTGGAATTTTTGGCATCTTTCAACGAGTAGTCTTGAATACTTATCCTGAAAGAACGAAGAAAGGTAATTATCAGTGTGAAGAACAGATAACGGTCAAAAGGTCCTTTAAATATGCCCAAGGTACTGCACTGAACCACAGAAACAGTGTCCGGAATGCAAAATCTGAACAATGTCTGGGCTGAGGCTTTCATACATGCTAATTTCAGAAAATTAAAGTTATCTCTGTGAACATTTTTGTTGTGTTGCCTTGTCCAAGTGCTGTCCTAAGACATGACTTTTTAGACTTCGGGTGAATTTTCTGGTGGAAGATCTCTGAAATTATAACTAGTTCTATTATGTAAATATTGCTCACCATGTCTGTTTGTGGCAAATTTGTCATAAATTCATGATTTATTTATGTAAAATTTCATTTTGACTTTATGAAACCAAGCTTCCACTTTTGTCTGGGCCCCTCAGCCTCTGCTTTGAGTGTGATAATGCTGTACCTACTCAAGAGGAGGAATTTCTGGGCCTTGCTTATTTTCTCTTTGTTCTTTTAGTTTAGCATTCACTAATGTGTTTTATGAGCGTGTAAATGGAAACCAATACAGTATTTACATTACACATGCTCTAAAAACCTGTTCACATTTTTACCCCAGGACCTGGATGTATCACAAGAATCCATACTGCAAAATGTGGATGAGCAGACTGTTCGTAGTCTAAATGGTTGTAGAGTAACGGATCAACTCCTACGTTTGGTTCCAAATATTCAGGTCCAAATTTACGCCTTATTACTAAATATTTGCCATTAGTGTCATCATTATACTGTGATATTCATTTTTATTTTATTTTTTTATCTTAGACTTTTCGGACTACACTGCGATGTTTGAGGTTGTGGGCGAAGCGGCGTGGAGTTTATTCTAATGTGAGAAATTAAAGACTTTATTCTGTATTTCTCATTTTCTTGGATTAGTTACTCTTCTTGAAAGTTGTTTTTTTTCTTCTTGTGGCCAGGTGACCGGTTTCCTTGGTGGTATTAACTGGGCATTGCTTGTTGCCCGTATATGTCAGTTATACCCTAATGCTCTGCCAAGCATGTTAGTCTCGCGTTTCTTCAGGGTCTACAATCAGTGGCGCTGGCCAAACCCTGTTATGTTATGTCCAATACAAGAAGCATCTTTAGGGCTTCCTTTTTGGGACCCTAGAAAAAATCCAAGGGACAGAACACACTTGATGCCCATAATAACTCCTGCATATCCTTGCATGAATTCTAGCTACAATGTGTCAACAAGCACATTGCGGGTTATGAAGGAAGAGTTCGAGAGGGGCTATGAAATATGTGAGGTATTTCATCTCGCAGCCAGATGTCTTTTGCTAGTTTAATCGCCCTTGTGTTTGGCAACTGCTTTGCTTTCATTGTTTGCCAGATACAGCTAATTAGATATTTTGATGCGGTTACATATTGACTGTGGCCTTTGAGTATTTCATTATTTCCATTTTGCAGCTAGTATATTTCAGTACATAATATGAGTGCGAACTGTTCTTGTAGTACATCTGTAGTAAATTAGTGTGTTTTTTTTTTTTAAACGCATTTTTAGATTAGATCTTTTCTTCATGCTTATTTAATATGCTCCTTGTGTTATTTTGCTTATTATCTGTGCAGGCAATAGAAGCTAAGAAAGTAAGCTGGGAGGCACTTTTTGAACCTTTCGCTTTTTTTGAAGCATACAGAAACTATCTACAGATAGATATAGCAGCAGAGACTGCTGATGAATTGATGAATTGGAAAGGTTGGGTGGAGTCCAGAATACGTTTGCTTACGTTGAAGGTTAGTATTTAACGAAACTGTTATCTATCTCTTTATCTCATAAGTGTCTGGTGAAAGTGTTAGCCGTTCTTTTTTTGCTTAATTTTGGCTATCTTTGTTTTGATTCATCAATATCAGATTGAGAGGGATACCAGCGGGGTACTTCAGTGCCATCCTTACCCTGGTGAATTTTCCGATAAATTGAAGCCATTCCACCATAGTTATTTTATGGGTTTGCGAAGGAAAGAAGGCAGTAATCCACAAGAGAGTGGACAGTTTGATATAAGGAGGACTGTTGATGATTTCAAGCGCGATGTATATGCGTACTCTTTCTTGAGTCATTCGATGTGGATTCATGTTCTTCACGTAAAGCGCAAAGACATACCCAACTTTGTCTTCCCAGGTGGAGTACGGCCTGCCCATTCTGGCAGGAGTTCTGTTGAGAGTCGAAAGTTACTTCGTTCAAACTCCCCACACGCTGATATGGTTGTGAGCAGGAAGAAGAGGAGACAAGATGAATTGGGTGCATCAGTTAGCTTGACAGAATCCACAAACACAGCAGTCTTCTGTAGTGATGCAACTTCAGTGGAAGTTGCAATGGCGGAGAAACAATCTGAACCTGATTTTGGTAGCACCGAGAATATACCCGGTCTTGGCCCTGAAACTGCAGGATTTAATGCAAGCAGATCTCAATTTGTGCCTCCCCCCAATTCATATCCATCAGTTTCATTGGCAAAGGAGAATCCTATAATTGAGCAATCCTCTCAAATTTCTGGTCACGAAGGTTCTTTCAATTTACTTAATGGGCATGTGGGAGGAATAGAAGTGAAGAAGGAAACCCTGGACAATGATGTTGTCATAAAAACCGAAGAGTTGGAGTTCCCAACGGAAGAACAAGCTTTAGGAGCAGCAGCTGGCACTGCAGCTACATCTATCTTCGAAATTCAAGAAAACAGAGACTTGGAGGAGCTCGAGGTCTTTACCCATCTCTCTCTATCTGCAGCATAAGCTATCATTTCTTGTTATTTGATTTTGCATTTTGCGAGGCCAATTATGATATAAATCACTTAATTTTGCCAAAGCCCTCTACTTTTTGTAGTCGTGTAGGTGGGTCATCAGCGCATGCATACTTTCGTAATTGGCAGCATTTTGCATGATATAGGATTGTATGGTATAGTTGTTTAGCAGAAGTCCCAGTTTATGAGTTTGTGCGTTATTTGAATCCTGCTTCTATGTTTTCTCCACATGCTCATGTCATCATGTGTACTCTTTATGGGGACTGACCATTGTTCAAGTACATATGATAAGATCATAACTCGTGTTATAGGCAATTTATGAAAAGCTCAGGTCTTGTTATCTTCATTGTGCACTTTATGTTTTAAAATACTCTGCACGAAAGACGCTCTTGAGAATTAGATAGTTTATGTTCGTAAGAAATGGGACTTGGCACAAGTCTAGCAAAAGTTATTCAGGCATGCTCTTCATTATGTCAATCATTACGTGAACTCTATATAAAAATTTAGGAGTAGTTTCTATACAGGTTTCTAGTGATTGATGAATACTAGGAAACTTTATATATATTTATGGAGACATAGTTCTAATTTAATACATCTGTGTTCTTTGACAATAGCCTCTGGAACTGCCTATTACCAGTTCCACACCGGCCCCTGCAGCGAGTGTCCCAGTACAGAAGCCCCTTCTTAGGTAATGTATTCCTGAAGTTGATTGGCTTCATTAATGTTACCACACAAGTTTTTCAAGAATTATGTTTATTTGTACAGAGAGGTCTTCATCCGTCAAATATTCACTTTTTTTTTTCCTTTGCAGGTTCAGCTTCACTTCTTTAGCCAAGGCAGCGAGCAACAATGCTTAAGGCAACTGCTAGAGTATGAAGAACTGAAGATCGTGACGAAACGAAATTAAAAGAGCTGCTTGCTCCACCCCCAAGTTCTTCTAGATGTAACAATATGTCGTAACAATTTGTATTATTATTTTTTGCATTTGCGTTGCGCATCTACTTGAAGCCAAACTCTGAGTTCATAAAGCTTGGTGGATGCGGTGGGAGATTGTAAATTATTCGCTTACAATACTGTAAACAATTTCTTGATAATGTTCAATGACAAGCGACTTGTATGTTCATATTTGACTTGTTTGGAAATCAATTCATGAGGGAAAAATTAGTCTGTTGAACCCTTTATGGTGGTGTACAAATAAGGCGCAAGAATCTGGTTTTGCACAGAAAATGTGCACAAGTAAGGGGAGTACTAAATTAACATAAAGGTATATCATTACATTTGTTAGCCTAACTCCATATTACTAATGAGTTGTGTAATGATGAATGGGTTAATAAGACAATAAGAAGATTACTACTGGTGAAATGTATACTAATTAAGAGTAATCTAATCAGGTGCTGCAGAAGCAAATATTAGCTATCCTATTTTAACTTTTTGACTGACCGCACCGGCCACCGGAAGTACGGCCCGTGATAACTGATAAAGAATGTTGCATTTTGTTTGGCTCAAGAAGTGAAATCTGGGTAAGTGTAACATGGTAATTTAAAGGTGGCACGAGTCAAAGCAAATTAATTAACTGAATTTAGTAGTAGTAGTAATTTACAATAATTTAAGGAGGATGAAAAGTATACAATAAAATGTCTTATCTTATCAAATATCATATCATATCATATCATATCATGATATGTGGAAATCAATCAGTCAAAGTGAAGATTGGTAAGATAAGACCTTAAAAAACAAGGACGGGATTGGATCGGAGTTAATAAAAAGTCAATCCGTTGGCTTGTTCTGTACGTCTGTTTTTGAGTTGAGTCCACCTCCAAAACTAAAGTATTATGATGATATATAACCACTTGTCCGTTAAATTTGTAGCATTACAAAACTCCATGCCGCTTTTTGTCTTGTTTCTTAAAGTTTCAGTTGAGTAATTCAATTCATAAAGGCCAAACCATGTCCATACCCACGCGAGCCTCAATTTAATTATAATACTACAAGTCTACAACAAACGATTAAAACACTTCCATGCTTCACCACCAATTATGAATGAATGTATCCTCCTCCTCCATTTTTCGGACAACCCCTTTCTAAATGTCCAATTCCTTTTCCTAGCTACACACTCGACTATTACTATTTCATTCATTATAGCAAGTACAGTAGTAACAAATCATCCTATTCACTTTTCATTTTTCGCTCATCCAGCTTCATCTTACTAAAATCAATCTTAATACTACTACTAGTACAAGTAATTCTTTTCATCTAGTCAACCTGCAAGTAACTAGTTACATACTTGACATGTCTACGATAAATCAAATAAATCAGTCAACCATATTTCAAGATTACTAAACAACCATATTGTAAATGAGTATTATTTATAGGAGTGTATTAGCGGACAATATCTACGATAAACTCGACCATGGAGGGTGAGGGTCTCATGACCACCCTTCACTATTCAACTCATAACTATAATTGAACTGAGTGGGGTTCGTGGAGACCCCCCTTAGATTTAATTTATGCGTGGAAATGAAAGGTGACATGTCAACTTATCCTCTAGCTCGAGAACTTTCTTTTTTAAGATGGGTTGGATTGTGACCAGGGGTGAAGCTATACTTGGGCAGGGTAGTGGTCTTGCACTACCATCAATTTTTTTGTTGCTTAGATTTTAGGTTTTTTTTTTTTTTTATAAATAATTTCTTACACATTGCACTACCAATTTTGATATCTTTTGTTGTTTTCCTTTCTAATAATAAACATAAATCATGGATTGTTAGTAAAACTATTATTCTAGTGTTGTATAATTTTCATATTTCAAATATTGTTTATGTTTCATATAAAGAATTACCTTAGTATAAATAAATAAAAGTATTTTCGTATATATTCGCACCGGTCGAATTATTTTCTAACTGAGCTCCTGATCGTAAACTAATAGAAGTACTATAGACTTGACTTACTATACTCAACTTTTGGTATTGGAGATGCCCTCCAAGGCCTTCAACCACTATTGTGAATTTGAAAGCTTTGTTTGACTATATTTGTCCCGTTAAATATTCTTCATTCTATTTTATTGAGTTTCTTGTATGTATTTATCGCAAATTATGTATTAATTGTATTTGGAGAAAAGAAAGTTTCAAAGAGAAAATGAAAATAACTGAATCATGAAAGATAACTTTTGTTGCAAACTTTATGTGACCTTATTTAAATTGCATAAAGTGTATATTTGACAAAACTAATTGATAAGGTGATTAATCGGTACCTTATGGTTGTTACCGTATTTTCTAAATCAATCAACTTATAAAATTCAACTTAGATGACATTCACTAAACAGGGTTCACGTTACCTTTTAGTATGATTAATAATTTAACAAGACTCGTGTTGAGAACTTGAGATCGAAAAGCAACACGCGCGGGCTTTAATTCCAGGACAAAAACCGGGTGATGCATGTACAGTGCTCTTGTGTTGACCTTGACCCATCTTCTCTTCTTCGAGGAGATAGAATGGAGTATTTATAACGTCAAACGTACTGCTTTTATTGCACAATGTACTACCACTGCTAATTTATTTACTCTCTGTCCACTTTTTTAGGGAGAGATGACAGAGAGCACATAATAAATAATAAAACCAGGCTACACTAGGGTCTATGAGGACTAGACAACCGTCATGTTCGGTGATTTTGTTTCTATACTCCACTATGTTATTTGGTGTCCGAATTGAAGTAAATTAAATTGATTTAAGCTGAATTAATTAAATTTGAATTTAACCAGTTTTTTTTTTTTTAATCATCAAAATGTATTAATACAGTTAAAAAAGATGGTACATATACATAAGTTCGGTGCATAAGAAAATAATAAATTGAAGTGTTTTCTGATGAAAAAATAAAGACTTATTTTGGGTAAAAATAAGTGTTTCCCCCCTCTTTTCTTGGTACTAAAGTATCTACGCGTTTGGTTTCGTAGATAACGGCAGATAATTAATGTTGAAGAATACGGTTTCTCTGTTTGGTCACAGAAATAACGAAGGGGAAAGAAAATTAGTTGACCCAGATAATTGGCCCGGACAGGCCTGCGGATAGGTTCATGGTGATGATGTGGCTTCTCCTCTCTTAGGTTCCATTCTCTTTCTCTGCAAATTTTAAAGGATAACCTATCCATTATCTAAGATAAACAATATTCATCATATTCTCCTAAATTTAATTATATGGAGAAAATGCAGAAGCAAACGCTTCCTCAATGTTTAAACCAATGTACACATCTTATCTTCTCTTTACCTAGATTTTCTTTATACTATTGTACAGAAACAGAAGCAGCAACAATAAAGGCAAAAGGCCAAACCATGTGCACGAACTGAAGAAACGGATTGGCATGACTTTATCTTAGCAATGACGCGTTACAAGACATACGAATTAGCAGGAGAACGTCACTGTACGGAAGAAGTCGCGTCTATCCTACACGAGTTTGGATTATAGATAATTAGATAGTTAAGGCAGTTAAGAGTAGATTAGCTTAGCTTAATAAGAACGCAGGTGTTTGTATATAAATATCCCAAACTAGTAGTTCATTTGTACAGAATTTCATTCAATCATTTCATGGTAAATAGAAGCACTATTTATTTACTCTGTTGTTCATCTTCTCCCACCATGCTATCTTCTATTCTCTGCAACTTCTACGTGGAATTTGACAACTATTAAAAACGCACATACTTACTTGATCCCAGCACTAATAATATCTTATCCTTTGTCTTTTAATTCTAAAATAGACTTATGGGTTCTTCGATTATCAACAAGAACAGTTACAACCTGGAACTGCAAATATTACCAAATTCTTATAAACTGCGGTACTTGTTATTGATCAACCCCGAACAATATTTCTAAACCGAATTAACTAATCCTCAAGAAGTGGAATTAATACACCCTTACACATAAGTTTTGTCATGACTTTGGTATTAGAAAATTCCTAACGGTTTGAGTTTTAATCGGGATTTAAACATATAAAGTCCGAGAAAATCCCCTACCAAATTGAAGTCTCCAATAGTTTGGGACTTAATTGTGGTTTCTATATGGGGACTATATTCCAAATACTATTTCATTACTTCATTCTCTACCAAAAAATATACTGAACAATTACTTTTTACATTATTTGGGGCTTAAATGAGGACTAATAATTAGTAACTTTTTTACATGAGTTACTATTTAGTAGCCCCAAATAAGACTACATTTGAGACATTTTTTTTTAGTTTAATTGGGGTTTTAAGCCCCAATTAAATTAAAAAAAACCTCCATAAGGAGTGATATTAATTCTTTTGGTTTGGTGTGTTGACATTTGAAATTGATGAACAGTTGTAATTGATTTTTCAAATGTCTTAATTATGAATGATTGTCCAAAATAATTAATAAAACAAGAAGTTTAATAATTAATATGGGGGACTCTAAAATATGCTATTGATATAATTATGATTCTCCCGTAACTTCATTCTACTAAAAATATGCAATATGAGACGGAATTCGTCTCTGCATGTTACTGAGCAAAATTAAAATTTAATGGAAGAGGCAAGTATTAGAGGAAAATAAAGAAAGTCAATTGGGGTTTGAATTGGTAGCTAAATAATGGAAGGGGACCAAACCAAACCTAAATGCAGGTTTACTACTATACTATTATCTGATTTCAATCAAGAAGAAGAAAACAAGGATGTCATGTCATGGAATGGATTCATTCTAACCCAAACATGAAATCATTAGATCTTCATGATGGAATTTGACTACAAGTACCTCAGTAATTAATTAATTATAATGAAAGAACAATAATTAATTTGTTAATTATACAAATTTTGTCTTGAAATGAAATCCTCAAATCAAGTGTAAAATTAATGCAAATACTAGTACTAGCTAGCTAGGTATAGTGTAGTAGTAGTAGTAAAAATGGAGTAGTTTTGAAGAGAGATATCCAAGGTAGATAGTATATCCCAGAAAATCTTGATAGAAATCAACAAGTTCAAGGGAAAGAAATCCAATGACAGAGACAAGTCAATGTATCTAGTACTAGTATTAAATTAAATAAATTAGTCTGGTTGGACCATTGGGTGCATTATTTAGTTAGCAGCAGTAACAATTATAACAAAGAAGGGGCAGGGAGGCAGCCAAGCCAGCATGCATTGCTGCAGTTGAAATATTGTCATAAATTTGAACTGTGCAATATTAATCACACAACACTGTTTGTTTGTTTCGTAGCTTCTTTAGTTAGTTGTTTTTTACCCTCATGTACAAACTGCAAACTGCACAAGCAAGCAAGCGAGGTAGAGGAAAAGTAAAGCATGCAGAAGCATATATATACACTTTATGGCTTTCTTTTTTGTTTTGGTATCATCATAGTCCATACAATAGAATAGAATATACTAGTACTACATATTGGAATACTTGCACAGCAGATAACATTCAATACAATATACTACTACAAAGTTGGTTTAAAGGAACCAAAACCAAGTGATGATAATATGAGATGAGAGTGAGAAAGAAACCTGGCAAACCAATTCATAAAAAGGCAATATTAAAGTTTCACCAAATAAAGCTAATTTGCTGCTTACTCATGACTCATGAGTTGCTAAGAAGAGTAGTACGTACTACTCACTCACTATTGTTAAAAGTAAGTTTATTAGGGTAGTAAAAGTGGTATTGGGGGGTGTTCATCTGGTGTCACTTTCTTGTCTGGTTGTGTGAGTCGGTTGGGTTTAATGTAATGTTACTTTGGTTCGTGAGCTTTCTTTTTCACGTTCTCCGGCTTAGACTTCCTACGACAAGCAGCAGTTATTATTGTTCACCTTGTCTTTATTAATAAATAATATAATCTGCTCCAGAGCTTCTCTGTGCACCCCTCTCTCTCTCTCTATGCTAAGCTTCTCTGAGAACTACTATGGTGAAACAAACAGTACTACGTTGGAGTAGTATAGTATTGTAGTTGAAGTACGTAGTAGTAGTAATGTAATGTGATGGAGTGAACTTTTACTACTACTAATTTACCTTATCTGACATGTTAAGTTTACATGTACTACTACTAATAACATGGTGTGTGGTGTCACAAATCACAATCATTCTACAATTACTATTTATTTACGCCTTTCTTATCAAGTACTTCATGCTATGTCTACATACACACAAGGATCATGTGAATTGGATATTGATATTTATAAGACACAATTTTGATCGTTTTAAGACAAAATTTGACATTTTATAAAAATTCATAAATTTAATAAATTACAAAAAGACCGGTAGTAATTATATATTTTGAATAAATAAATCGTTTGTACGTAGGTATATAACCGTTTTAGGACTAAGGTAGGAACGGTCCAAATTCTGCCTGGGGTGCAGCTGCCCAGGCAGCAACACCTTGATGAGCTTCTTGTGTTTGGGCAGGCCTGCCTGCCTTACCCACACGTCTCGAATCCAAACTTTCACGCCAAGTCTTTGATTTTGCATATTTTCTTTTTATCACAAATTGATGCAAGACCGTGGTGCAGGAAAGCCACGCGTATAGAATAGAACGATCGATACATTTTGGTACAAAATCAGTACTTCAGGTTCTCTCCCTTGGATGATCAATCAACAAACAAGTTTTTACGTTGCTTGGAGAAGATTTTTTAGGGCTTTGGCAAGCAATAGTGAATTTCCGGTTGTAATTATCGTTTCATTTTGTGAACTACTTCCTCCATTTCATTAATAACTTCCTCTTCGGTCAACATCCTTCATGTTTGACCATCCATTATTCCTAAATTATACGATGCAATTCTGTTTTGAAGTTCTATCATTAAAGTTCATAATTTAGGTGTAATATACGAGTCAAATGTAACTGTTGTTGACCGAAGAGGAAGTTTGTAATGAAATGGAGGAAATACTGTACAAGAGGCCAATTTAGTAAAATAATTTAGTGCTTGATCCTATTCTTCACCAAAGTCTTTTAATCTTTTTACATACTAGTATAATAATTGTCGAACATGAAATACGATAAAATTTGGTTATTAGAATGAAAAAAGAAGATAGGTACTTTGGTGCCGGGGAATCAAAACACTCCCGTTCGGGCTTTCACTTGGAAGATACTTTGACATCGAATTTCTTCGTGACAAAAGTATGTTCCAATCTTTCCTTGCGCAAATTTTACCCAACATTCCATAAGATGAAATATGATACTACAACGTCATGTGCAACCGTAAAAGTGAAGGACCTGACCTACAACGCGTATACTTTATGACCATTGAAATGTCACATGACCCATATTCAAAAGCACCAACCCACCCCAAAGTATATACACCCCTAGAAATATAAATTCCACTTGATGAAAAATGAAAATAAGACAAAGGGATATTTCTTTGGGACCCTTCTGATGCTGCCACACCAAGCACTACCACTTTGAGTATTCACCTTTATTATTAATTAATCAATGGATTATTGAACAAAAAAAGTAAGTACTGTATTGAAAAGTAACAAAAAGATAAAAATTGATTTGAGTCCACTCTTCCTACAAAAGCCAAAAGTAAAACAAAATTAAAACTTTTTTTTCCTTTCTTTCACTCCTTTAAATAACACCCCCATGCTCATTTCCTCTGTTTTCTCTCACGTCACTTTTATCCATCTACCCTCTAAAAAAAGTTCCAAGAAAAAGCCTACTACACTCTACACTCTTCTTCATCTATCACTCTCCTTAGATTCCTCCACATTCTCCTTCTCCAACCAACCAATGGACGTAAGTTTCATACACATTTGATATTTCATCTAACTCTACTCTTACATTGTTCTGATTTTTTTTTTATTATTTCTCTTTGGCAGGAATTTTACTTTCGGAAGAGCCATGTCCCTGCATTTGGGAGCTGGGATTGCAACAACAACGACAACTTGCCGTTCACCGAGTGCTTCGAGTCAGCAAGGCAAGCGGGTTTGTTCCGGTACAGCTACTCCGAGGACCGTGACTTGTACGTCGCCGGTGACTTGTATGACAATGACATTGTTACCCCTGCCATGATTGTTGTACCACGTCACTGCCGCATGGTCTGTATTAATTGTTTTTTTTTATTTTTTTTTATTTTATCTCATTCAATTTATTGTTGTTTTGTTTGAGAGGTAGTAATTGAGCATGGAGTTGACTTGACTTGGAAATTTGTTTGTTTATGCAGGGGAAGAAAGGGAGTTATGGTGGTGATGCTAAAAAAGATGATGCTGTTTGGGTTGTCCCTGATCATGATGAGTCTACTGATTCAGGCTCACCACCTTCTTCTAGGAGAGTTAATAACAATGGACATTGTAAGGCTGTTGATGAAGATCTCTACAAGATTTCACCTGAGCTTCTTAGAGCACACACCAAAAAGGTAACCCCTAAAACACAACCACAAATTGTATATTAAAGTAGAGATTTTTTTCAATGGGAATTGAGTCTTGTGTGTGATCACGGGTAATTTATTATGAATTGGAAAAAGAAAGTGTTTTTGTTCTGTTTTGAAATGAGCCATGTGCATCAAGTACTTGTAGGTTGAATTAGTATAGCTTTAGTTGCCTAAAGGTGAAGTTTTTCAAGAAAGTCCTTTGTAAATGCCCCTGAAATGTAAGCTTTTGGTAGTAGTGTAAATATTAGGCCTTCTCCAGTTCTCCAAGGGCTGGTTGCTTGTGAGTTTATAGACCTTTCAAGGAACTCATTGTTATCCAACATGGGTGTGAGAAAAGTCATTGCTACTTTTTTTTGAATGTAAATTGTAGGGAAGGAATATCAGTAGTGTTGTTCACTGCTGAACCACCCAAAAGTTTGGTAAAGGCCATGGACTTATGATGCAGAAAGAAACATTTCACTGAACATGTTGGTGTTAAAAGGAAAAAAGAAAAAGTTATAGTACTAGTATTAGGAGTATTATTTTAAAGTAGTGATATTTGACTGATGGTCAGTTGGTTGATTTATGTGCAGCAGCAGAAGAAGAGGTCGTCATGGTGCTTGTTTTCATGTTGCTTGCAGCCCACATGTGTCCGTTGAAATTTGGAAGAAGAGTCCAGGCCTAGTTCCTTGAAATGTGCTGCTGCTTCTGCCCTTCTAGTAAAAATGGTCTCAAATTAAATTCCTAGGGATGTCCAAGGACCGGTACATATAGTTGCTGTAATAGTAGTATTATTATGTTATGTAGTGAGGTGAGGAGTTTTTGAGGTTTGGTTTTGGAGTGATGTTTTGTTGAGTTCTGAATATGAATTATTAAGGCCTTGTCTGTATGTCTGTGATTTGGTACTAGTAAAGATGAAATGGAGGATAAAAATCATCATTATGAAAATTATTAGTGTTACTGGAGTTGGTCCTGTTGCTGTTTCCTGTTTGTGGCACTGCTTTCAATCTGCTGTTTTTGTTTATTTTCATGGTATTGCTATCTGTGGAAGGGACCAACATCAATCAATAGAAGTATTTTTTTACACTAATAAAGTTTGCTCAAACGCTCCTCCTGTTAACATTTGTACTCCTTGACAAGGCTGGATCTATAACAAATCAAAACCAATTTCGAACTAAGACTAGTATATATGATACTAACACCCAATAATCGTTAATGGTGCAACTAATTTTGACCCTCCTCTTCTCTTCTAGTATGGATTTCACTAGCGAGAATCCAAGTGCAGTCTTGACTAGTGGTACTACATTTTAGTTATCAATTGTTATCGAATGTGAAAACTATCCTCTTCAAGTTTTAATTGAAAACCATCATATATTTAGCAACAAGAAAGAGCTCCATATGAATGATCCTCTGCCTTCAAACAAGCTGATTGTTCTTCTAGGTATATCATTATCCTGTGGTATAGTATTACATTAAATAAAGCACAAACATGATCAATTGATCATATATTCATATTCATATTGTACAACGTGATATAGCACGGAGGATTATCTTCATCAGTCATGGCCTTATGGGCACAGTTCGGTAAGATTTGCATGCTTCACTTGAGCACATAGCCGATTTCTTCCAAAAATGATCAATTCGTGAAACATTCTTCAGCCAATCCTCAGAATTTCGACAACACATTCTACTTCTAACAGTTTTTTTCTGAACAGCTTAAATACGAAATATTGAGGCAAGTATCAGATTTCATTTACATTAACCTTGGAATATCAACCTGTTAAATGGCGAATTTAGACGCTGTTATTGCTTTCAAATGCTGCGAAAACATCTTAGATTTCTGCACATGCAATAGAGTTATTCAAACGTAAAGGTCATCATCGATGGAGGAGCTTATAAGCAACACACACATGGAACAACAGCAACTTATACACACTATACATGAGATTATGATGCTTGCAGAGCCCTGACACGAGCAGTTAATCCCTTGACCTGGTTCCTCAAACGCTCGGGGTTGCAGAAAAAATCAACGAATACCCGTCTTTGGATCCCCATCTCTTGTGAATGATGTTTTACAATCTGCATCCAACAGGCATGGGGTAGAGATCAAGTATTAATTTAGGTAAATAAGGACTTCTATTTAAAAGCGAGCAAATAAACTGGTCTGGCACAAGTATAGTAAGAAATTTTAAGCAACAATGTTAAAACCCAGAGCGAAGTTTGGTGGAAAATAGTCCTCAACTTCAGATCACAGCATCAAATAACATCTCCAAACAAAACAACTCATTCCTCTCCCTCCACATCAATAACATTTTCCTAATAAGGCCTCATGAAATCCGATAAGCTTCTGCAAGCCAAGACCTCCAACTTGATGGGAAATCAAACTCTACCAATTAACCAACAACTTCCTCTCATCCCCAACCCCGCCCCATTCAAGAAACCCTACGTTTTTTTTCTTTCTTAACTTGTTAGCCCAACAAGAATAGGAAAGCAAGAGAAATACATTGGAAGGTTAGTATGGATGCTATAATGTAGAAGAGTGTCTCAAATATTACACATCATCTTCCACCCACCAGACCTCTTCTCGGTCTTTCCAATGTTTCTTCCCAACTACTGACACTTTTAAACCCGAGCCCAAAGCATAGACCAACATAGGTAAAATGGTTTACATATAGTAATGAAATTACATTTCTAATGACAGGAAGATAACTTATAGGAGGATCAGGGTCCAACTTTGCGAGGGGGGGGGGGGGGGGTTTACGAAAAGAAAAGGTACCTCATTCTTCTTGCAATGTTCAAGTGTCACGTCTTCAACTGCAGTTGAAAGCTTCGCATTGACCTTTTCCATTTCGTCCAGCTCCTTTGTTAGTGCCTGAATACCAAGTGCAAGCCAATATTATGAACCGTAAATTTAGTGCAGCTAATGCACCGAGAACTAAAGAAGATAAGTAGATAAGACGTTTCCGTATTTCAGATGAAAAAAAGTTTACCAGCAGAAATATTTGGCACATGTTGCAGGATAAACCAAGAGAAAACATGAAAATCAAGGAAGAAAATGGCCATACCCAGGGTGTTAGTATCGGCTGTGCTGTTGTTGATGATGCAAATAACAACTGCTGCAAGCTTTGCACAAGCGTACACCTGAAACAACAGGACACCTAAGGTTAGTCCCAATCAGACATAATTTCTTGAGCAGAACATACATATACGATTTATAGGTACATTCAGGTAAAGATAAAACCATCTGCACGAATAAGAATAACTTTCATGTGCGTGACTGTCTGAGCATAAAATTCACAAGAGATGGCTGAGGTCTCGATCTCATTAATGTGAATTATATAAATTCGAATCAAACGCACAAAAATAATATCATATACAGTTAGTATACATAAAGGACATGAGAAGTAGGATCCAAAGAATAACTTACAATTCGTTAATACATCTATTTCTATCCTCCGGAAGAGCATATTCTAGGTCAGATTGCAAGGCCATGAGGTCTGACTGAAGATTAGATAATTGCTGAACAATGCCAGGTACAGACACATATGTTGATAAACCAGCTTGAGCATCTGCAAATTTGTAGTGTTACATCACCATTCATCTCAATGACTATTAGCCCACAAAAACCATTAACCTTCAACATGTTCTTACTTGAATAGATACTTAAAAGATCTCTAACACCATGCAAAAGAGTGTCTCGATCATCCACAGCTCCTTGTTCAGTAACACCAGATGCAGCTTCAATCAACGACAAACAACGTCCCTTTACGAATATAGTGCACATGTATATTGCAAGAAATCAAACAATCAGGAACCCAGGAAATCTCCAAGAACATTAATAATCCCAGATGTATCCAAATAAAACCAGAGAATTTTGTACCACTCGTCCGCTCCCAGATGACAGGTAACCTCGTAGTTCAGAATCAATAACTTTAAGCATGGAATAGGCTCCGAGCATAGTCTTTTTTTCAAACTGACAAGCTAATTTCAGAAATTGATGCCTTGATAGCTGATTAATCAGATGATTTATGAACTGCAAAAGAAGTTAAAATGAAGTTCCAGAGGTCAGGCAAAAGATAAAAGTTCTCAGCAGTAAGAGCTGCAAGGAATCAAGCCGAGACTTCTGGGCCTAAAATAAAATGACTCTTATTTGTATCAACACTCTAGGGAGACATGAATGATTTCACAAAAGTAAAATAATTCTTTTAAAAGAGTTAATGCATTGTACCATGGCTGTGCTTGTGGAGAAGTATTGTACTAAACATGTATACCAGCACATTCAGCCACCTCTTTTTTCTAATATTATTAAAGATTCCAAACTCAGTGCAGTTTCTATAGGGTAAAAACTTCGACTATATAAGACATCCAAATAATTGTTCATACACTATAAGTATAATTTAGCAGTGTTATGCATCTACTCGGCATGGTGCACAGTCAACTGGCGAATACATACATGTAAGTTAACTGAAGTAGAGAGCCATCAGTAGTTTAATACCTTAAGAAACATAAACCTAATAAAAACCAACTGCATTAGGCATCTGATTGTAATCACTAGTATACAGCCAGTTGACACTTGGCAGAGCAGAGCTAGTAAATCACATAGGACATTTTTAGACAATTGACAATATCTTTATTATAGTTTCAACAATTGCATGACAGTAGGATGAGTAGCGCACATGCTATCTGTCAAGGCCCAATATCTCCAACTGCAACAAAAAAGATATTTATCTCGAAGTGCTATACGTACCGCTTTTTGCCGATTGATATAAAATTCTTGTCGCATGACTTTTAGATCGTAATCCCCTGAACAAGTGAAAATTTAAGCTAGTGTTATCAACAGCATACAGCAGGATAGCAATGCTCGTATACTTTCGCTGTCCGAAATAAATGCAATATTTTTCTTTTTAGATGTTAGAATAATTACTTATTCCAAAAACCAAAAAGTGCAAATGTTTAATATCCCAACGAAAATATACACATTATCTTGTTCAATCTTCTCTTGAAAAGAAAATTTTCAGAAATGTTTTGTTCATTTTACCATTTTCCTTTGCAGAGTTTTTCAAAACCTAGACATTAACTAATGCATTTGTTTTAGGGTGGGGGTGGGGGGTATGCCTGATTAATTCTCATATATAATTTACAAATAAGGACAACGAAAGAACCTTGCAAGATGTATGTGTCTTGTAATTGAGCCAGCTCCCAGCAAAGATCGGGAATAGTCTGAATAAAAGGTTGTATTGAACAAGAAACCAGGAACAATATGAGATTGAATATATATAATCCTAGATTGTGCGTCATCCAAACAATCTTATACAAATCTACAGTCCAAAATACACCAAATGTGGCAGTTAAAGAAAAGAAAGACTTGAAAACTACATATAGTAACCAAAAATCATAAACATAAAATGCACAAGCTTATATCAGAAGATTTACTGTTCTAAATATAAATCAGCATCCTGTATGTAGTGGCCGCATGTCCTGTCCCAAATGTTCATTTAACAACTTGAATCCCAAGAAATTCCTAGAAGCAACTCTATTAACATCTTAAAGTCCACATACCAGTTATGCACACATCCAGGGAAGTTAGAATAGTCCTATGGGACAAACAGCATGCAACAATTAGGATAAATTTAGATGGTTGCAGTATCAATATAAGGCTACCAATATTTTGCAATGAACAGGTGTTGTACCTCCAGCTTATAAATCTCATTGCAGGTTTGAAGCTGGAAGGTCATTAGCATCATTAATCAACAAAAGGTAAATTCTTTATTTATGTATTTTCCAGATTTCATTTGACATCATTATTTCCAAGGATACCTGCTGTATGTAAACAGGAGACACAGGAACCAATAAAAGGAATTGATAGCTCTTTAGATGAAGTCATGAAACAACAGGACTACTATAATTAACCTGCTAAACCAAATAGAGAATTTTGGGAACTATACTATATTGCAAGTACCCTTGAGCATCACTATCAAACAAAAACAAACATTTAAATATGAATTTGAATTTAGATCTATCATATCAACAATAAAAGCAATTCTTTGGAAGAGAAAACACCTCAAGGGAGCATTTTACAAAATACAAGCACGAATGATTGATTGAACATTCCGGAAAATGGTAAAATTGAAAGACCATAGTTCAACAGGAGCTAAACATCTTGTAAAAGATAAATTTATACTGGATCACCAACTAAGATAAGACTAATGGTATGGTACAGATTCACAGTTCTTAGCATGGCCAACTCCCCAACAAACTTCTCCATCATCTCTTCCAGTTTTCTAAGGTGGAGACTGTTCGTTTCACATATACTAAATCACTTGACCATTGATTTGCAAAGCTTACGTAGATTCGAAACTGAAAACATTTCAACAAGACACATAACTGGGAGACAGTAGTCAACTAGCGGGTGAAAACTTTTAATGAAATTTATCCTTAGATGGACTGCACTAGAGCTATGCCAAGTAGTCAAGGCTGCAGGGATAATTTCCTGGCTACTAACTTTTGTATTAAGTACTTCCGTCACAGCTTAAGTTTAACACTTTCTTTTTCAAGGGTCAGTGTGACCTCAAATTAATTCCAAATCATACTGAAAAAATAATTCAAAACTTTACATTCGGAAAGTATAAACATTATATTTTCATAATATAGTTTTAATTATTATTTGGATTTGATTTATATTAATTGGAGGTCAGTCAAACCCAAAAAAAGTCAACAAAACAAAGTATTATACTTTAGCCGACGGACAGAGGAAGCATCATATTAGGCCTGTTAATTCAGCACAGGACCATTACATCTTGGGGAAAATTGGCAGTTGAAATTGATACAAACCTCAGATAATAACTTCTCTTCTTTTCGGTATAAAGTAGAAAGATCTCCAGCAAGTTCAGCATGCTTTCTCCTATTCGAATATATAAAACAATAAGAAAGTGCTTCCAACAGTTTAACAAGAAGGTATCTACTGAATTAGCTCAACAATGATAATTTTTGGTCTGATATAACTTTTTCCTGTTCTCACTAGAGAATAAAAAATGAGACTAAAATAGCAATGATACAAAGTACTTGCATCTTATGAATGCATGCCAAAAGCATGTAACTAAAGGAACATAGACGGTACCTAAGAGAATGAAGGTCAAGATGTATGTGAGCTTCGTCAGATGTCACTTGAGCTTTAAGTGTCATGAGAAGAGCTTGTTGCTTGGCATTTTCAACTTGAGCTTCTACCCACTGCCTTTCACTTGTGCCAAATCTGGAATAAGAGTTGAGAGCCATAAGTCGAGATATAAACATATCTCCCATAACCGAGGAGAAGTCACATCTGAAGATATAAATAGTCTGTAATAACTCCGATATCTAATAATGAAAATAGTGTCGTAGCACACACACACACCCAAAAAAAAAAGAGGCATAACTGCACAATCTATGGGGATACTGAGACTACAGTATTTCTTGACAGCTTAAAGAAGATCAACTCTAAATGCATTGCACTCGCTTTTGCTGAAGCCAGATCTTTTTCAAGTAGCTTAATTCGTTAGTAATACTAGTTATATGATCATCTGTTAATGTTTCCAACCCCCACCACCCACCCACCCACAGGAAAAAACTGGACCACTTCTTTGTCCACAATAGAACACAAGTTGCCCCTATGGCATACTTTACCATCTTTTTACTACACTATTAATCAAAAATAATCTCTAATTAGTGAATTCCCAGAGATCTTTACTGTCACTAGTGATGCTTCAAGACTTTTGGTAAGGTTTAATACAAAAAGTATAGCAACAACTCAATGTTTCTGGACATTACAAATAACTCAAAACTGTCGCTTGAGCCTACCATACAAGAAACCAAGACTAAGATGAAATATGAAGCATATAAGGTTTACTAAGAAAGATACATACATGGACCGAAGCCGCTGCAATTCAGAAAGGCGTTGATGCTGTGTGTTCTGCAGATCTGGTGCATCAGTTTCAACAACAAAGTAAGGTACTTCACATTATAGAGATTAGAGGAAACTGTTGAGGACAATCAAACTATGGTGTAAATGTTCTTGTATAATTATTTATTATTTCCACTATTGGGATGATGGACACGTAAACAAAATTAAAATTGGGGAAGTAGAAAACAGTGAATGAATATACCAAAAGGCCCCTCATGCATGTCTGTACAGCACATAAATTGTGATACGCTATAGAGAGAAAGGGGTACCTCGGACCAAAACATTTGAGATCTCATTGAGACTCACCCACGAGCATTTGGATTTCCCCTCCTCTGCAACTAATCTGTAGGGACCCTAGAACAACATCAAATCAAATAAATGATCAGCTAAAACCTCTACAAACAAGCTACTGCAATAATGAACTTCCCCAACCATTCTATTCTAAAGATTGCTTCAATTCATCACTCTCGAACTGAAGTAGATCAATCTCATCTCAAGTGGAGCACACAGTAATTAACATGGGATCACACTGTGATATCTCTAACAGAACAGGCACGAACTAAGGCGAATTAGCTTAATTCGTCTGGTCCAGTTTTACAGTTTACTAGTTACAGTTTACAGTTTTCTTATTATTTTATTCTGAGGTTATTTTTCCATTAGAAAGGTCTTGGTCAGGAGCAGTCGGGACCACACAAGCAACAGCTTCTTGGGAAGCAATCCATCTTCCTCATATACTGGATGAAGAATAATCTGGGTTTTCTATGGGTAAATTGAGGTAAAACTCAATTCTCACTCTACTGGTGTTTTATCTCTATTTCACAGTTTTCTTAAATATAATCTTACTATTTTCAGGTGTGCTTCTGACTGGCAATCGATCGACAACGAGATTTCTTATCTTACTTGTTGATTTTCTGTTTGATAAACTCTTGAAACTCTTCTGCTGTAATTCGTATTCTTAATCGAATTATTTATCTTATTGAATCGCTTGGGTCAACACACACATGTCACATGTCTCTTTTAGAATTTGAATCCAAGACCTCAAACAATAAATCACAAAATCATGTAAACCATAAAACTATCATGATATGGAATATAAGCCTCTCCATGACGTACACTTAACTATCCTTCCCCAAAGCGACTTCAAAAGACCGCGTCACCACTCCCTCATAGTCACGTATAAGGCTTAGCGACGTCCAACTGGTCAGCCTTCTACCTAGAAATTTCAATTCCTAGCATCCCCACCGTGATAATGGGACCATTGGCCATACTTTATTAATTCATCGTAAGTTCCTAATTAATAAATACTAAATCCCACCACAGAACCTAAAGTGTTTGAGAGGCAATCCCTGAAACAAGAAAAAATTCAAAAGATTTTTATACCGTGTCCAGTTGCTTCGTAAACCACTGATTTAGCTCATTCATGCAGGATGCATCCGCGAGCAAGTATGAATGAAAATCTGAATAAGCCAGGTAAATTCCATCCTCTGCAGCAAACAATACAGATTTCAAGAAGTAATCAAATGATATATAGTAGTACTACTGTAATGGAATAATAGAAAGGCTCTTCAATTTCATCACAAAAGATAACTCTCTACAAAGTAGAATTTTTGCCAATTTTAGAATAAAAACTGTTCTTCACTTGACATGCAAAGTCAGAAAATAGCTTATCCTATCCCAAGTTCCTAACAATACAAAAAAGGACCCCAAACTTTAATAATAGACCAACAGTCGGCTGGAAAAGGATTTGAGAGTTCTTGTTATCATGTGATTCTATTAAAAGGACTGGGTCTGATTTCCACATATAAACTGCATAACAAAGAAAAGAGATTACATCATCACATAAGTCTGTCCCTATATATCCAAGAAAGAAGAAAGCAATACCATCTCCAGAATGATAATGGGCCAACTCTTGCGCAGTAGCAGCCATCCGTCCAAGAACTGTATTCATCTACATCACCATGAAAATAAATATAAGATACTACTACTATTATCTGCGTCCAGAAAACATGAATTTATCTCAGTCACATCAATTCTACAACACTAAAAAGCAGAAACAAGCAGCCTGGAATTAATTTTGGTAGTCCAGTTCACAGGTGGATTTATTCTATAGCCTTGAAGAGAAGAATAGCTGTTGTTAGATTGTTTTTGCCCTTGATAACAAACTACAGCTGCTATTAAAGATCTGATATTGTAAGCCACACCCCTTATAAAGTCAATGAAAAGAACACTAAATGTATTGGAGTAGCAACAGATACATTGGGACTGGTTTTTCTGGACCGAGGACTTCCTTGTACTAATTCGTAACCGAGGACATAATATCTGGCAAGGACTAATTAATATTCTGAAGGGGCAATGCTCAAGCTGCCAACTGCACATTGCATGAAGGGATGAATGTAAAATCAGAGAGAATTTGTTGTCCTACTAAGCAAACAGCTGCAGTGCTACAATTCATGCCCACTAAAATTCGCCTATAATCTATTCAATTGCTTGCAATTGTTAACTTGTGCAATGTGCACTAAGTTTTGCAAAAGTTGTTCAAATTATGTAAAATGCAGGCTATGCAGCCACATACATAATGACCGTAAGCTAGAAGTGCATATGTCAACTGATTACTTAGTAATTAAAGAAATGGATTTGACATCACCCACGTAGAAAGAAGCCTAATTAAGTCACTATTCAAAGATATTTTTAGAGATTATGATGATCTTTGCACAACCTCCACATTCCTTGTCGATAGATTGTCTTCTATGGTTGTCATTTGCCCATTGGCTGTGGAAGTTGCAGCTAATCTTGCTCTTCTCCCCTGCATTAAGGCTGACGCTTGTGCATCAAGCATATCATTTTGGTGTCGCAGATGCCGTAGCTGTTTCTGTAACTCCAAAGCTTCAGATTTTGCAGATAAGGTAGCATCACTGAACAGAAAAAAAAGGGAAATATGAATGACAGATATAGTAAGAAGTATGAAATTCAAAGGACACACGACACCAATGAAGGGGATAATGTGGAATCTTAGTGCTCCTCTGGACCTTTAACATCAAAATTCATAAGATTATCCTTGAATAGCAAAATATCATCCAATGCATAGTTTTTACCATCATATGCTCTTTAACCAAGTATTAATGAGCATAACTACAATCTCAAGCTCCCGTTGATTTAGTGTATTGGAATGGTTAATTTGTATAGAGTGCAAAGTGGACAATAAGGCTGTGCCTACAATATGGCAAACAACATCAACAATGCAAACATCATCCAAAATACTGATGTGTGGAGAAACATGTAACGGCTGCATACATCTAAAAGTCTGAATACAGTACACCAACTAGATTGTGGTTATTTAATGTCAGCTTATGAAGTCATGAGCTTAAATATGGTTCTCTGTCAAAAAATAAAGGTGTGTTTTTAGCAAAATTACAGCTGAAACTTTACGCCGCCTAGCTTGCTTCAGTTGGAACAGAACCACATTTATTTTCACTTAATGAAATTCAAAACTTGAAATGGCTTCATTGAAAATTGCAGCTACTCAATTACATATCATCGCATATTAGAAAGGCATGTTAGTAGTACCGTATTTCTTTCAATCCTTCTTCAGTTCCAAAAACTGCTTCTTGGTTGTCTCGCCTGGCTGAAAATGCTGAAATGCTGTCATAGGCAAAGTCCAAATCTTCTCCCTGATGGACATATGAAACATACAAGCTTGAATTGAAATAAATCATACAGTATTAAACTACATAATACTACTAATGAACAAGTTACAATATAGTACCGGTAGAGGACACAATATAGTTCATAGCTGCAATTGTTGCTAAAAGCACAAAAACGGAAACACCCGAAATGGTAATACATACAGCAACAAGCATGCAATAAAGGTCCAAACAAATTGATGAATTGATTTAAAATGAAAACGCAAGCGGTGGCCGAGACACTATGATACAGGAAGTACATGCAAATATGGCTGCATGAGGTTGTATAGCTACGAGAAGGCCACTAGATACTCGATACTTTGTCATTGCATTCAATAGGAGTTGTCAAAACAAAAGTATCACCAATGTCCAATATATAAGCCGCTTAACTATTTCAGAAAGAACATAATCAACTCTGGAGTACCCAGAATTTTGTCAAATTACAAGTAAATCAAGAATCTCATGTAATTTCAGAAACGCTAGTTACTAAAGAGAACAGGCTATCTATTCAAAAGCCAAGATAGATCAGGTCCACATAGGATCACACCCTTACAACCTAAACTGAATGCCTGTCTTTGATTCTTAAAACACGTTATAGCGTGGAAGAGAAATGTACATGAAGAATAAAACGACAAACACGTTATAGCGTGGACATATTATTGTACCTCCAAAAGCTTCCCATCTTGCAGAAACTGCTCGTACCTAGACACAAAGTTAGGATAAGTAATCAAAAGGCAAAGTACAGAAATCAGGAACATGAAAGGTAATTCAACTGCAATGCATCAGATTCAGGACTCATTAATTCACATTTCACTTCTAGTTCTCGGTTCTCGAAACGAAGTATACTAATCACTAATGAACTATAGTCAAATCTCAAGCAAGCTATATATAACAAATTCCACATAAAATATTTGGTTTCAATAAATCTACCCTAGCAAAAGTAATCCACATAAGAAATTCCCTAAATAGGATCCAATAGAAACATAATTTAAGCACTATGACATTAATTCTGAGCTTCAATGATAGAATTAGCAGCAGAGAAATGGAAGAAGAAGAGAAGTTACTGAGAGAGCTCGGCAGGAGAGAGGACATTGGAAGGGCGGAGGCTGGAGCAGAGCCAATCGAGGATGGGGCGAACGTCGTCGTATTGGAAAGGCCATTCGAAGCTGTCCGGGTCCAGTGAGCCCGGCCCGTCGTAACCTAATTCGGATAAAAGCCCGCAAAGCTTAGTACCGCTCATCTTCCTGGAGAAATGGCGGTTGGTGATTCAGATCTTGCGTAGATCTATTGTATGGTGTGAATGGGAATCAGGATTTGATGAGAATGGTTCGCGATTAGTATTGTGAGATTGCCAGTGGTTGGGTTGAGACTTGAGACTGAGTGAAGAGGAAGAAAGTGTTTTGGCGCCGGCTATGGATGATTTTATCGATTTTCTCTCTCTTCAAATTTTGAATTATGTTGTCATATATTGTGTACCCTCGGTGAAACTTCAAAATTCAAATGCAGGAATGTTATGTACGATTACAAATATTTCCCTTTTAAAAAATTGTAAAACATGATGGTAATATACTAGACCCTTAGTTATAAATTTATAATATAATACAATGTTATGCAGTGGTGGTGGAATGGAGTTGGAGCTGAAATAAAAAGTATATGGTTCGATTTATGCATAGGCATGTGATGTAGGAGTAAAGTGGTCTTAATTAATTGATGTGATGATGATGAGGAGGAGTATAAAGATTAAAACAATAAAATAAAAACCACTTATTTTGTCATAAGAGTTCATTCCAAACCGCACGTATTTTATGGGCAAAGAGAACATGTAATTTATGGTTACAAGCGTGGAGAAAAATTGTATATGCATTGGTTGTGAACGTAGAGGGGAGTACCGAGAGACTTGCAGTGACAGGGTCGGTATTGTACATTGTAGATGATGCGGGACGAAGAAGACCAAATGTCGATTTCAACTAAATTTGAGAAGGGTGGGAAGGGTTTGTTTCTTGCCTTCTTTGATATCTTCTTGTGAGGCATGAAATGATGGAATGAACGTTGGTGAGTATGGACTATGTATGGATGAAAAGGATGTGTGTAACCATATACATGAAATTGAAATTTATGAATATTATATCACAATATATTAACTATTATGTGGATTACATCTAACAAATAAATATAAATGGGGACGGAGTTTTAACATATTCCATTAAAAAAGATATGAGGAAGTATAATTTATTGATTTGGTATCAAAAGCATTTGTAAGCAGAGCTTTTAAAAGTTATATAGACTCGATTAGCATTGTAGAATTGTGTTAGGACTAATTATTATGGTGATATAATAAACAACATGATAATGATATTTATACTAACATTATAAGTTTGATGAGCAGATGAACGGGAAAAGTAAAAGAGGAAGTCGAGGAGGAAAAAGGAAAAGGAAGTATAAGCTTGCTCTCTTTCACTACCTCTTCTCTTCTCTTGTCTCTCTAACCATCAATCATCCATCAGTGATCTCATTATACCTTCTATTGTTTAGAGAGTACGTACTCTGCTAAGTATTCTCTCCTCTCTACCAGTAAGGGGTTTTGTTCCATCAGAAAATTAAGTAGAAGTCATAAGCTGCAGCAGCCATGGCGTCAACCAACTTACAAGTCGCTAAGAACCCTTTTGCGCTGCTAGAAGACTACAAGGATGACGATCACCAAACCGCTCATGTAGTCAAGGAACAACAACTGATAATAATCAAGACGAAAAAAGAACTCACAGAAGATAAGAAGAAAAAGAAGACGAATAATAAGAACAAGAGGATCAACAAGAAGAGGAACAGCAATAACAATGGCAGCACTACTCAGAACCAGAACCAGGCCAATTCCATCTTGACTCACTAAGAATCGGAAACATACAGTAACATTAGTTTTCATAAATATAACTAGTACGAAATCAATTCCAGGGTATATATGATATGTCACTTGAAAAGTTTCTGTTTTCTTTTTAAACGACAAATCTGATTAACTAATAAATGAAAAATACAATGAGCAAAAAATAATGCTCGACTAGAATTTATCACGCCCAAACCTTTCTCAACTCACAAGGTTATAAAGTTGCAAAACATACACCTACCAGAAATTCCAATATATCTTCCATCACTACAAAATTCAGATGCCACATAGCGTGAATTGCGTCATGAAAAATCTGAAATTTCCATCATGGATTCTGATGACTACTTCGTGGTGTCATATCCGGTTCCATCTTCCACGATACCGGCCATAACAGCACAGAGATCTTTAGAGCATAGGAACTTAAGGTGCCATCTATTGCCAGTCCTGTAATGCTTGTCATGCAGCTCACCGCATGAAACATTAACCACCAACCAATGGAAAATTTCACATGGCTTTTAGTCGCTATCGTCATCAGAAATGTATCTGCTAATGTCGAAGGGCTCATTCTTCGGGACTGGATGATCCATTCCAAGATCATTTTCCCCATTCATTGGTGCAAACGCTGCAAATTTAAACTTTGTCACTACTAAACTTGGAATAGCAGAAACTTCACACCTCAGACAATAATCTCTAGAAGTTTTCCATCTTCTTAGACGTACAACTAAAATTATTCAGCTTTATTGTGATAACTGTATCATCATCCCCAACCGAACAAAGAATTCAACCATGTTCATAAATAAATGGATAAAGATAATAGAACCAGTTATAAATATAAAACCAGTCTCTCTCCCCCTTACAGAACCAGTTTCCATAATAGCTCCCCCCGTATATAACAACTCCCCTTACAGATAATAGCTCCGCTTAGCACTAAAATGATACAGGTACAGACATAACCAGTTTATCTAAAATGATAGAACAGGTTTCTAGTTATCTATTCCATAATATAGTCTCATTAACATTTTTCATTAACCAGTTTCTAGTTAATCTATTCTATAATATAGTTTCATAACTCTCATTACATATTTCATTAACCAGTTTCAAGTTTACATATTTCTAGTTTCTAGTTTATCTATAGTCTCATCATAATATTAACCAGTTATTTCCATGAATAGCACAGATATGGACAGGGATACGTAATACGATGGCAAAACGATGATACGGGTATACATCAAGTATACATTTATTTTAATTAAATACATGAGATTATGAAAATCTAAACCCGCCTGCCCTCCCTCTCTCTCACCTGAGTACCAGATACAGGAACGCAAACGGTTACATGAGTATCACTAGTTCATACATTTAGTGAAGTAATAATATATCTAATGGAGGCTGGGGGTAGATATAGGAAATACTTTATCACAGTTATGATAGTTCTTTAGTATCTATAAGAAGTCAAAAGGGATAGACATTTTGACTGTACTAGTTCCTTTTCCTTTATTTAATTGAAGCTAATCCTGATGGAAAACGAATGTCCCAGCGAGAGTATGACAAATAACAGATTCAATGAGGATTAGGTTCCAAATAGCCACATAAAGACAGACTGAATGGATGATGGATATGGATCAAGACCACTAGATTGATAACAGGTTGAATCAAGCTTAATTGGGAATACAGTTGATTCATCCCTATTAGGTACCAATCACCATGCGAAAAAACAGATGTAGAGCCATAACTGTAAACCAAAAGCAAATGCATTAAAAATATGAAGACTGACCTTTTTCTCTCATTCTTCTCTCTCTGTCATACTCAAACCTATCACGAATTAGTCCAACCTTTTCCCAAGTACCACTTCCCCTATTCCTCCCAAAATCTTGATCCTGCAATACAAAGAAGTTCAGGTCAGACTGACATGAAAATAGATCATATTAACGCACTTGCTGTCTTCTATTGCAATATACACAACAGACAACAAATGAATAGTATCCAAACTAGACTGAAAGTGGTATGCAGCATATGCTACTTCGCAATAAACTAGACCTCAAGCAGATAATGATATAACGAGAGATAGATCAAACCTACTCAAATACAAAAGGTTTAGACGATTACTAGGTGTGTACTGCGTACAGCAAGGTATTATCGTCCTTTTGTTGTATATGGCATAAAATAATTTGAAATCATGCACAAGCAGTTCGATTAAACTAAACCTCACGAAACATGATACATTAGCCGAGTGTATATCAGTACATGTTACCTTCATCTGCTCAACTTGTGGCTGTCTTCTTCTGCAACAAAGAGAAGCATGTCATTTTCTGAAAGCACTACCGCAAATAATCTTAACGTAACTACTATATCAAACTCAAAACACAAACAAATTAAGAATAATTAATCAATCTTCCTATCACTAAGGCATGTTCAAATGCACGTTTACGCAAGTGTTTCACACGAATTATATATTTTAAAACGCGCCTGTAGGGACTGAAATCCTCATCATCTTCCTCAGCAGAGTCATAATTAGCATGATCTAGCCCGAGCTTCTTCGAATAGCCTTCATCCCAGTATAGCCTCTCCCAATTCTCTCTCATCTCATTGTACAGCTCCATATACCTTTTGCACCAGGGCTCTTGCTCCTTCCAGACAAAAATAAGTAAATAATTATTAATTAACATCACAGAATCGAAATAAGTAAATAAGTAAAAATGTAAAAATGAAACGAAATTGATACTAACAGAATCCTTGAGAACGAGACGAGTACGGCGCATGAACTGCTCGCGAAGCTGCTTGCGACGCCTGTTAGGGATATTGTCCCTGGGGATGACGAATCGTTCACGGAGCGGCACATTTTCGCCGATCTCGTGCATTTCTCCGTCGATCAGCCACCACTCCGTCTTATCGTCGGTTTTTCGGAGCATTGCTGCCGGAGAAAACTTTGAATTACGACGCCGTGCGCGAGGGGATTGTGGACGGGCGTCGGTACGAGCGTGGCGGAGCTGGGTGGTTGTGAACTGGAGGCATCTGTGAGAGGTTTGAAGTCTTCTCGTGAGAGCTTGCATCGGGAATTACGGTGGATTTTGGCGGACTCCGGTGGTGCGCCGGTGGAGAGGGTTTTAGTAGGGTTTAAAATAAATTTTGGGAAATTTGCTTTCGATTCGGCATCTTTTTCATTAGGGAAATTTGTACAAACACCCCTGTATTGATATTTATACTATATTACCTCGGTATAATAAACGTACTTTACTAGAGAGTCTAAAATTAAATACGAAGTACAACCCATTTGCACGTACTTTACTCATAGCAACTCTCTAACGCAACGCAAGAGGATCTTTAAATTTTGTTTACATAAGCGTTCTTGATACGTTTTTATTTTCTTTTGCATTTTAAAATTTTAGGGTTCTAATTTTCTTCAGGTTTGATATTATCATTAACTAACTATTGGAAGTGTCGTAACTCCCCACAACAAATCGTTATCGTATGATTTGTAACATTTAAACCAATAATCGACGGAGGGAAGCCACAATTCATAACAATAGAACAACTCTACATTCATTAGTTCATGAACGATCTTTCCAG
The DNA here is from genome assembly GCA_028274465.1 of Plantago ovata. Classification (NCBI taxonomy): domain Eukaryota; kingdom Viridiplantae; phylum Streptophyta; class Magnoliopsida; order Lamiales; family Plantaginaceae; genus Plantago; species Plantago ovata. The sequence continues at coordinate 80,135,274 of CM051458.1, forward strand.
TATCGCAACGGAAACATCACATCATGGCTAATAAATTTGGAACTAGAGTTGCCATACATAACCTTATATAAGCACAACAAGTTGAGAAACCATAGTTCTCAATCATGTATGTCAAGAACAACTTGTGCGGCTCTTAAGGTGCAAATATTTGCAAAAATCAACTTAGACAATTAACTATTAACTATTACAAAAGCAGCACAAGCTTGGTGGAATTTATCTGCTGGTAATGATCATCAATCTTCCTCGTCTTCTGGATCATCTAAGTCATCAGTAAATCCAGCAGGATCTTTGTCCAAGAACGACGGCTCCATCATGTCTCTTTCCTCATCATCCAAATCAGAGATTTCCGCTTTATCTTCCGGTGGCACGGTCACGTCTTCCAGCTCGTCGTCGTCATCGTCAACATCCACCACATGATTCTTCTCGGACTCCAAAGGTGGCTTGCCTTCTCCCAATTCTTGCTCTTTAGTTATCGCTTTCTCGGTTAATTCGGGTGTCACATCTTCCACTTGGTGGGTATCATCCTGTATATAATCATAGAATTACTATAACCTAATAAATTTAATTTAATTTCACACCTTTCAATATCGACATGTTACATGCATTTTGTATCAAAGACTTAATTAGAAAAACAAAAGCGAATAAGTTTACTAGTACAGTAGTACTTTGTAAAGTGATTAAGGTGATTGTACCTGAAGGGAGGCCATTAGACAGCGAAGAGCCTCAAAGATTTTGAGCAAAGCAAATGATATGAACAAGGGTGGACGGATGTGTTACTTTCGATTTAGGTGCTCTCGTTATGTACTATAAATAGTATAGCTACATAGAATCGAATCATCCCTTTATTCTTCTCTTGCTCATTAAACTTCTTTAAAGGTAGTAGTAGTAGTATTTCACGCTTATTGTTTGCCAATAAGTGAAAAAACAAAATGTTAAAATTACTAGTACTTTTGTCTAGGAAGGTTGACCTTATGAAATACTTTTTGTTTTAATGATGGGGTCTTATTAAGTGATAATTCTGTTGCAGAATCAATTTTTATTTTTATTTTTTTTAATAACATGGGGACCGATACCTTTATGATCCACATTGGATAAATTTCACAGGCTCACGTAATAAACTGCAAACCATGTGAACTATGTTAAACCGCACAAGTGCAACAGACTCTGGCCTAGAATGGCATAATCACAAATTCTCCTCCCATGTGATTCAAATCTGAACCAAGTTAATGCGCACAAATGCGACATGCTCTGACCTAGAATGACATAATCACAAATTCTCTTTCCCCTAAAATTCAAATCTTGACCAAGAGAAAGGTGTTTTCTCTCTACTTTTTTTTAATGGATAACAATATTGGTCTAGTAGTTAATTGATTTGGAAACAAATTCTAAGGGTGCCTGCCAATTCATTTGCGAATTACTCAAGTTCACTACAGTACTCTAATTTGAACCGTCAGATGTTGTAGTAACAGTAAACTTTAAGGAAGAACTAACAAGTCTTGATTCGATCTTAATTTGATGGATGGGAAAATATCTGCAAAAAGAAAAAAGAAAAGGAATAAAAAGATATATAGATAGTATATAGTTGGAGTTAAGAAAAGATGCAAAGTGGTACATAATGGAGCGCTTTAGTTAGCAAAGAACCAAATTCCATGGGAACCTACTATGCATCAAGTGCCTCCTCACCTCTGGGATATGATTCGCTATTATTATCTATCGATCAGAGCAAAAACACAAAAAACGGTCATTTCTACCAACCTTACCGCCAGTGCGCCACCACCACCACCTTTTTCATCACACTGCAACCATCTCCGACCCGTTCACTACCTATAAAGGCCGAGAGCCTATACGAATGAAGTCGACTGACATTCTCTTTTAAATTTTAATAGACATCACTTAGTAGTATTTGTTTTTATTCATATATTCATATATGGGGAATTAAGGAAAAGAAATGAAGAAAAAAGGCCTTGGACTGCCTTAAGTTGTAACGCTCCGTTTTATGAAGTTTGAATTCTTCATGGACCTGATGGTTGTTGTTATGAATGGTTTCATATACACTATCACTATGTCAACCATCATTAAATCATCAATTGAGATTTAATTTGGCGCATACACAAGTACACAACAAGACTTGCCAGTGCAATCTGTTCATATATGTACACAACAAGAATGTTACTAAATGTCTAAACGTGACATGAGAGTGCACATCAAAGCTTATTATTATTTCCTGCTGTCAGTGAAAACTTCTACTGTACTATTATTCAGGTTAATTGTATAAAGGTCACAAATTGATAACTTTAGAACATCACCATTGATAAATATAAATCCTAGGTGGAATAAAGCATTTCTTACATCAAGCTAAATAAGAACGCTTGATGCTAATTAACAAAGAGCATTTGCGACAACATCCTCTTTAATAGATTTTACTACCATAGACATATTCAAGAAAGTTTTACACAGAAATTCATCCAAATGCATGCTCACTTGCTGGGTAACTATACCCTTTTGTGTATGAACTCAATTTTACACAGAAACATTCATCCAACATGTCACTTGCTATTCAACATAAGATACTAGCCAAACTGCTCCAGATATATCATCCTAAACAATGATAGCTAACCTACACAACAAGGAAGGAATACATTTCATAACCCTGACCAATTGAGTTGCACAAGAAAACATAAACCCATCTATCCAGTCCGGAACAACACCCTAACTTTTAATGATCACCATTATAAGAATACAACATCTGATCACCGAACTAATAATGGATGCAAACAAAAGGGGAAAAAAACAAAAACAATATATATAATCCAACATTATATATAGATCATGTGGTTTGATGTTGTTGTGAGAGCCAACTATAACTCAGCAACCAACAACTAAACACATTATCTTATACATCCACACGCAATGTATCAACAAATAGCTAGTGACATACAAGAGGGGTGTCATGCCTTTTACTCGCCCAGTACATACATAATAATAATCTGTTAATTTATAGTGTGTACATTGGCGTAGAGCTTAAAAATATGAAACACCAAGAGTGATATATGAAAACTTACAAATTGGGAGTAGATGATAAGAACATCCATCGAAGTTTTTAGAGGCATTCACTATTGGTGAAAATTGAAGTTATTAGAATAAATGAAAATTAAAGTTACTGGAAAAAATACAAGTCATAATAATCTGTTTTTGGGTTTTGTCCATCTGCTAGCTGCCTCTTTGTTTGAATATTTTACAGTGTGTTTCTGTTAGCTTTTGTATTATATTTGTGCTCATCAGGAGGTTATGGCGTGGTATACACACATCTCACCACTTGTAAATGTGATCATATTCGGAACCCAAAGGAGAACATCATCTCTTCTCTTCTGTATAAGTTGTAACACACTGTTTTATGAAGTTTGAATTCTTCATGGAGTAAGTATATAGAAGGGCAGGCCGTAATAGGAAAGACCTGGTTTTTGTATCCAAAACCACCTATTCAACCGGAATAGCGGTTTTTCATAAAAAATAAACCGGATGGTTTAGTATAAATATGGGAAATAAATCGCTGAATCACAGAAACATAAAACACATACTAGAACGTGCACTGCGTGTTTTTATCGTTTTTCTCTGCAAATCCACCACCTCGCCGGAATTTCACCAGAAATTTGCCGATCGAAGCTTCTTTTCAGAGCATATCATTCGAAATGCTTCCATGGACGTTAATTAGGTGAATAGAGCAACGATTTACCCTTTTTATGCGTTTTTGTTTGATTTCACCGTGTGATTCGATTCATCTCTATTTTTATGATCTTTCAACCAATTTTTTCTCGGAATTGTTGCTCGAAACGTTCCGATTTTGTTTCTGAATATTCGAATCTGAATAACAACAATGGTGAAGAAGGAAGCTTCTTAGATCTGGAAATTATTGAAGAAATTGAACCAGAGCAACAAATTCGTACGTAACTATATACTTTTAAGCCTTCCTGTTATGGTTTCAATTATTAAGTAGTATGTCTATGCCTATTTTCTGTCGATATGCCGTGTTATGGTTTTCAATATGTCCTGTTATGGTTTTACGCAAATCTATTATACTGATTTGATTTACTGACTCAACTTTTTATTCTAAAAACTAGGGTTATGATCCTTTTAAGCCTTCCTATTATGGTTTCAATTTTTACGCAGTATGTGTCTGCATATTTTCTTTCGATATGTCGCGTTATGGTTTTGAATATGTCATGTTATGGTTTTAAGCAAAGTTGTTGTACTAATTTACTTATTCAACTTTTTATTCTTCTAATAAGGATTAGTGTTATGGTTTTTAAGATAGTTTTGTTATAATGTACAACCATTAGTTTTACAGAAAACTATTGTTTGATGACTGTCAATGTTTTAAGGCCACATATTATGGTTTTTTCTAGGATTGTTGTGGTTTTAAGAACTCATCTTACAGTTTGTTGCTAATTAACTATTTTACAATTAATTTCAAAACATTTCTTACGGTTATGCTTCTAAGAGAAGTTGTTATCCTTTTAATGCCCCTATTACAGTTTTAAGTATATCATGCTACTATGTTATGATATGGCCTTGTTATGGTTTTAAGAGAACGTTATGTGGTTCCAAACAGGTTTGTTGTAGTTCTAGGAAGAACAATTCTTACATTTCTAGTACTCAGATAGATAGATAGATAGATAGATAGATACATACATACATATACAAAGACATCAAACATGTAGATAGACAGATAGATATGTGCACAAAACATAAAGAAAAAAAGGTCTACATGATAAGAAATCTACTCTATATTGACTAGTTTTTGCAAAATGAATAAATATTTTTTTGAGTTTTTTACATTTTTTTAAAGTAACCTATTGTGCGTTTTAAGGAAACGTGTTTTGTTTTGAAAACATATTTGCTACTGTTGTTAAGTTTGTGTGTGTTTTAAATACTGGTTTGGGGAGTGGGGGGAGTTGTATTTATAGATGCTTATTGTGAACAAATGCATATAATGGAAAAGTATGTGTGACTATTGGAATTCAATACGCATGTTATGGTTTGAGACGAGGGACATGACTTTTGGAATTAACAGTCACGTCCATTAGATTAATAATATTAATAACTCTCTCATTTTACAATTACTTTGTTTTGATTTTAAGATCTCGTGATAAGGTTATAAGAAATTGTTGTATGGTTCATGATCTTGTTTATATGTTGTCCTCAATTTTCCACATTTGTTACTTTCTTAACACGCTATTGTATGGTATTAACAAATATTGTTGTGATATAAAACAACTGGTGATGCTGACTCTAATGATGATGATGACCCAAGATCTCTTATTATACTTTTAAGCATGTCTGGTGTGCATTTGACAAAACTTGTTATGGTTTTAAGCTAGGTCATTATTTTACTTTTTTGAAAAAAAAAAAAGGTCAAAAAATGGTGATTGAAGATGGATACAAGCGCGATCTAGTACAAATCAAATCAGTACTCTCAATTGAAGGGCCCAAGCAAAAGCATATGCATGAATGCAGAGTATCGGAGGAACAAGCACAAGAAAACAGAAAAACGAGCATCGACCTCTTTTGGATCCTATCCGTGGGAATACAAATGGCAAGAAATCGAAGATCAATGAGTTTAATCGCAAGAAGCCAATTTAAATGCTCAGATTGCGTTTGCAACATAAAATCCACCTGAACTATTGTTGTAATATTTTTTATTCCATAATACTTGTTTTCAAACAATCAATTGAAGTTTTCAATATCACAATTAATGAATTGTTCAAGTTTACACTTGTTTTTTCCTGGTATCATGAATTTATATTTCAACTAAAAATCATAACATAAACTCTTACTAGAAGTATAATATAGATTGTTAAAACCACAACTTTAGTATCCCATAGACAATAAAGAGTATACTCAATTGACTCTTAAAACCATCACAACAAGTCTTAAAAAACTATATGTGATGAACGATAACAAGAACATAGCCGCATATAGAAAACAAGTCAAAAGCATAACATATGGTCATAAAATGCATAACATAAGCTCTTAAAGACCATAAAATCTATTACAATCGAGACTTAGAATCATAATTTTTACCATTAAAAACATTAACATGAATTCTTAAAACCACCACAACTAGTTTTAAAAACATACTACTTTGTCCACAACTATAGTTTTCCAGAAAGATAAACACTACTTCTTCAGAATCTTCCTGCATTTCCCTTCTTTTACGTTAACATGAAGCTCAAGCTTTTCATCAATTGTGTTGGGCTCTTCAAAATCTGTAATATCACCAGCTTCAACAACATGAGTTGTGCCAAATCCACCACAACACCATCTCTCTAAACCACAACATTTTCTTCTCTCGGTTTCTACGTCTTGCTTCCTTCCCAATATCTGCATCCTTCCCAATATCTGCATCCTTCCCATCACCCCCTTCAAAAGCACTAGCAAATTCCTGAGGAACAGTTTCAAACGTGCCAACAACTTAAGTACCAATGCCACCAACAACTTCAATACCCTTCATATGCATGCTATTATCTAGAATCTCAGTTGGTTTAGGAATAGCTTGGGCACACTGAACATCAACTTTATCAGAAGCATCATCAACTACAAAAGAAAATGACATAAAACACCATCAACGCATTTAAAAGAATTATATCACACCTTTAAAACATTAGCAAAATGCCTTCAAAACATGACATCCCTTAACACTTGAAAATTCATTAAAAAAAAAAAAAAAAAGAGAAACAAAAAAATTAACAATAAAAACACCAAACAAGTTACTGTAAACGTCATCAACAACATTCATCACATAATACCTTAAAACCACAACAAGATAAACCATTAGACCCCTTAAAAGTATACCAGAAAGAAACACTTAAAACCATAACAACACAAAACGTCAACATCTGATACCATAATATCCCCGAAAACCATTAAAACCATAACAAGATACCTAAAAAAACATAACAATGACCCTTCACTATTTAAGCTACAATATTGCAGTTTCATAACATTAGAACCATTAAAAGCATACCAGAGAAACACTTAAAACCATCAGATAAAAAACTTACACTGATTCAAACAACTACAAAACAAAAAATATGAACGAAACTTACTGTCAACATTCGAAAAATCCTTCCGTCAAGTTCTCCTCGCCGGAACGTTCACATCAGATCAAACAAAAGTCGAAGAAAACTTCCTTTTCGTCATGTTTAAAATAAACTAACATCAATTGTAGATCTGAACACAAATTCGCTTAAACCCACATCAAAGTCGCTTATAATTAAGTAAACCATAAACACTTGAGTACCAGGAGAAACTTAAAACCACAACAAAATCCCTTAAGACCACACCCAAATAAGCATAGCAGAGATACTTAAAACCACACCAAATGCCCTTAAACCCACACTAAATACACTTATAAACATACCACAAACACTTGAGTACCAAAGGAGCTTTTTCAACTACAAAAGCTAAAGTATAAGAACATCAATCTATAAGCATACCGGAGATACATAAAAACACACCGAAATTCCTTAAAACCACACCTAAATTCCTTTAAGCATACGAGAGACGCTTAAGTACCAAATGTTTTTTTTTTTTTTTTTTGCTCTGAAGTACCAAATAAAATTTTAAAACTACATAAACTAAAGTACAATAGCATTAAACCTATAAGCATACAAGAGACAAGTAAATCAACACCAAAATCTCTCATCAGTATACCAGACACTTAAAACCGTAACATATAACACTTGAACCATAGCAATACACAAACATATCATCTAATAACATATATAACTCTGTAAATCCTGAAAACCACATCAAATACTGATAGGAAAACAAAAATAGAACAAAAACGAGAAAAATAAACTTACTCGATGTGGTAGCCCTTCGTCATTGATTAGTCCTGGACGGAACACCACAAACACCATACGAACCCTTCCTCTTCGTTATGCTTCAAAACGAAAAGTGTGAATTGGATCTGAGAAACAAGCAAATCTGAAACCCTAGATCTCATAAAACACCATGAGCACACCAAATCACACACAACACAACAATAAAGAAGAAAATAGGAGAGCAATCGAGTTGTTTCTTTGATCGATCTGATGAAAAAGTGTGAGATCGGAAAGAAGAGAAGAAGAAGCGAATTTGCAGAGAGAAAAACTGATTTCACATAGTAAACATGTTGAACTATGTGTTTTCTGTGTGGATAGCTTTGTTAATAGATAGACTGAACCGGTTTTATTATCAAAATTTGGGCGGTTTAACCAATTAATAAAACCAGCGAGATTTTGACAAAACCACCGAGTTTCTGAGAAAACCAGGCCTTTCTGTCGTTTTAGGAAAGACCGACCTCTCCCTAGACTTTAGCTTCTTCATGGACCTGATGGGTGTTGTTATTAATGGTTTCATATATCCACTATATATGTCAACCATCACTCATCAATTGAGGGAGATTTAATTTGGGGGCATACCCAAGTACACAATTACAAGACTTGGCAGTGCAATCTGTTCATATGTGCGCTCCCGGAAACTTTTCAGTAGATATACTCCCTCCGTCCCATTCCAATTTATCAATTTTGACTTTTTCCGGTCAACGGTTGTCAACTTTGACTTCCGATTACTCTTAAACAATAATGATAAAATATGTGATGAAATTATATTATTATGAAAATCTAGAATCTAAAGTTTCATATTATAATTTTATATAATATTTTATCATTATATTTTAAGAGTAATCGAGGTTCAAAGTTGACATCTGTTGACCGAAATAGTCAAAATTGGTAATTTATAGTGGAACAGAGGGATGGAGTATAACCAGTTCCTAAAAAAATTCACTCACCCGTTACTGTTTCGAATCAAACCAGAAGAGACTGGACTAATAGCTAGTATTTCCCAGGCCACAGAATTAACATCCACGCATGATCCTAGGGTACAATTACACCAAGCAAATAGATATGAATGGACCCATTGATCTCACACTACGTGCCCGTGATTCAAAACCCGCCAAAATGCTATCACGGGTCACAATACAACTTGTACCTCTATCAACAGTATAGAGTGTACATACCACAATCAAACTTGACTCGTTTCTTTATATATATATATAGTATAGACTCGTAGACTTAAAGAACCATACAAGAAATACACTACTACTACTATACTAGTAGTCTAGCAAATTATTGTACACTGAAAAATAAAATAGCTCAAATAACAAGAAGATAGTTAAGTGCTGGGGCTAAGTCATAAATTAAGATTGTTCAACTACAACGAAATTATGGGAGGAGGATGCATAAAAGCGGTGGCGCTAGTGGCAGTGATGTTGGTGGTTCTAGGCGGAGCAAAAGCAATGACCTTGTGCAACGTGACCGAAGATGGATTCACGGCGTGTAGACCGTCTGTGACACCACCCAACCCAACCCCACCGTCACCTGAGTGTTGTGACGCGGTGTCAGGTGCGGATTTTCAGTGTTTGTGTTCGTATAGAAACTCGTTCATGCTGCCATCTCTTGGAATTGATCCTGATCTTGCCTTGGCTCTCCCAGAGAAGTGTAATCTTCCATCTCCTGAAAAGTGCTAGATATATAACTAGCTACTTTTATGATCAATTCTAGTATTTTCAACAAGATTATATTATGGTCTACTAGTACTACATATAATGAATGTATAACATATGTTTGTTGTTTTATGTTAATTTTGAGTTGCTGGAGAAACTGTGAGAGTTTCATAAACTCGAGCCTTTAGAACTGATACGGTGGATTCCCCCTTATGATTTTGACTATAATCAAATTGTAGATTCAAACCTTCTAACTCTTACTCTTAGCTATTTCGGCCCAAACTGAGGCATTGTCTCCGACAGTGGTTGCTACGGTTTCTCCGGCTTCCCCTGCTCCAATAGTTCCTCATCCTCCTCCGGTTACGATTCCTCCGGCTATGGGAAGTGAGGCGAGTAGTGATGAACAAGATGTAACAGCAGCCTTGCAGAATAGTAGTGTGAGATTTGGTAGTGTGGATACAAGTATGTTGGTTGATCTTGGCCCTTCTATTCCCCATGTTTAGATGATTGTGTCAAGCTGGAATGTTAGGGGTATGAATACGTCAATAAGGCAGTTAGAAGTAGTTAGATTTTTTAGAAGTAATAAAGTAGTGTTGGCTGGTTTGTTGGAAATAAAAATCAAGCAGCCAAAAACTACTAAAGTAAGGAAGAAGTTTGGTCATTCTTTTCAGTTTGTAGATAATTATGCTAGTGTGGGAGGATTTGGGTGGCTTGGGAACATTCTCAAGTGCAGTTTCAAGTTCTCTCTCAGCCTAACCAGTCTATTCATGGTTAGGTTACTAATAGAACTTATACTACTTCCTCCGGAAACTTTATAGTTTTACACTTTATTTTTGTTGACTTTTGGATGTCCGGTTTGACCTCAAACTAATAATAACTCGTTGAAAAAAAAAATTTAAAAATTATATTATGAAAGTATACTTCTTATATTCGTATAATATAACTTTTAAAATTAATTTTTTCGTAATCAATTATGATTATTTTGAGGTCAAACCGGACATAAAAAAGTCAACAAAAACAAAGTGTAAAACTATTAAGTTTCCGGAGGAAGTATTAGTTTTTGGATCACTTTTTTGTATGGTCTGAACACTTTGGAAGGAAGACTCACCTTATGGGAGGAGCTAAGAAGAATATCTGTTGTAGTTCCTGGAGCGTGGGTCGTTTTAGGGGATTTCAATAGTGTTCTTAATGTTGCAGATCGAACTGGAGGTCAACCAGTTACTATGGTTGGGTGTCAATATTTTCATGATGCTTTGTTTGATACTCGATACAGGAGTTAAGATATTATGACTGGGAATTTACTTGGAATAATAATCAGGACCAGCGGTTCATCTATTTAAAAATTGATAGATGTTTTGGAAACTTGGCTTGGATGCAAACTTTTAGTTCAGCTCATGTAGATGTGTTGAATCCAGGTGGTTTTGACCATTCACCACTTGTGTTTAACTGTGGCACACCTATGAGAACTATAGCTAAAAGATTCAAGTTTATAAATTATGTTGTTGAGCATGAGGATTATTTGGTTGTTGTTAGACGGGGTTGGAGTGGCGATGTTGAGGGTGTGCCTATGTACATAGTCTGGAATACATTGAAGGTGGTGAGAGAACAACTTAGGGGGCTCCATAAGTATTACTCTCATGCTCAGATAAATGTTGTTGCAACTCGGGCTCATTTAGATTCTGCACAGACTGCGCTAAAGGATGATCCTCTGAATTCTAGTTTATTTCAAGAACTAAAGCTAACTAAAGAATACTTTGACAAATGGAATTGTATTGAAGAAAAAGATTTTACAACAAAAGGCCAAAATCCATTGGCTAAAGTGCGGAGATGGGAATAGCCATTATTTTCATGCTAGTTTGAAGTCTCGAGGTGTCTCTGGTATTCCTACGTTGATGGATTTTGCAGGTAACAAGCTGGTGGAGGATTTGGATATAAAAACTAAAGTTCTCAATTTCTACCATTCTCTTTTAGGAACAGTTGCACATACTTCCTTGGTTGTGGATGTGATTGTTCAATCCAGGCTTGTTTTATCTCATGAGCATAGAATTTATGAAGCTTTGAAGAGTATAGGAGACAACAAAGCACCAGGTCCTGATGGTTTTTCAGCCAAATTTTATAAGAGTGTTTGGTCTGTTGTTGGGCATGATATAGTACATGCAATCAAGGATTTATTCAGGACATGTAAACTGTTAAAGAGCTTAAACACTACTTTGATTGCCTTGATTCCTAAGTCTCGAACTGCTAACTCTATTCGAGACTATAGACCAATTGCTTGTTGTAATGTGCTTTACAAGATTATTTCTAAGCTCCTTACCAACAGAATGAGTGTTGTTATGGGTCATCTGGTTGGGCATGAGCATGCCGCCTTTGTTCCTGGGATGTATATACATGACAATACCATTCTTGCTCAAGAAATTATAAGGGGGTATGGTAGAAAGCACCTTTCTGCACGTTGTATGATTAAGATGGACTTGTAGAAGGCCTATGACTCCATTCAATAGAATTTTATGGAGAGTTTGATGAGAGCTATGGGCTTTCTTGCTGAGTTTGTTACTTGGGTGATTACTTGTCTTACTACAGTTTCCTACCATATTTGTCTCAATGGGCAGCTGACAGAGCCTTTTAAGGGTGGTAAGGTACTGAGGCAAGGTGATCCTATCTCCCCATTCCTCTTTGTTCCGCGTATGGAATATCTGAGCAGATTGATGAGTAATCTTCGGTATGATGGGGACTTTAGATATCATCCAAGGTGTGACACACTTCAATTCATATCACTCATTTGATTTTTGTTGATGACTTGCTTTTCTTCTGTAAGGGTAACTTAAAATCAGTTATTTCTTTGCTGGGAAAGTTTGATACTTTTAGCAAAACTTCGGGACTTTTTGCTAATGATAGAAAGAGTGAGGTGTATTTTGGAGGAGTTTCTGAGGGGGTGAAAGCTGCTATTCTAGCTCACAGTCATCTAACTGAAGGTAAGCTTCCCTTTAGATATCTTGGTGTTCCTCTCAATACTAAAAGACTTTCTATAAGTCAATATCAGCCCCTTCTTGATAAAATGCTACATAAAGTGACTCATTGGACTACTAAGCTACTCAGCTATGGTGGTCGACTTCAGCTTATTCAGAGTGTACTTTATTCTATTCAGCATTATTGGTGCCAAGTGTTCTTCATGCCCAAAAAGGTAATGAAAACAGTAGAGGCTATTTGCAGAAGGTTCTTGTGGACTAGAGAAGCTGAAGAGAGCAGAAAATCATTGGTTGGATGGGACAGTATTTGCAGAACTAGGAAGGAGGGTGGGCAGCACCTTGTTCACTTGCCAACATGGAATAATGTTGCTTATTACAAAATACTGAGGGCTCTGAATAAGAAAGAAGATAAGCTATGGATTAAGTGGATTCATGCTTACTATGTGAAGAACCAAAATGTGGCCACTATGGAAGTTAATGTGCAGTCCTCCTATATGTTTAAGAAATTACTGAAATGCAGAGATGAGATTATTTCTAAAGGACTATGGCAGCAGTTGTTGGAAGATGATAAATTCGACAAGTAGGCTGCTTATACTGTTATCAGGCCGCCAATTCCCAATGTTGAATAGAGAGAAATGGTCTTGCATAACAAGGCGACTCCTAAGGCCCAATTTTGCTTGTGGTTAACTATTTGGCACAGACTAGCTACAAATTAAAGGTTGCATCAATTCCATTTGATTGATGACTTGAAGTGTGAGTTTTGTAGCTGCGATGTAGAGGATATTAACCATCTCTTCTTTACTTTCTCAGAGATATAAAAGTGTTGGTCTGCGTTATTAGCCTGGTTCAGGATTCCTTTAATTGCAGGTGACTGGTCGACTATCATCTCTGGTTTGATACAGTTTGTGAAAGGAAAGAGTCCCAGAAAGAGAAATTTTAAAGCAATTTTCACAGAATTCGCTTATAGTCTGTGGATAGAAAGAAACAAGCGCATTTTCCAAAGCAAGAAGTGTCTATTGAATCAATTGCTGAAGGATTGCGTGTTTACTGCAGTTGGGAGATGCCTCTTAGATCCCAAACTGGTGCAAATTTGTAATTCTATGGATACATATCCAAGAACTTGAGTAGTGTAGGACTGTTTTGATGTATAACGGTTAGGTGTTATGCTTTCTTTGCATTGTGATGATGATCTTTATTGATTACTGGAATAAAACTATCTTTTGTTCCAAAAAAGAGAAATTTAAGTAATTAAATTAAAGGAAAATATGCATTTCTCTGTTAAAACCAAACACATAATTACATACATTCTTCCACTAGTATTTTTACCCTTACTCCCTAATTAAGGAAAATGAATTTTCACAAATATTTTATTTTAAATCTTTTGACTTTCTGTTAATTGTGATCCAAGTAAAAAGTTCTTACCTATATTTTGATGAATATTTATTTATTTACAGTAAATCAACCTTGTCTTTAATTTATTTGAAGTATCTATGACGGATGTTAATCCTAATTCATGCTAGTTCTTTGATGACTACATACTCCAACCGATACCCCCAAGTGGATAAGTCTCTCTTTCGGCTAGGGCAGTTGATTCAAATAATATTCATGGGGTGTGTTGTCAGTGTGAGTACTGTTCTACTGTTAGAAGTCAATTGACCATCTTTTATTGGCTAAAACCAAACATAAGTAATTGGGCATACATCCCGACCCAAACTCTTAACCAACTAACTTCGAATTTTATAACCATACATCATATTTTGTATGTAGCTTGGAATTTGTCCTTGATTTCGACTTCACACTCCATTCGCCCATGTCGCGTGCCAAGAAAATAATAACAGTCGAACTTTCCATGGGTGGATGCAGGTTACCAAAAAGGCTTTAGAATAAATCCAGAGTGCTTACTTATGGAAATGGCGGGATTTTGATAGTTTGTTTATCGGGGGTAAAGGATACTAAAAAATTGATGCAATTATAATTATTGATAAAAACATCTCTACACTTTCTCTCTTCCATCAACAACATTCTAATATATTAAAAAAAGAAATTAAAATCCAATTATATTTATTTTATATGGTTATGTTGACATTAAGATTTTAAGTTTCAGGTCTGTATGAGTCGATGTTTAGTTTAGAGGATCTTTGTCATATTTAACAAGAACTCTAGACTATATAATTTTTTGTAGAGTTGTTAAGAAATGTAATAGAGTATAGTATAGAGATATAGTTAAGTGAAATAAATTGTCGTGGTAAAGAATTAATAAATAATGTGAGTGAAATAATTATTAGATAAATAATTAATAAAATGTGAAAATTATAGAGATGTTTGCTTTATGAGGGTAATTGTAGTTTAAAAAATTGAATATATTTAAATGCACATTTTTTAATAAACGCTCAACATGGCAATATGCAACATTAGTGGTGGGATAGAGGGAGAAGTATAGTTTACATGAATTTTTTCTCTCACATTTTATATGCATTTATATATAGATGTGGGATATACACGGTTGCAAATGTTATCTGTTCATTTATATCATCATTTACGCTTCTTACGCATGTAAATTTTCTCAACTTTCAGTTGTTTCACTCTTAGAATATTTTTCAACTTTCTATATCTTTGCTCTTATGGACAAATTACGTTAACTTCCTTTTAGATTTTTTTCTGATTATATCCTTTTAGATATTTTAATTACATATTAGTATCATTGTATAAGGTAAACACGTCCTTAATGTTTATTTTGCATACTGATTCCTTGGAAACTAGGTTGGTCAATTTCATTTTTATGTAAGTTAGTTAGAGTTGTTGGGTTAAAAATAAAATTTTCAAATTTTGGAAATTAAATGTGATTCTTGAATGCAATGATGTTGTTTTATTAATTGATGAAATATAACGCACCAATTTGAAATGGACACATCTAAAATAGGGATTCAAATGGGTCGGGTATCGCCTTGGGCCTGATGTGCTCAGTGGGCATCCATTTAGAGTTTTTTCCATTCAAGGCTTGATTTTGGAATTGTAATAAAAAAAGGGGTTAGTGGTTTCAAAATTTAATTAAAAAAGGGTCTTGTGGCATTTCTGCAATTAAAAAGTGTACTAAATTTACCAATATACCCTCAAACTACTATTTTCGGATCTAAATCTTCTCTCTCCCCCTAACTCATCTTCCTCTCTCTAAACTCTCTCCCCCACTTCCATAGGCGGAGGTGGTTGTGGTCAATAACGGTGGTAGTTTTGTGGTGGTGGTCAACAACGGTGGTAGTTTTTGTGGTGGTGGTGCCCGTGTGTGGTGATAGGGAGTGTGGTGGCTGTGTGTGGTGGTTGGAGGCGTGTGGGTGGTGATGGTTGTGTGTGGTGGTGGTGGCCGTGTGATGGGTGGTGGCGGTGAAAAGGTGCATCGGTGGTGGTCAACGGGTGTTGGGTGGGTGGGGTGTTGTGTTACCGTAGCAGGACAACTTTTACATGAAAATCAACGTAGTTTGTGTAATGTTACATGTATATGCCACTTCCTGTAGATGGGGATATACAATTGGGTGTATTGGAGTGATAAGGTGGTTTGGGCGTATTTGTAATTATAAGGTGGTTTGGGATTAGTGTAGGAGTATGAGTAGGGTATGTTAGATTTGTCGTTTCAAAAAAAAAAAAAAAAAACAATTAGCATGTGAAAATACAATTGATCTTAATTTCAGCATATCAATTCAGAAAAGATACATGTTGTGAGTTGTGACCACAAATTCAATACAAATAAATTACAAAATGTCACAAGAGTTTACATAATGAATGGGAAAAAATCCTATTACCAAATGGAGCTCCTTTTTTTTATTATTGGTGTTGGATACCAATGTTTTGGTGTTTGACACCACCTTTTTGGTGTTCGACACAAAAAGATGATGTCCAACACAAGAAAAATGGTAAAAAAATTTGCATTGTTTGGTAAAATTAAAAAAAATGGTGTTAGAATGTAATGGAGTTTACCAAATGGTAGCCGTCCGAATGACAAATTTTGGAACAAATTTTTATACTAAGAGCTTGTTTGGTTTGGACTAAAAAATAGTAAAACTAGCATTTTCTGGGAAATGGAAATGTGATCCAAACATAGAACTAGTAAAAGTAGGAAATTGATATTTTGGTACTAAAAATGTCCTAGGAAATCTAATATACTTTTAAAGATTTAAAATAGCATCATAAATCATCTCCAGAAGATCTGATGCACTTTGTTTAATTAAATTATTCATTCCTATCTATTTTTGTCATTTGTGTGTTGTGTTCCTTTTTTTCTTCATTCCATATGCTCAATCTTCATCTATTATGCGGGTTTCTTCAACACCTCACTGTCGCTTCTTACCGGACTCCCCCATACCATTTATCAACCCACCATTTTTCTTTGTCTTTCTAAATTCAATCACAAATTAAACCTTAAATTAAAAATAATTAATCACAACATCACAATTTCCTACCTTTAATGGTATGGATGGGTGCTGGAGTCGGGGGAGCGGTGGGGGCGGATGAGGGTGTTGGGAGGAGATGAGGTGGGTGGGAGGGAGGAGAGGCGGTTGAAGGAGGTGTGCAGAGGAGGGTGTTGGGAGGAGATGAGGTGGGTTTTATTTTTAGTTTGAGAGGCGGGTTTATTCACACCAATGGAAAAAGATAGACGAGGAAGAAGAAGATTGGGAAGGTAATTAATATGTTGAACGAGGATAAAATGGTATTTCATGTGTAATTGGAAAATCAGAAAGAGAAAAAGTGAAAACCAATCAAGGATTTGGGCTAGAAAGATAAAAGTGTGAAAATGTAAAAACATTTCCAAATTAGATTTCATGACCCTGGTCTGACTTTTTTCACATTTCCTAGCTAATCAAAGAAATATGGCAACATTTTAGCAAAACATTTCATTTCATTTTGCATAGTGAATAAAACGAACTCTTGTTCAGTTGTTTGATTTTCTTTTTTGTTAATCATTTTTCACACAAGTTTCGAAACAAAGCGAGAATGTTCCCCGTTGGCAACAGGCCTGTTTTTGAAAGTAAGTTCTACCAGCTCACTGTTGATGGGGACTTCAACAAAACAATCAGATTATTATTAACAATCGGGCGATTAAACTGGTGAACCAACCACTCGACCTCCAGCAATAGAGAATCTAAAAAAAGCATGCTTCAAAATCAACCCAACTAAATTCAATTCAAGGGGACAAGAATGAGACTAGACAACTTATACGTGTCAAGTTCTCGTTTCCAATTCTCCTTCAACATCCGTAGATATATCTTTAGAACAGATATGGTCGAGACGTAGAATTCTTTATAAATATTTGACCCAGAAAACATCACAAATAGCAAGTAAACAAACACAACACATACAATAACATAAACAAATCCCACAAAGTCAGAATACAAATAATCCACATGGACCACAAAATCCCTTACCCAACGGCCTCCCATACCAAACCCACCCACGTACGTACAACACTACCGCCACGTGTCAAGACCGCAGTTGTTTAGGAAGCAAAATAAAAACAGTACTAGTAGTAAAAGAAGACTGAAAAGTCAACACATCAACCAAACACGAAATAAAGCAAAACACCGATAAGAGGTTAATTAATGGCAGATTCTTCCATAATCCGAACTAGTACCGCTGATCAAAAGTCTTTAAATGACATTAATGGCTTAACAACTACTGCCATATTTAGTTAATCAGAAGTCTACTACCATTACCCAGATCTAAAACCTAATCAAGCTGCTGCAGCATCATCAGCCTTCTTCGCAACAGGGGTGCAGATCATCCAAACATTGCCAAACGGATCCTTCACCTTCCCCACGCGCCCACCACAGCACGCGCCTTCACCTTCCGAGATTTCACCCAAAGCAGTAGCACCAGCACCAACAGCTTTCTCTATCACAGCTTCAACATCTTCAGTCTCCAAACAGTACACACCAGTCACAGCAGCTTGGACACTACATACACAAAACACCATATAGGAAAAAAAATCATCAGAACATTCCTTCACTGACAGATTTTTTTAAATATTATATAAAAATGAAAACGAAAAGCAATTTCACATGCATTCGAGAACTAGAATAGCTAAAACATACTGAAAACCCAAGGATCCGTCAAATACTATTCAATTTCACACACATTCGAGAACCCTAGCTAGAGAGAAAAGGTAATAGGTGCTCAATTTCACATGCATTAGAGAACAGAAGTGCAAAAACGGACTGAAAAGGTAAGGATCTACGAAATAAGGAGCTGAGTACTCAATTTCACATGCATTAGAGAAACAGAAAGGCAAAAACAGACTAAAACAGCAAGGATCTATGAAATAGGAAGCTAGAGAGAGAAGGAATTACGGAGAAGAGTCTTCAACTAGGTCAGAGACAACAAACACGAACGATCCGAGCTTCATCTCAGCCGAGAGAACCAGCGGCTGCTCCTGCTCCGCCTTGCGCTTCGGATGGCTCGATCGGCTCACCTCCTCAGCGCCAAACGCCGATTTGTAGAACTGAACAGCTTCATTAGCCTTGGGAGCCTCCACGACCAGCCACGGCTTCATCGCCGAGAAAGCCACCGCCGGAGCAGCCACCTTGGAACCGTTGTTGTTGTCATCGGCAGCAGCAGCTGCTACACCACCGTTGTGTGCCTCTTCAGCCATAGCTAGCTCGAATTTTGAAAACAGAGAGACAAACAAACCCTAACAGTAATTGAAAAGGAGAACAGTGAGAGAAATGGTGTGTGGAAAAAGGATAAAGGAGGAGAGGGGTGTATTTATAGGAAGCGAAGAAGCGGAACCGTTTCGGGGATAATGCTGTGGATAGTGAGACGTGGTTGCTGTGTGGGACCTTGATTTTGTCACTATTTGCAAGTTTGGGCTGGTTAATTGACCTTGCTGGGGAGTCCTATTTACAATGTGTGCCACGGCTTTAACTACAACGGGTGAAAATCTGTCAGATGGTTTTGATCCGATGGTGGAAATTGAATTGGTGGTACGATTTGCTTGGGAAATTCACCTCGCGTGATGATTTCCTTTTACCTGTAAATGCAGCTTTGCACTTTGGAAATGACAAAACTGGCCTCAAAAGTTAAGGCTCACAGCTTGTGAGTACGTCTAGGATTGATGATGGGTGTGTGTCTAGTCTAGTTTACTGTTTGGTGACTGGCTTGTGAGTCGTGACTAATTTTCAATCGATGATTTTTCAATTTCTTTTAGTTTATATTGTGTTTTTAAGACTATTTTTAAGTTTACATGCAATCAATTTCATATCTTCGTCAATTTTCACTCCAACATTATCTTCAACGAGTCCGTGAGGAATTAATACGTATAAAATAAATTTCATTTGGCGATCCCTTACAAACTCGTTGGAAGATGTTGGAGGGAATGTTGAAAAAGATCTCATCTAGTTTACGGGTGCGATTGTTTTGGCAAATCACATGTGATATGGCGTTTTTGGGCGTTGACTGCCTCAATACACGCGCTTGGTTTGCATTAGACGACATGTATTTCCATTTCTGGGCTGCCCAAATTTTTTTACTTTTTTTACTGGAAT
Organism: Plantago ovata; assembly: GCA_028274465.1. Classification (NCBI taxonomy): domain Eukaryota; kingdom Viridiplantae; phylum Streptophyta; class Magnoliopsida; order Lamiales; family Plantaginaceae; genus Plantago; species Plantago ovata. The sequence continues at coordinate 80,155,316 of CM051458.1, forward strand.
GTGATGAAATCAAAGCTGGGGATGTATTCTAAATGCACGGCTCACCCCCTGCAACGCAATACATCCCATTGTTGTATTTTCAGACACTGTTTTTTATCCCATATTTGTCCCTGTACAGTAATTTTTTTTTACCAAAGTGCCCCTGAGAACCCTACAAGGATGATAAGGCCACATATATATACCCCTTTTCTTGTTTCTGCCGGAAGCTGGGGAAGGGAATCAGAAGGTATAGAAAATCGCCGAGTCTGTGTGTAATTTTTATATATTGTTCAAAAATCGATTTCTAATATAATTTCGGTTGATTTTCATTTTAGATCTACACGGGTTTGCCTACAGGCGGTGGAAATTGGTGAAGGTATGTCCTCAAGTATCCAGTTTTAATTTCAAAGCTTAGCATTTTATGTTAGTAGTTTTGATAGATGGCATTTATATCGGTGGAGTAATAGAATTACTGAACTTTTAGCGTATTTAATTTGAAGGAATATTTGTTATATAACATCTCTCTGTTCAGATTTAATGATACTTGACGTCATAAGGGGTGGATTTTTTTATGTCTGTTAGTCTTTCTAATTCGAATTTTCTGTTGATATATATAGAAAAAATTTGATTGGATTGGTGAGCTTCATATTGTAGACATTTATTTAGAATTTAATTGTTGTATGTTTTGGAATATAGCTAAAAGGATGATGATTGTGGAAGAAAATCGAGTAGGTTTGCTCCATACGTACTTTGTTGTTAATCTAGGGATGATGCTGGCTTTGTTTTGGCACTATATACACTACAAAAAACTAGGCCTTTAGCGACGGAACAATCCGTCGCTAAATAAGGCCGATCGATCGCTAAATCTCGCTAGCGACCGATCGGTGTTTTTAGCGACGGATAAAATCGTCGTCGCTAAACCGTTGGTCGCTAGCGAATTAGCGACCGATGAGGAATCCGTCGCGAATTTGCGACGGATTAGCGACGGAAAATAAGGTTGACTTTTAGCAACCGATGACTTATCCGTCGCTAAAGTCACCGGACTTTTAGCGACGGATGAGTCTCATCGGTTGCTAAATATTAGCAACGGATGGGCCTTATCCGTCGCTAAAAGTCCGGGACTTTTAGCGACGGATAAGCCTTATCCGTCGCTGTATGTAGCGACGGATGAGCCCATCGGTTGCTAATTTTATTTTATTTTTTAAATTTTTAGATATAATAATGAGACTCAAAATCAAATGCAACCTGTTTAGTTAAGCAACATGTTACAGAAATTTTATAGACCAAATAAACCAAAAAATAATTCAAAAAAATCATAATAAATGTACCAAAACCCTCCATACATATAATAATAATCATACGTACACAATACTAATCCAAAATAATATCATAGTGTACACAGTATTCATGTAGAAAATAGTAAATAGAGTCGAAAAGGATAGGGGATCATGGAGAGGTAGGTGGGGAAGGTGGATCCATCCCCAGCTTCGCATACAGCTGAGCAAACATATTATCATATTGAGCCTGCTTCGCAGCTAGCCTCTTCACCTCCTCATCCCTCTCCTGCAACTGAAGTAAGAGGGCCTGCTCTCGAGCGGAAGCTGCTGCTGCTGCTGAAGATGATGAAGATGTACTGGCACGGGAACGACGAGTCGGCCTCAAGTCCAATTCAGGGACGGCTGCTGCACTCCCAAGTCCCAAGCGACGGCCCTTCTCGTCTGGAGGATTCACCTCGAGGAAAATGGTATTCATTTCCTCAACAGTGAGATCCTGATCACGAATCCTGTCCTCGTAGGCCGTCTGAAATTATAAATCAAGAGTATAAGGTGTTAGTTATGTTGTTAATTAGCTATGAAATCATCAGTATTTAATAAACACATGTATTGTAGATACTTACCGCAATTGTTTTGGCCTCGTCACACAACCACTGTCCGTCCTTGGCCTTCTGAGATCTCGAGAACAGGGTGAATAGGAGACTCTCCTTATCCTTCAACTGAATGACACATGAAAGCATCATATACTTAGTTTGAAAGTTCGAAATGCAAGTAAATAACAAGTATAAGAATGATGAATTCACAAAGTTAATATACTTACCTTCTGCCTCACATGTGCTGTAGCGATCGACTCAGAGCCAAAACGGTGTGTCACCAGGGTACGTGTCCCATCATTCGGCTGCTTCTTCCGGTTCTCAGTGTTCTGGTCAGCCTGCGCCTGGACTCTCGCGTCAACCCAATACACCTTCCACGCCTCCCAAATTGCATCTCCGGGCCAATCACTGGTACGTGGACGGTCTTCTTTCCACATTTTCTTCAGGCTATGAACCATGCACTTGTAAAGGGCACTACCGTGAGAGTTGAAGCTCCACCAGAGATCCATCAGCAATGCTTTCGGAAGGAAGAATTATTTCTACACAATTACAAATAAACATCGAAACACATACGTTGGTGAATACTTAAAAAACATTCAAGTATAACAAGGGGAGCTAACATGTATCAAATATATAACAAGGGAAAACAACATCTATTCAGGTATATCGGGTTGTTAACAGTCATCTACAAACAAATAAGGACGCCGCCTACCCATCATGCATGAACGGTCTACACGTAATGGATGCCGCCTATCCATTCTAGTTCTAAACGCGGTCAAGCATATAATGGGTGCCGCCTACCCATACATAAATATGCGGTCCGACATATAAGAGGGCGCCGCCTACCCTCGCATGCATAGCGGTCGAACGGAATGTAAAAACATGGTATTTAAACATGCATATATTAACTCACCCTCAGCTCCTCGAAGAGCTCTCCCTTAATTTGGTCCGGGATGCAATGCCACTGGCTGCCACCCTCTTGCGGTGGGACCATTCTGTTCCGTATTATCGAACTGAGTACTTTAGCAGCGTGCTCCCCATACAAACTGTGAAGAACAGGTAAGTCAATAATGACAAGGTTAGTTCGGTATATATATATTAAAAGTTCGTAAATCAGTTAATGCCTAATACTTACTTCTCTCCATTGGGGTAAAGAAGGACAGGGCGACCATTCCACATAAGACCATCTTCCGGCCTTTGAAAGGGACAACCGTCGTCTGGAACGTGGGCCCACGGGTCGTGGAGGGAGGAATGAGGAGTCGATCCCCTGCTCGACCCAGGTGGAGTCCCTAAAACAGTAGGGGAGCCCTGATCGGTCTCCGATCCGTCGGTATAATTACCTATATTTATCTATATTTCCATTATACTTGTACAATATTCATAATAATAACTAATTACAATACACTATAATTACATATATTTTTCATTATAATTATGCAATTTGCATTATAGTAACAACTACCAATACACTATAATTACCTATATTTATCTTTCTATTTCCATTATACTTATGGAATTTTCATTATAATAAAAACTTGCAATACACTATAATTACCTATATTTATCTATATTTTCATTATATTTATACAATTTTCATTATAATAACTAATTACAATACACTATAATTACTCATATTTCCATTATAATTATACTTATGCAATTTTCAAATCTAATTAGTATATCCCAAACAAACTACACTAATTGAACAAAACTAACTACGTAGATAATCCCAAACATAATTGAACCCGATTGAAATCCTAAAGATAATCAAACCCAATTCAAATCTCAAACATAATCGAACCCACTACATCCCAAAACATCCCAATTGAACAATACTAACATCAAAACTAGCTAATAAACCATAAAACACTTCAAAATTGAAAAAAATACCAAATTTACAAAAGTTAGATTTCGAGATTAGTACCTTTAATTGCGGAATAAATAGAACAACCCACTTCAAATTGAATGTCTCACTACGTTCCTTGTTGAATTGGCTTCGATTTGACACCAAGATTGGAAGAAATGATGGAGTATAAGAGAAGATTGGAATTGGAGAGAAGAAGTGAGAAAAATGGAGAAGAAGAGAGAAGAGAGCAGAAATGCGTCTCTGCTTGTCGTCCGCCGGTGATGAAGACAATTTAGCGTCATCCGTCGCTAAACAACGACCGATCGGTCGCTAAATAGCGACGGATGACGTCATCCGTCGCTATATTTAAAAAACCTTTTTCTTTTTTTTTTCTTGGGTCAACGTTTAGCGACGGATGACTCATCGGTCGCTAAATAGCGACGGATGAAGTCCATCGGTCGCTAAATATAGCAACGGATGATTTATCCGTTGCTATTTTGCGACGGATGACTCATCCGTCGAAAATACTTCACGCCCTAGTACGAATTGAGTTTGTCCGTCGCTAGTGGCAATTTATCCGTCGCTAATTCACCGATCGGTCGCTAATAGTAGCGACGGATCGATCGGTTGCTAAGTTCGGTTGCTGATTTCTGTTTTTCTTGTAGTGATAAGAAATGTTAGGCCTCGACTACCAGTTAAGCGTAAGAGAGGTAGACTATATGGAATCAATAGCAAGAAAGAAAAACAGAGAAAATATATGACAAGGTTGACTGAGTTAAATGATGTGGATTGCAAGAATTCTCTGAGAATGAGTAAGGCATCTTTCAAGTCCTTCTGTTACCTACTTGAAAACAGTGGTGGTCTGAGGGGTTCTTTGCATGTAACTCTTGAGGAAAAGGTAGCAACATTCCTGGCAGTACTTGGCCACCACACTAAGCACTGGGTAGCTATGTTTGCATTCAGACGCTCCGGTCACACAGTTAGTATATACTTCAATGAGGTGTTGCAGTGTGTATTGAGGTTGCACAATTTGTTGCTTGCACCTGCTGTGCCAATAAGTAAAGAATGTGTTGAGGACCCTTGGTGCTATTTCCAAGTATTGTTTTGTGGTTATTTATTGTTGTCTATTTATGGATGAGTTTGTAATAGGTATTTTGGAACTGACTAAAATGGATCTTCTTTGCAGGGTTGTGTTGGTGGTCTTGATGGCACATACATAAAAGTTAAGGTCCCAACAGTAATGCAGAAGAATTATAGAAACCGGAAGGGATTCTTATCCGTCAACGTACTGGGTGTATGTGATAAAGACATGAAGTTCATATACGTATTAACTGGGTGGGAGGGATCTGTTGCCGATTCAAGGGTTCTAAGGGATGCCATGTCAAGATCAGTAGGTGGATTCTCAGTTCCTCCAGGTACTTTACCTATTACACTGAATCTACTTGTCTGAATTTATGAATTATAATACTTTATGCAATAATTGTGTTTCTTCCAACATTCTTGTATAGGTAATTTTTATCTAGTTGACGTTGGTTACATGAATGCTCCTGGTTTTCTGGCACCCTTCCGTAAGACTCGGTACCATTGATGAAACGGTTTGTCAGACTCGAATTATTTAGCTAAAGGCAATTCACAACTACAACGAAAACCGTAGTGTAGCAGTAGAATAACCTCGAGTGTCGATCTCTAAGGACTATAACTAGTTTTATCAAATCTAATTTAGAATATAAAAACAGCAGACGATATAGCAAAGGTTTTTCTAACAGATAATGGAGATTGATGATAGTATCCATGGGTCCATCCCTACTCCATCTTCGTACCTTGGTAAGTACCTTATCATGGACTCCGTCACCTCATACCTCCTTAACTCATCTTCCAGGTATACGGAAGATCCTCTCCTCACCTGCGAGAATTGGGGTGTCATGCGAGCGCGCATGGTCATCATATCTGTATTTCTGTAGTAAGAGCAACTCAAAACTAAAAATTAGTTCTATTAGCGTAATCAAACACAATATCACCAAAAATTCCGAGAGCACAAACACGCAAGGTAACCAAGATCAGATTAGATCAATTTACTGAAGAAGATAGGAGGAAAGAAATAGGGTAAGAAAGTGAAATTTTTTAGAGACAATCCAAGAGCTGTTCTTGGGGTTGAATGCTGAAAATATAAACAAATTAAACAGAAAAAAGGAGTATAGTCCCCGGCAGCGGCGCCAATTTGATGAAACGGTTTGTCAGACTCGAATCAGTCAAATAAATTTGTTATTCAGCCAAAGGCAATTCACAACTACAACGAAAACCGTAGTGTAGCAGTAGAATAACCTCGAGTGTCGATCTCTAAGGACTATAACTAGCTTTATCAAATCTAATTTAGAATATAAAAACAGCAGACGATATAGCAAAGGTTTTTCTAACAGATAATGGAGATTGGTGATAGTATGGTCCTTCAAAGCATAACGGGTTAATAATCATGCGTAAATTCCTCGGTTTTGCATGGAGATCTTTGATCAATAAATTGTCCTGTTGCAATTATCACACACTGCGAAGATATAGATTCTGATAGGTCAAACACTATTGTCCAATTGTGTGCAATAATTAATCAACATACGAAGATATAGGTTCCGCTAGATCAAAGAAATAAAGCAATAACACGGAGTATAATGCGCGATATAGCCATTAGCATAATTATCAACCCTTCGCTAAGAATTCACATACTATCACCAATGATAAGTTTAGCTACTCATAGTTGTCACGCAATCAACAGAAATCATAGAAGAAAACATGTTGAAAGATATATAAAAATAAGTAGAAAAACTGTAAGATACAATGTTACCGAAGGTTGTCAGTCTCCGAAGAATCGCGATCTTACAAGCTCCAAACTGCTATGAAAAAGTATCTCCTAAGCTATGAACCCCCAGAACAGGCTCTGGGAAGTTCCTACCTAAAACTACAGAGAAAGGTGAGAGAATAGGTCTGGAAAAGTATGAATTTCGGAGAAAAACTGAGCAACTATATATAGTGTTCGAATTTGTGTGGGGCGAAGGGCCCCACACACCGGGCGAGTCGCCTGGTGTGGGGCGATTCGCCCCACGTCCCGGGTGATTCGCCCGAGAGGTTTTTTTCGGGATATTCCGCGTTTTCGACGCGTTTTTGGATTTCTTCCCCTTTTCGGACTCGGTTTCTGACTTCTAGTGGCCTTCTAACCTCCAGATTCGACCCCTAGACTCCAAATCCTATCCGGAAACCTTCAGATACTCCAAATAGGCCTCTAGAACACCAATTCCTTGTCAACTTCAATATAATTGCCCGGAAATCCTCGTTTTTCAACCAAAACCTGTAAAATAAAAACTAAAGGGAAACGTGACACTATTGTAATAAAATGCACTAAAATATAGCTAAATTACCATAGAGGATAGCTAAAATAGGTTAAAAAGACCTAAATGAAAGTGTAAAATACACATTCATCAACCATGTGAAGGAATGGAGTGAAAGTAGGATGCAACCGAAGAATCCAAAAGATTACTTTAATCTGAAGCATGCTCAAGCACGTAATGTTATAGAGAGAGCATGGGGTTTATTGAAGAAAAGGTTTGAAATACTCCGGGAACCTTCATGCTATCCTTTGGATACGGCTAACGACATCATACTTGCTTGTTGTCTAGTTCACAACTACCTGAGACAGATTGCAAGTGATGATCTGCTGCAAGATGAGAAGGATGTTGAAGATGATCCGGCATCAATTTTAAGTGATGATGAGATAGAGGATATTGATGTTGATGGAGGACAGGGGTCTAGACCCATAGATTTCTTGAGAAAATGTGATGAGTGGAAGCAGTACAGGCGCAACCTTGCTGGTATGATGTACTACTCGTACAAGAAACGGGCTACATATCGGAGAATGGCCGGAATTAGTAGAATTGGTGTGTTTAGGAGGGGGGTTACTTGAGGAGACGACGTTTTATATAGATTGCAACGACATTTAAACTACATACAAGTTTTCAATAATCTGTTTCTGTCCTAGATGTTTGGATTGTGATTGTAATATATGTGCCTGCAGAACGGAGTGTTTATGTTGAATGGTTTGGTGCCATATATATAAAAAATTTGGCATCTTCTTCTATCATGACATGTGCTAGTAATTTAAGTATATTCTTCATATGTTTATCAAATGTTCCTTTGTTTTTTTCATTATTATATAAAAATTTGTACATGTGGTAGTTGTTGTCCATATTAAGGTAATTCATGAATTTGTTATGAATATTGTTATATTTACTTGTGTAGGAGGTAATGGATCTTGAAGACTTTAATGTACCAGAAACACAAATTGGTGGGATGGATAGCTTAAATGATGAATTTCTTGGAAGTCAACATCCAGATGAGACCCTTGGTGCAATACCTACTCCCTCACAGGTTGTTGACAAACCTGTTTTAGGTGCAAGGAAGAAGAGAGCTGCCAATAGAGTAAGAAAGGGAAAAAAAACTGATCCAAATGGTGCATCCATTACTGCTACTAAGATAAAGACAAGGAAGTGGCAACCAAATGAGAAGGCTGAGCTTATTGAAGGGCTTAGGAAAGCTAAACTAGCTGGGTTCCGGACAGAACAAGGCTTCCGGGCTGGTGGTCTTAACTATCTGCAAGTCCATTTGGAAAATAAGATTCCAGGACGTGGTTTGCTTGTACTCCCCCATATCACTAACTTGCTTCGTCAATGGAAAGACAAACATAAGGAGTTGTTGACTACAAAAGGTCGAAGTGGAAATGCTTGGAATGATGCAACAAAGAGCTTCAAGGATTGTCCTCCTGAAATTTGGTCAAAAATCACCAAGGTACTAATCTTAATGTTTTTATATTCCATAATAATATGAAAATATATATAACAAACCTTGACCTTATTATATTAAAAGTAGTGACTAATATGAAGTTCTGAAATTTGGTTAGGACTTTCCCAAGTGGGAAACCTTGAGGTGTGAGAAGTGGATATATTTTAATGATTGGTGCGAGATTTTCGGGACTGACATCGCTACCGGCAAGAGATCCAAAGTCTTTGGTGAAGGCCTTACCAAAATATGTGCTGGTGATCGTTTAGGCATAACTTCTGAGGATTTGAACGTCGGATATGATCTAGGTGATGACAATGAAGATGAGGTAACACAGCCAGGAAAAGTTGAACCGAATGATGTTTGCACTAGAGTTGATGGAAAATCTCATTTGGAAACTAAACAAACTCGTTCCTACATCCCGGACTTTTGTGAGGCTAATGTGATCCCAAAAAAGCGTAGAGTTCGTTACTCCGGTGAAGCAGATGTTGCATTTCTTGAGATGATGGAGGGATTCATTAATGTGAGTCAAGAAGCACTAAGCTTATTTAAGTCACCAAGCTCACAGTCTGCAAGTACTTCTACCGGTACTGATGATATCAAGGAAGAGATGGAGCAACTTAATGTTGCATTGAACAAGTTCACAGGCCTGACATCCGATTACAGAGTTGCATTGGTTTGAAACTCGCAGGTGATGCAAATGTGCACAAGTATTTCTTGAAGATGTCCGAGGCCGATCAGTTCACCTATCTTACTATTTAGATCAAGGAGATTGCGGGAGAAGCAGAAGTCTAGAGGCAATTTGCATATCCATTAGTATGAACACTTTTGTTATAAAAATAAGGTTTACAAACCCCTGACCCCGGAACATTTTGCACGTAGTGATAGTGTATATGTCCTAGAGACAGCCTTTACTAAGGGCATGGTGCCCTTATAGGGGGCATATATGTACTGTTACACAGGTCAACGTAATATAATATATGTTTGTTGCATTTTACTATTGAGTATCGCTTTCATATTTATATTACACCAGGCTGCAGCATGTCATATCTTTATTACTGTTTGTATTGATATTAAACATGTCCCCTCGGATAGATGACCGATCACACAGTTAGTGGGAGCTATGTGAGTTATCATCTATCCCAAACTCTCCCTAGTCGTGGTTCATCTCGGATGTGGGGGTCTGAATGAACCTGACAAGACTAGTATGCGTGGAGGTTATACTTGTTGGAGCAAGTGTGAGCCGATCCCACCGCCACGGAACGGATTGTTGGACAATCAAGGAACGTTCCCATAACTGCGCATAGTTGTTCGAAGAAGCTTTATCGAACAATGGAAGTACCCACCGGACACTCCCATCGATGTATACTCTACACCGACGTGTCTATGGGAACCGGTGAGTTGTCGAAGTGATGTCATTCGTCCTTTGTACTTGCAGGACTTTATCATCACATTTGTTGCCCCATATCCTTGGTGGACCCGTCGATGTCAGCTCTGAATAAGCAGCTGACCTAAGACACGATCCAGGATTATGGCTAAATACAAATGGGGCGATAAGTGATTCTGTGAAGGATTCATCTCTCAAGTGTAGCACAGGAGAGCACTGCTCATAATCTGCATAGTTGTGTTGGTAAAGTCACTGGCCAGTGCAAATGATATATTATGATGGTCATAAGTATATCTTAACCAAGCAACTCCCTGAGACGCCCGTGGATGTATTATTGGGATAGACACTTCATCGATCCTAGATACATTCGAGCAAGTCAGATGAAGGGACGTTACCATCGCCGCGTTGAGCGCGACAGGCTTCGCAACGAAAGGGTTAAGCTTTGAGAAACCTCTCAAACGTCCTCACGTATTAATATTGCAAATGGAACCGTCTAGGAATTTCATGTTGCCTAGTCTAGGACTTGCTTAATACGGTGAGGCCCTATGGGTCACACTATGTGGTGATTCAGTCTATCAGAATATCATTGAAGATGAAATCGCAATTAATTTGGAATTAATTGTGATTGATGGATTATAATTAATATGGAATTAATTATAATATTTGGTGGTTCAATTAATGATTTGGAATTATTAATTGAATTGGTTAATTAATTGTATTTTATGTAAATACAATTAAAGATTATATTATAGAAATATAATGGAGGTTTGATTAGAAAGGATATGTTAATTTAGAATTAACATATGCACTTGGGCAAAATCTACTTGGAGTTTGAATTGCCTTAGAACTATAAGTGGGTCCCAAAATTGGGACCCACCTACTGTTCCTAGGGGGGCGCGCGCATGATGGATAAGGGGAAGGAGTTCGACTCCTTCCTCTATTAGAAGTCCAAGGGATAAGTTAGATTTTCCTGATTGAGTTTTAATTTGATTGGGAATGAATCTAGACTTGATATTGGTTTCCTTGTGCGATAAGAATTAGATTCTTATTCCTTTACGAAGTCTAATTGCTTATGCTTTAGGCTTCTATAGACTACTATATATAGTGGACTATTAGAGAGCTTTACACATAGTTTTGAACACAGTTATTCTACCCAGTTTTCTTAGAGAAAATAAAAGTTCTTCCCTCCTCCCTTAGCCACCCACGCGCGCGCACCACCACCGGAGGAATTGCCGCCCCGTCTTTTTGGTCACATAAAGAATATCCTAGCATTCTTCCGATAGGCTGTTCATCCGTGGATACCAAGGTTGAGGTTCTAGGAGCTGGAAACTAACTCTTATTGTCTTGCAGATATAAGGAGCATTGTAGATATCTTCGACTTCGACGAAGGAGAAGATACACCGGATTATTACGAAGACTTGGAAGCTGCTTTGGAAGTAAGGTTAGTCTTCTAATTGACGTGTTTATATATATACGACATATGCATAATCAATTAACCTGTATGTTAAGAAATTTTTTGAAATTCCGCTGCGTACCCTAGGGGTAACTCTGACCGTATTTTCTTACACGTAGAAGTTAATCTGGAATCTGTCCTTGATACTTTGTAGCACCTAAGTATGTTTGGAACATACATTGTATCTAAATCAATGGAATTAGTGTACTCCCTAATTCAGTTCAATAAATTGGATCATTTAGTCAGTTAATGTGCTCTGGATTTCTTATGCACATATGTTGCAAACTATTGAAATAAATACATATGAATCACATGTTTTGCAGCAGAAATCTTATATAATATCATCAAGAAAATGTAGAAGAATAATATGAAAGGGTTCATTAAGGTAATTAAACAACACAAACATCACATTTAATCAACCAAGTCCCACTCAACACTTCATTACATATTTATTGATATTACTAATACATCTAAGTTATGCACTAAGATGTCCATCTTAGTACTTAGGATTCTAGCTATGTGGCAGTGGGACTTACTTACTAAAACAACTCATTTCTCCTTCTTGATACACTTCTTCACCAAATTTCATACTTACTAGTCTTCTCCACAGGGGAACTGCCACTTGAAGATCCGTTAGGGGATGAAACAGTGAAGTCGATGATCTTTCTCCTTGCAGCACTCTTTTCCGCACTTGCCTTTCTAGCAGCCATCCACTCTTTCTCAGTAACCATTTCGACACTTGGAGAGTTTTTGGCAGGAGAAGTGAGCCCCATGTCAAACTGAGCAGCTGGGAGATGATATACCTAGGTTCCACCCATGGGGAGATGGGATATTGTATTGAGCCGTAGATGGACGGTCCAGAGGTGATTTGGGAGATTGTATTGGAAACTTGTCAAGATCAAAACAACTTTCGAGTTTGATGCTGCTTCCAGAACTTGGTGACTCAATCTCTACCGTGTCAGATGCATAACCTCTCCTTGGACCTTCAAATATTGTCATCAAGTCAATCCACATTGGATCAGCAACAAGGAAATACCAAGCCACCCTATCATCCATCTGATATGAAATATACATAAAAAATGAGATTAAAATTTCATTGAAAGAAATTTTGTTAAATAATACTTTTTGATGCAAACTTACATCAATCAATTTCTCCCAAATACCATCTCCTCCCGAGAACTTGTTTGTGGCAAGATGATACTTCAAGTCCTTCTCGTTCATAAGGAGGCTACTGACGTAGTGCCGGTCGAACAGCTTGTCTACCACATCTCTAACTTGCTGCATTGAGTAGGTTGTCTTGTACTTCTGATTCACAGCCTCAGTGACAACATCTAAACCATAGTTCACGTGTTCAGGCCAGGACCAAACGTTGATATCAGTAGCCAACTTCTTCAGAGAGAACGCCACGAACTCAACATGTTCCTTCGGAAATTCCTTCTTGTATAGAACCAAATCGAGGGCCTTGTAGGCATTTTCATCGGAGAAAATGCCCGGAGCCATGGCAAGTGGAATGTTTTTTCTTTAGCAGCAATGAAGGAAATTTTTTTGGAGGAGTAGTTCTGTGGATAGTGCAAGTGTGAGTATGCATATTTGATCATATATATAAGCTCAATGGTGTGGTTGGACATTTAATGGTTACAACAACCACAATTGAATGGGGCAAATTTGATATTGTAGTCAAACTACATACAATATTACCTTTTCGAGTGTCAACGTATATACTTTTTGGGGGTCGTAGCGTACAATATAGCATGATATACCACACACGGTTTACAATTTAACCGATCGTTGTGATTTATACTATTTTAAGAAATCTAAAAAGTTGTTTTTATACTACAAATGTGTATAACGAGTAAACAAGTTTCTTGATCAATCTGCAATTTCTAAATCCTTTGCTTACGAAGTTTTGATTTTTTTTTTCTTGTTAAGTTTTGACGATCCCCTTGTTATAGGAACTATACGTTGTCTGTATAAAAAAAAACATTCTAACACTACTAACACGATACATTTAAAAGCATAAATACTACAGAAGCATGATCATTAAACTTAGGGATGGACATTCGAAGTCTTGGAATTGAAGAGTCTAGACATAACAAACCGGGTTACATACGAACTTCCTAAGAACAACTTATTATTTATTTGACAATAAACTGGTACTTCTGCACTTGATGATTCAAAGGGCTATGAACCTAATGTTAACGCAATTGCCAACATTATTTCCTGGAGCGGAACCACTTATGATTTGGAATTCTTGAAACCATGGACAATTGAGTTTCATCATAAACCTTGGAGGATTGACAACTTTAATTTCAACGTTCTTATCCCAGTGAACAATTGGCCGTTTGCAGTCATTGATATACCAACGTTCCCCTAGCACCTCCTGCCTCCCAATCTCATATTCACCCAACAATGATAGCTCTTTGTGCAACTCTGCGGCATCAAGGTGAAACTTCAATGGATCATACGGAACCCTGATCAAAGGAATAGACGGAGGTAACACATATCCAACAACGGGATCACCAGTGATAGTTGTGAATGTCAAGTAGTCGACATCTTGCATGTAAACTCGAGCAACCCACTTCTTGTTGAAGTCACAATTCTCCCACATCCCTTCCAAGCTACTGTCACCGGTTATTGGCACTAGTCCATTAGGAGCCTTATCATGAGGGTATTCGTGATACCACATCCTAGCAGGTAACTGTAGTTCAAGCAACATCATTTGAGTAGCATGGAACAACTCCGTCGTAGTGAACCTTCCCGGGTCGATATTGTGAATGTACCTTGTCCAGCCACCCTCATAACAAGTATAACCACATGGTCTAGTGATCCATCTCCCGCCAATGTTGATCTCAAGAGTTCGTAGTTCCAAAAGATGCCCTGGAATTTAAGATTATTAGAGAACGCTAAAATATTTCCCTATTTATTATTATTTAACCATTCATTAGAAAAAATAATTGCACTGAATAGAATAGAGCTTAAAAAGTAGTCCTACCGGTTTAGTTGAAATGTGAGTCCAAAAAAAATTAAAAAACAAGCTAATATATATGTCATGGTATCAAGAAAAAAAAAAAAAAGGAATTAAGGTGCAACCTTTATTGGATTCTGAAGTAGAGTAATAATCTTGTAGCATTTCAATTTAATTTTGATGTCAACTCCTACACCAGAAACCTTCATTAAATAAAGGCTGCTATATGAAATGACTGCAGCAACACACCAATTGTTTGATTATAGTACTACACTTCCCAGAATTTGGCAGTAAATACAATTCTACAAATGGAATAGACATGATCTTGTACTTATCTTTCAAAACAAACCAAAACAGGAATCATCTACAAACTAGCTTTATTTTGTCTGACTATTTAAGTGAAGAAAAACAGATTTAACAGTAGAGGACCAAAAAAATTTTAAGAAGCTAATCTTGTTGCTGACATTTACAACTATTCTTTAGCTATGAAACTTATATCAACACTACCTAAACATATGGAATCTTTGTCTAACTAATAAAGGAAGGAAAAGAGATTTTATAGCTCCAAATAAATCTATAATTGAGATAGATCATGCTACTGTTAGTATATGTGTTATTTAGGTTAGAACTTTGTATCAGCAAAACCAAAAGATCTAAAATGTCTTTATAAGTAATATTACAATGTAGAAAAGATTATAGACCTAAAAAAAAAAATAGAAAAGTGCTAGAGCATGCAGATGTCATTTAAGTATTCTTTCTTTGGTGAACTTTATATCACCAAAACCAAAAGCTGATCCTTGTGTTTTCCTAACTAAGAAAGCAAAGAACATGGATTGTATAGCAAAGAACATTAATACAGATCATGCAACTGACATGGAAAATTTCGTTTTTTTGCTTTGAATCTCTATTATATAGCAGAAGACAGAGACATGAAACTAAAGCATGAAACAATTTAGTTATTGGGGTCATACCACAAGGCTTCCTTGGACCATATGATAGTGCTCTCTTTAGGGGATAAGGAGATACTAAGCTAGAAACGTTCCCATTAGCAACAGTCATGATCTTCTCATACCCTTGGTGAGCAATTGTCAACCTGCAATCAAAGAAACTCTAAAGCTTCACTAGTAGCCTGATCAAGTAAAATGATGAAAGTGGTAGAGTAGTTGAGAGATATTGTTGTGAATCTTTAATGCAACAGACCATAAAGTGAAGTGATGTTTTACTTCACTGATTTGTTTTTTCTGTTTGTTTTGCTTCATATATTGTAATTTTTTTTTGTCTTTTCATTTGTTTAATATTTTTTGTATTGGAATACTCCACCTGAGCCAGTAGTTAATGTCAGATAACCGGCTGCAGCCATCAATGCTGCTCTTCTCACTCACGCTTCCTCACCTGAGATAGTTTGGAGCACTATCTCAAAGCAATCTTTAAAGTGTCTGCAGCACATTGGAATTAGTCTTGGCAAAATGAATGATTGTGGTTTAATTAACAAAGTATTGGGAAGACTAACTGTCTCATAACAGGTATACTAGTTCCAAGTTAATGGTATCAGAACACAAGTAGACAAAGTCCTTGACAATGCTTTTCAATACACAACAAATATCGATCACAGAAATTTCATCAGATACTCTTGTATGGCACCAACTGAAATATCAGTGAACACTACTTTATTTAAAGTTCAAAAAATGTTAACGCAAGTTGAATGATATCAGAGACTATAGTTATATGGTAGCACATTAAAATGTAGATTAAATTGCTTGGTCTATAGTTAAAAAATATATAATGCTAACACAAGATCATATAGCATTACAAAGTCACTGATTACACAAGTTCAATGATTTTTTTTATAGCAAAGTGACATTTAGGGATAGATTGCCATCATGAAGCTGTTTGACAAATAAAGTTAGTTCAATACTTAACAAGTGGGAGAGGCAGCACATCAAATGATCAACTAGATTGAATTAAGTTTTAAAGACCGTTCCATATTTTTGATGATTATAAATATATTGCATGGCTCTTCCTTTCATAAACAACACAGCACACATAATCGAAAGTAGAAAAAAACAAGAATAAATAGTTGCTAATAACTTTAGCAACCCCAAGGCATTCCAGAATCGGTTCTACTATGGCTGCTCCATTGTGTGCTTGTGGCGTACCATCACAAGGCTTCATGTCCATCACGGAAGCCAATCCTTTTCGCAGATTTGCAAAATGCAACTCAGATAAGGTTTCATACAAATTCATTTAAATATTGTCTTCATTAAAAAATTTGTGGCTAATAACAATTTTTTTTCATTTTTTTATAGACTTGTGGCTTGATGATTTGGATCGACAAAGAGTTGGACGAGTACTACAAAAGTTTGTTCTTTGAGTACATGAGGAACGAAGAGATTTTGGGAAAAGAGATTGACGATCTCACTACATATGCTTCCTACTTGCAAGGATTATTGATCGAGACACAATCAGACGAAGATAAATACTCTATGGGAGTTGAGAGTGATCCAGATGAAATTGAGAAGGACATGCATGAGAATGAAGAATATGAAAACAACATGGCTTACACTCCTCCAGAAGATATATGTACTAGAGGCCGTGCTACGGCATCTCAATCCGACGAGTCTAATGGAGTGAATCATGCTAAGAAATTTCAGTCTGACAAAGTTTTCATCATATCTTATGGCATCATCGTCGCTCTGGCTTTTGTTCTTTATCTATTCTCAAAGTAGAGCAATTAGTGCTACTTAACTAATATAAACTATGCTTCAATATTTTCACCAATAAATTATGTTTGGAGTGTAATTCTATGGTTTAAATGTAGTAAATCCGCTAGTATGTTAGCATATTTTGCAAATGAAAAATATTTATAACCGTTGCTCCATTCCATAGTGATATTCTGCTATTCTTTCATCTACAATTACCGTCAGATTCAGGCTTCATCATGTAAGTTTCTTTCATTAAAAATCAAATTAAAAAATACGTACAAACTTTGATAGGATATCTAAGTAGTCACACATAATAAAGATGATATGGACCTATTCATAGAGGTTATAAACAAACATGACAGATTTGGGAGGGAAAATTGTGAAATTGGAGGGAAAATTACCATGAAGTCAACAAATGTTATCTGACCACCCAAGTGGACACTTCAATACATCAATTCATCTATAAATTCACCATCACTCTGGAGACTTTGCATACTAACAAATAAATCCAAACATTAAAATCTATGTCATAACAAAAAAAAAAAAAAAAAAAAAAAAACAAAAAAAAAAAAAAAACTATGGCACTTCCCCCTCACACTTGCGGAAGTGAAGTCGTACATGAATGTGAGTGGCGTGGTCCTCATCCAGGTCGTCGATTCATTCGATGTGCAAAGTTTAAGGTCCAGCACCATCCAATCTATTCGTCCGTCGTTAGAATACTACGTGTTTGTATATAGCAATTTGTATAGTCAGTTATATTAAAACATTTACATTTGTAATTGATATTAACTTTTGTTCTTGTAAAAGGAGTCTGATGGTTGTGACTACGAGCATTATATTGACGAAGAGGCTCCAGCTAGGTACAGGAAGATAGTGAGGGGATTGGTTAATGGCCAATTTTCTCTAAGGGAAACCGTCACTGGACTATGTGAGAAGATCAACAGTCTTGAAGCCCAAATAATCACTAAAGATGCTATAATCAATGAACTAAAGGCACATGTTGAAGCAATGAAGGCCGCACTGACTTTTGCCGAAGAAAATTAGTTAAACTACATGATATGCAATTGAGTGTTTTGTAGTTTAAATCTATGTTTTTAGTAATCAAATCGCCTAAGTTGCGATCATGTATCCTAGTTTTAAGCTTTAATGATGTAATAATGGTAATGGAGTTGTTGGATGTCAATGTAACCTTACCAGAAAATAATTTAATGGAAAATCATCAGTTTTACCATTAAATTAGTATTCAACATTTCCTAAACACTAGCTTATGTAAACAATGAAACAATGTTTGTCATTATTAGTATATGCTAGTAACTTGAAGTACAGAATTTTAGATATCAGGTAGGATCAAGACACAATATATATTAGGTTACAAATGTTTGGATACCAACGGGAAAAATTTCTTAGTAAGCTAACATTTATATTTTGGTTAATAAACTACATAGGTACAAGTAACTTTACAAATAAAAGTATATAAAGTTCGTTGAATAAGTCGTATTCGATCGTAATCTATTTACTCGACATACCTTTTACATATCGTAAACTCTTATTTGGAGTAACGTAACTGACTAATGAGGTTGGTACAGACATTAAAAGACTAGCTTTTGTGTAGGGTATTGTCTTAATCACACTTGGTCAAATATACAAATCAAAATCAATTCATCGTCACAACCTACACCACTCAACTTAAGTTGATGTGATGTGATGACATGAATTATCATCACATTTAAGTAGTATTTCTAGATTTGAGTTTAATGCTACTCTCCACCCCAACTACTCATATTACTTCATCAAACTCAACCAATATTCATCCTCTATAAAATGATCAGCCGGAATCATTTCATTTGCTCATCTCACTCAACATTTAACTCCCACAAACTCATCACAACAAAATGGCTACTTCCCAATTCCCTCTTCATACTTGTGGAAACATGGTTCTCGGAAGATGCTCATGGACTACGGACCAGCCGGGAAGGAGATATGTAATGTGTGCTAAGTATGGGGTAAGAAAATGTTATTGCACCAACAATACTTGTCCATTCAATACTACAGATGATCACATTTGCCATCATTTCTGTATAATTTATCACTAAAACATTTTCTGTAATGTTTTTTTTTTTCCTTACAGCAACCAGGTGGATGCACATTCTGGGAGTGGACTGATCCGAAGCTCAGTGATTACTACCGCAACGTCATTGTTGCTGCTATCAATGATCAGATGCAAATGCATCGTGAACTCCTTGGATTAAGGGCATTGGTGACCCGCCTACAGAATCAACTACTTGGTCGGCAAGTCCCGTTCACCCCCCTTCCTCGCATGTCTGTGCATAATGCAATGGTAGGTTTGAACTTGAATGAGCCACCGGCAATGCCAATTCGTCTGAATTTGGGGTCATCTGAGGTCGGTCCATCCGGAACTATAATGTGAACTAATGTGGCAGCAACTTAAATCTCCAGCGTTCTCCACCTTTTGTCATCAATCTACCTAGTAATGTCATGGGGTTCATTCTGCAGTAAGCTTGTGTACAAACGAAGAATAAATGTATGAAAAAAAAAATATCATCACCGGGCAATGAAGCCTATTTTCAAATTTGGCAGAGTCATAATGTATTCGGTTATATTTGAAATGAATGAAGAATAACGTTGGAGATTAAAACTTGGTTTATATTGTTTGTTCGATTTCTTCACTATTATCCCCAGAACTTTAGAAAAGTTTGAAGAGTAAATTTAATCTCAAAATGCTTTGTTTCTCGATAAAGAGATGACACTTACAGTACTAAAAAAAATGGATAGCAGTAGTCGTAGGATTCAGTTCGTATAATTCAATCTGACGGCCAAAAAAAGAGTTTCGCTTTTTTTTTCAAATATATGACCAGTAATTTACAAAATCATCCTCTAATTTCTGTCAACTTATCAATTTAGACCCGTAGTCAATATTTAGTCAACCAGAAAAAGTGTGCTTCTCGTATCACATTTAAAAAACGTATTAACGTTTTTTCATCCAAAGTACGAAAACGAACTCACCATGAATTAGTTCGCGCATCCATCATACATAATACTCCACCGAACGGAAAGCTGCAACGGCTATATGACCGTTTGCCTATTCCTCCATCAATTCACATATCAATTCATTAACCCTAACCCCCAAATTACTTGTCCCAAATTCTCAAACTACATCAACACGATGAGCTCATCAAGTAGTTAAGAAAAATCCGAGAAACCTATAAGATGCTATTGCGGTGGTTTATCTCCTCTAGGTGTTTCAAGAACATGCATAAACCCCGCTCGCCGGTTTTGGGGATGCTGCAATTTCCCTGATGAGGTATGATTTTCTTCTATGAGTTGTAATTCCGCCCATTAATTTTCTTCGTTCAGTTGTACTTTCGCACATTTTGAAATACTATAATGTTTTCCGATTTTATACTAATATTTTGATAAAATTTCAGAAATCTATGTGTAATTATTTCAAATGGAAAGATGTAGAGATTGATGATTACTACAAGGATGTGATCGTAACAGCTTGGGATAAGGAAGTGGCGCTGAATAGAGATTTAAGTAGATTGAGAAAGGAGATGTTACTTGTTCAACGTGCTCTGGATGAGGCTACAACAAAAATAGGGGCCATGGAGTTGAATGAGGCAAGAAGTATTGAGCATAACCAGGCTATCCATAGGGAGCTCTTGGCCAAAGAGATTGAGTTGGTGGACAGAGAGCAACAGCTTGCTGATAAACATGAAGAATCACATGCTAGGGAGCAAGTCATACTTCAGATTGAGGAGGAATTAAAGAACAAAGCTCAATCACTTGTGGCTATAAGTATGGAGTTAACTGCCAAAACAAACATCACTGAAGAGAAACAGATTTCACTTGATGTGATGGAGAATATAATTACTCAGAAGGATATGGAGCTCCGTAAAGCAGCTACCGATATTGAAGAAGCTCGATTGACCAACAAAAATCAACAAGCAACAATATGCAGGTTATTGCAAACAATTTGTGTTTTTGTAATATCTGTGATTGCTGCTATTCTGCTAAAAGAATGAGTATAATCTAGTTTATGTAGTATGAGTATGAAACTTTTGTATGCAAATAACGATTGAAGAGTAGGAATGATTCTCATGTTTCAAGCTTTGATGCTGCCTTCCCCTGTTTCTGATAAGTCGCTGGAACTAGAAAATTCTATAGTTGCTACAGTCCATTATTACGTTTCTATTGAATAGGAACAAACGTGTTTCAACTAATAAATATTGTGTAGTTTTTCCAGATAAGGGGTAGTTAGTAATTCCATGCTACTGGGCTCCAAAAACACTGTAAGGGTTGTATTAACAAGAAAAAACCAAACGCATGTTGCTGACCAAATGCATGTTGCAGTAATTTGGCATATATAAAACCAAACACATTGCTATACTGATTTTTTTGGTCAAAACCCCCCAAAATCACATGTACATCTACCCGGGCAGCTGCAACATGTAATCCAAAGGTGTTGACTGTATTTGCACATGTACTGAAACCAATCGCGCCCTACATGTGATTGATCAAGAATGTAAGTAGACTCATCACTCTACTTTGTTTCGTGCAAATTGCAATAAAAGAACTCATTTAAAAGAAAATTTTCTAGTTTTGAGTTGGACATGATAAAAAAAATAAAGGGCAAATAAATGATAGGGCGCATTACTTCTAGACCATCTGCTAGTTACGTTTATTACACATGGATGACTACATTCTCATCAATTACATTGACATTTCCTGTTAGATTTTTTAATTACATCTAGGTCCACGAATTTGAATTTTGGCGAATTAAAACACGCAAATTACAATTTTATCCCTGGTCAAATACTGAATTTTCTAGTCAACAAAACAACTCCAATTTTCAGTTTTGCACATTAGACCCTATTATTTTCTAGTTTACAAAACCAACACCACATATCTTAATATCAAGTCTGTTAGGAAATTTGTAATTTTGATGAGCAATTAACCATGCTAAATTAAGGAAAGTCCAGTAACTAGTACTCTTAAGGTCCATAGGAATTTAGAATTTTAAAGGACATTGTAAAAGAGGAACGTTTGCTGAAGACTTAGCGTAGGTGCTAGATAGGTGTTTTAACCGCTTATGATGTATCTTGTTTTCTGAAAAGAAAAACAACCTATTGAAGCATTTGCTAATGATGTACTTTGTTTATACAAACAAACTATTGAAGCATTAGAACCGTTCAGAAACTTGAAGAATTCGAAGACTGAAGAAGATTTCTGAAGATGGTATCTACAAAGGCACATGTTGCTCAGAAAGTGGAAACTTCAGCAACAGCTTGCATAAGTGAAATGACAGAGTAGGTTGTGCTTGCTGAAACTGAGACTGACGACTTGCTGAAAAACATATGTGACCTCCTTGCTGAAAGTACTTGCATTTGCGCTCCAACGTTCATATTTGAATTTCATTCAAATGAACATTAAATGCAAAGTAAGCACGCGAAGAACATGAAGACTAGAAGACAAATAAAGGACGCTGCTGAAAGTACAAAAGCAAGACAGTGACATCTTAAGGAACAAAGCCTTAGAATTCGAAATTCAAACGGCTCCCTTGATTCACTATAAATAGAGGTCATCTGGCAAAGAGTTGAAGTGTGTCAACAACGTGATCAAACTCTCACTTGTGCTTAAACTCACATACCCTTCAATACTCTTTACTGTCATTGATCCGTTCCAAGACTTAAAGCTTGAAAAAGCTACTTGTGAAGAAGTAGAACATACACGGCTAAGATATTAGTTAAGTGTTCTTTCTTTCAAACAAGAACAAGTCTTGACACCAGAAACAATCAAACTTGTTTACTGCAAAGTATTCAAAGTTTTGTTTCTTAGATTACTTGTTGTAGCTGAATAAGTTATAATCAAGTTATCTCATCCCAAACCTCTCTAACTGAAAATACACCCTTTTAGGCGTGAAATTCAGGGGGAACTTAATCGAGCATAGTGTTGCTGATTATAAGTCCCAAGTTTGGTGGAGAACAAGGTTTCGTTCTCTAAGTTAGGTTGGAAACGAAGCAAGTGTGCTTTGGTTTCTGTTGAATTGCTCTAGATAGGTGTTGTAAGGAACCTCAAACTTATCTTAGTGGATTCAGTCCTAAAAAGGACAAAGTGGATTAGTTGAGAGATTACGCCACTCTCAGATACCACTATAAAAGTGTTTGTGTGATTTACTTACTGCATTTAGTTTTCAGCAAAGCATATCTTTCTGTACACTGTCACTCTGTTCACTTGCTGAAACTATCACTTACTGACAAAACACTTATTGTACAAAGACTTTCGCTCTTTGATTTTAAGTATCAGCAAAACTCGTTACTGAAAAGTAACTAGTGCTTGTTGAGAAAGTTAAGTATCAGCAAACTCATTACTGAAAATAATAAGCACTTGCTGAGAAAGTTTTTAAACAACGAAAGTTTGAAAAGACTATTCACCCCCCTCTAGTCTTTTCGTGTTGTTTAAAGGGACCAACAAAGTCACATAACTTATGTAAATTCCAAATTAGCCTAAAAAATTATTATAAATTAAAACTTAACAAAACTAATATTTCAAACTAGTCCCAACATATTTATTTATTTTTTTATATTTATTTTTATTATTTTATTTTTTTTAAACTTCTTCTTCTTCCCCAAAGCTCCATGCCGGATTCCGGAGCTTTGAAAGCTCCGACTGGAGCTTGCAAGGCTCTGACCGAAATTTGGTCGGAGCTTTGGAGAGGAAGCATAAAAAAAAGGGAAGGAAAGAAAAGAAAGAAAATAAAAAAAATAAAAAATTAATATACATAAGGGCGTGTTTGGCACAAGAGAGATAAAAAGGAGATTTGAGTGTGGTCAACGTTGGAATGGAAACTTGGACCCAGATGTAATTAATGATAAAATGGTCCTTTAAATGTGATTTGTGTTACTGGCAGGGGGTCCAGATGTGATTTTCCCTAAATGTTATTCCATGATTCCATCCATCTCTCATATCAATCTTTTTTTCTATTTTGTTGATTAAATTAAAATTTTCAGGTTGAACAACCTCATATTAAGCTTAAATCATATAAAAGAAACTAATTAAGAAAAACATATAGTATAAAATTGATATAATCCATAATAAAAATGTGAGATAGAAGTATAAACGACTCTAAACCCCTCATTTGCATTCGTCATATGATATGTTAGACCATCTCCATCCATGAGTCTAATGGAGGTCTTATTTGTAAGACTTTCATAAGACTCATGGTTGGAGAAGTAAAATGTTGAGTCTTATCATCTTATACATAAAATGAGTCTTCCCACATAAGACCTATCTAATGAGGTATTATGTAATTTTTTATTATTATTTTTTTATTTTTTTCTTTCTTCCCACTTTGTTTTGTTTGTTTGTTTCATCGTTTGTTAATGAAGAAAGAAAGAATAAAAAAATGTGTATTTGAGTCTTATGGTTGAAGGTGAAGAGAGAATTAGGTCTTATAATTTTATGATGGAATGATAACGTGGCGGGTCTTATCATCTCATGGTTGGAGATGGTCTTAGCCATGCTCCTAAGTCCTAATGCCAACATGTTCAAGTCCAATGATGGAGGTGGTGCATATGCAGCGGACGAAGCCAATCAATCTATGTTTAATTTTCAGACCCTTGCAGGAGCACAGTTGCGTCTGAGGGTGATTTGTTTTTTTTTTTACTTTTCGTTTCTATTTTGTGAATTGCACTTATAACTTATGTATTTATTATATTTAGTTAATTGTTTGTGTCTTTATGGTTGTAAATGGGTAATATGTTTTGGGTGTCCCAAGTATAGATCCAGGTTCTATGACATTTCTCTTTTTCTTTTTCCTCCGTTATTCTTTTTCTTTTCTCATGTATTTTTTTCTAAGTAATGTAAATTTTATTTCAAAATTATATTTTTTATTCTAAAATATTATATTTTTATTTTCATTTCATATTATTTTAATTAATTAATATACTATTTAAAATAATATGAGGTGTGAAGTGGGAGAAAAATAAACTATTTATACAAAATTGCTTCTCGAAAGGAAAAAACCCTAGCGGAGCTCTGGCGATTCCGGCGTCACCCTAGAGATTTCAGTCGTACTTTGCCAAGGCAAGAGGTAAGGGAAACAGCCCTGGGAGACCACCAAAAAACCAGGTGGCACAGGCGCCCCCCAAATCCCCTGCTGCCGTAGAAACTGTGAATGATACGGCTGGAGAGACAGAGAATCGGCAAACCCCAATTGACACCACGAGTAATCCTGGTCCTTCCAATCCGACTGTGCTGGCGGAGCAGCCAACGGGAGAAAATTCATCGCCTAATACACCACGGCCACGCACAGCGGCAACGCAAACAGGTATTGATGAGGGAAATTTGTTCATAATTATTTCTATTTATGCTTCTGCTTTCCTGATTGTTTTGTTGTTGTTGTTGATCGTTCTCGTGGCCGAATTAATTGCTAATTACTGATTTTGTTGTGCTGAAAAGATATCGAACTAGTTTACTCTATTCCTGTTTGCTGTTTATTCGTCTAGTACCTTCAATTTATTTCGTGCCAGATTTGTTAACTTACATTCCGAAGTTTCCAATTATGCACTGGGTAGAAAATCAGCAGTCTGTTATTTATGACATTGTTTTAAAATTGAGATGAATTTGCCTAAAATAGTGAGTTTTTCAACTTGCTCAAAATACTATGGCTAGTCTGTTGTTCATAGCAGTGTTGATGATAACTTAAATTTACTTTTGCAGTTCTTACCGCGATTGGTGCTGCTGATTCTGAGCTGGTGCGGAAGTGAGTGGAGCAGATTTTTGCCTCTAGAGATCGGCGTCACCGTTTTTATCGCCCACTCACCACCACCGGAGGTACTTTTATGTCGATTCCAATACCGGTTAATCGGTTTATTTTCGATTATTTTCTCTATTGCGTCATTATTAGCTTGTCAATTAGCTTTAGGATCTACACGTGTATTATTAATTTATTATCCGTCGTTGCTCGTGGTGAGTGTTGAGAATGTGATGCCTTGTCAGTTTTATTATTAATTTATTATCCTTATTCATCGATTGAGTTTCCATTTTCTCTATTTATGTTTCGGGCTCTTGATAGATCAAAATGCATAGTTGTTTTAATTAACGTAAGATAAATAAAAGCTAAAAGTGTTTTGCACAGTTTTGGAATTACACTTGATTCTATTTCAATGCAAGGGAAGACTGGATTCTGGACCCTTTTGAATTTTCAATTCATGATTGTAATTGACAAATGTTGGGATTCTTAAATCTTAATTTTAAAATTTCTATCTTTCAGAGTCTTTATTGTGTAGCTAGTTGGATTTGATAGCATGGAAGGCGTTGTGCCAATTCCGATTGACAACTTCAAGATCGGTTTTATTGGGGCCGGTAAAATGGCTGAGAGCATTGCTAGAGGTGTGGTTAAATCAGGGATGTTGCCTGCTTCAAACATCCAGACTGCACATCTTGGCGCTCGGCGAGCTACATTTGAATCTTTTGGTGTGAAAGTATTTGATCAAAATACGCAGGTATATTGCTCTTTCATTGTTCTGCATTGTGTTGTGTGGTTCTCCATTCCATTTTTTTTGCTTTCTTTTCCTTGCAAATTATTTGGTATCAGGCTAATCAATAATTATATAATTATATGAAGAAAAAATAAAAAACAAAAACAATTAGAGTATGAATATGATTT
The DNA here is from genome assembly GCA_028274465.1 of Plantago ovata. Lineage (NCBI taxonomy): Eukaryota > Viridiplantae > Streptophyta > Magnoliopsida > Lamiales > Plantaginaceae > Plantago > Plantago ovata. The sequence goes on from CM051458.1 coordinate 80,182,021, forward strand.
TTTGCTGCATTGTAGTGAGTTCATATGATGGCACAGGAAAACTGTATTTTACATCAAAAGGTCGAAATGTGACACATGACAGTCAGTCATGTGTCACATTTATTTGGTATCAGGCTAATCAATAATTGTATGAAGAAAAAATAAAAATAACAAAACAATTAGAGTATGAATATGATTTTCTTTTGCATTGTTGTGAGTTCATATGATGGCACAGGAAAACTGTATTTTACATGAAAAGGTAGAAATGTGACACATGACAGTCATGTGCTATAAGTAAGATTATTTGTCAAAAGTTGATAGTCCAAGTGTTTAATTTGTGGAATATATTTGCCCGCTGCAATGTTCTTCAGCATAGTTTTTGGAATATTTCTTGTTGCAGTTATAACAGAAAACTGAATTGATTTTTGATAAAATACTTAAAACAGTGCCTGAAGAATAAAGACATCATTATTCATTGGATTCTGTATGATGCTTCTTTTTCCCTTTCTATTCTACGTGTTGAATCAATATAACATTCACATATTAGAGCTATATATTAAATAATAAATAAAAAAAAAGGATTCTACATAAATGCGTGCTGCATTACACCATGCCCATTTACTTACTAGTGTGTATTGAAGCCAGGTGGTTGAAGACAGTGATGTGGTGGTGTTCTCCGTGAAACCACAAGTTCGTAAGTTCTCTGCCTCTTAACTTAGGTCTTCAGTTTTCTTGGTTGTACTTTTGTTTTCACCTTTTCTGTTCCTTCATCAGCAATGACCACTGTTTTGTTTAAGCTAAAAATACGGTATATAGTAAAGGAAATGCTAATAAGTCTTAATTTGTACTTCATTTGATATACAATTCATGTACTCTTATCCTGTCACGACTTTGACTACACCGAAATTGATTTTTCTATTTGTGTTCAAGTGCTTTAAACTGTTAGATTCTGTAATATCACCAAAACAATAATTTGTAGCATCTGCCCGGATAATCGGAAGTGGGCAGGCTTCTGATTGGTTGCGGGCTGTGATGTGTCCAAACCGATAACTATCTCCCTCTTATCCTTTCTCTGTCGAATTGGCCGGATAATGGTTGTTATCCCTTCATTATTGGTGGACCCGATGAACGGCACCACCATGTGCCATCACTATTTCAGCCCTGCAATTCCAATTCTAGCCTTGAACGATCACATAAATTCTCCGTAGCACTTATCTTTTCTTCTCAGTTCCATCGATGTCGAGTCCATCTGCAAAAACCCCAAATTTAAAACCCTAGAAGTTCATCGGTAAGTGAATTCTGGTTTAACTCCAATTTTGTTTGATTCTACTCCGATTTTGTTTGATTCTACTCTGATTTCATGTTCAAATGTTACTCTGTTAACCTCCTTTACATCTGTTTTTCTTTTGATCCCTGTTCATGGTAGGGTTTCTATTCGATTGTTGTGAGTATTGCAATTGAGTGCATCAGTTGTTGGAATTGGAAGGATAACACCCTCTCAGGTTACTCTCTCTCTCCTTTTCCATGAATTAAGTTTTTTAGTTGTGGGATGAAGCAATTTTGAGTATTTTCTATCTTGCTATGTACATAAGTCACTGTGTGTTATTTAATTAATTTGTCATATTACACTACATTTGCATCGTTACATGACGTGTTATTGATGGCATTTATATATGTTTGTGTTGGGTTGTATAGTAGTTTCTTATATACATACTGTTAATATTGAGTTCAGTAACATTGGATTTCGTATCAAACAGAAAAATAGCAAAATGCTGCGTTTCCCATACCCCTGTTGAACAAAGGATGTCAGAGTCTTAGAACCAACAATTGCAACCCAAAATGCATGGGTTATAGAAGCAAATTCTCTCTATGAGATGGATAGAGCAACTCAAGAGGTAACAAATATGATAATAGAAGTACAGTCCCGTGCTTTGGTAGCATTACCTTGATGAAACATGACAATGACTTTGGTAAGCATGTAACGGTGAATTTCCTCAAATTTTCTTTGTTTTATTGAAGTTTTGTGAGCAAACAGTATTTAATGTGAGACTGTGTTGGATAAGTTGTTGCTTTCTCTTTGTGATGGTCTCTAATTGTTCTATACAGGTTGTTGGGTTGTTTTCATGCTATTTTTGTTTCAAGAGCTTAGCAGCTAAATCTGTTGCCTAGTTTGGAAATTGGAACACATAAGCAAAATGCCCACAAGAAAACATGGACTCATTATTTTTACAAGTGAAAATTGTCTGAGATTTTTCACTTTATAAGATGGTTATGCTTTACTATGCATTTGATTATAATAGTACAATATAAAATTATTGATGTTTGAGTTGCAGAAAATTTCTATAATTACGTATTTAGCCGTCTTTATTCTAATTATATTTTATTAGGAAAAAAAATTTCCGTAAAAAATGTTTGCCATGTTTTTACTTGATACGTGCGGAGTAAGAAAGCACACGTGTAAAACAACTAGTTCTGAAAATTTCACGATTTCGAAAAATTTATATAGTTTTCGGACTTAAAATCAGTGGTGCCTTTGGGGTGGGGGTGGGGGGAGGGGGGAATGTTTGTCTTCCATTGTCAATCATTAGTCAGTTCACTATCTACTCTCGGGTTTTTGTGGCCTTGTCGAAGACTCTTTATTCTTACTCGTAACTTTCTTTATCGTATAGACTGTTTGCCTCTGCACTCATGTAAAGTGATGACAGTTCTATTTTCCTGTGTGGATGTGTATCACCTGAAAAGTGGATAGTGTTCAGCGTATTATGAACTTGTTCTGCTTCGAAAAGGTGTTTGATCCACTTAGCTGGATTGAGACAGTCTTGTCAAGTACTATGGAGCCAAACCGGTCGTAGCATCACTGTGCAACAAGGGTTTTGATACGCATTTGGTTGTCAGAAACATGGTATACTTCCACAGTTCTTGTGAAGACCCGAGGCAGTCGGTCGAAGGTGGTGTTGCAGGTAAACTCTCAAAAAATTCATTAACTGCGCACCCGCTGCCAGTGCCGAATGGGTAGGCGACCCTTACATTGCCACATTGGTTCAGGCAGCCTGGTTTCGCGATGGTTGTGGATTTCAAGATGTTGGTGGTGTGGTGTTCATGGAAGTGGAATTTGTGGCGGCCAATGTGACCCCTAGGAGGGTTGTAATAGTCCACATGACTTGCATAAAAGGCGTGTTATAAATTACCATGGATGAATTTGAAGTGCAATAAGAATGCTGGAAAAAGCATTCTATATATATAGCATGGATTATACTGTAGTATATTAGAAGCCAGCTACAATTGTTAATTAGTGTACGTTAATTGCATTTCAATTTGATGTGTATTGATTAGTACATGACATGCATGGATTGAGCACACCTTGCCATACTCTTCGGTTTCATCTTCTTCCTTTAGCTTCTGTAGAACCAACCCATAATCTTTGTCCAATCCTTCGCGAAACGAAACCGAAGTTTGATTCCTCCTGTGTTGGTGCCGAGCCTTTTTCACAGGATCAAAATGTGACAAGAAGTCAATGGAGTTGACTGACCTGCTTCTGAGATAAGAACCTAGTGTTCTGTTTATATGCCGCAATGGACTTGATGGAAGTGAAATATTTAATGTGAAAATACAGTAGTTAATAAGTAATTTACATTAAACTCGAAAATAGTGACTAAAAAAGTCAAAATAGATAAATATCATAAACATTCTTATAATAATGCTCGGGTATGGAAGAGAAATGATTGTCTACATGTGAGTTTTACTATGATTGAGTAAATGTAGGTAAGTATCTATTTTTGCAGATATCAATATATTTAAAAAATAGGACAATATTGGTATTAGGCCACCAATGTTGAGGGAGATTTTAGACAATTCAGTTGATTGTTTTGATTGGATAATCATTAGCATGTAACGGACCAAACGATATAAAAGAAGTCCAACTCATTTATCCGGCCCAATTATCCTCATTCTCTAATGGACCAAACCATATAATTTAACTAGATAAATACTGTTCATAATTGGCCCATCTAATATGGATAATTACTATTCACGATAAATGGGCTACCGTATTTATCTCCCTTATCTTGCAAACCAAACAGAACCAAAGGGAAATGGTGAAAGACTAAAGAAAAGGGAAATGCCTAAAAATATAGTCAAACGTGAGTGGTGTTTTTATAACTGAACTCCCTAATAGGAAAAGAAAGCCAAATGTTCTGATACTAAGACTAGCTCCATCCCATGTTAGATGGAGTTTGGGAAAACGTTTGATGGTCATACCATCTTTCTCCATCCATCAAACTTGTCTTAGATAAACTAACGCGTTTGCTAGTAGCAAACACTAGCAAACACGTTAGTTATGTTTTTTACGAAGTATTATTTTTTTCTTTTTACTTTTTTTATTTATTTTTTATTGTTGTATCCTTTTACTATTTTTCTTTTTACTTGTTTTATATTTTTATTTTCTTATCTTTTAATTTCCTTTTTTTATTAATTGTTTTCATATATTTCACTATTTATAAATTTTATTGAAATATCAATAATAAAATTTTAAATATTTGAAATTAATATAAAGTGACATTTAAATAATATGAAATATGAAATTTTATGTTATTTTAATTAATTAATGGCATTTAAATAATATGAAGTATAATGTTTTTAAAGAAATGAAAAAAAAGGAAAATTACGAAACCCACCCCTCTTGCTGCATCAGTTTTCAAAATCTTCCCTCTTAGTAAATCAATTACATTTTGCCCCAACTAGTGCTAATTGTGTTGACCAACTTAGTTGATACTGTTTAAATGTTGCTCTCCAAACATGTCCTTAATCCCTTTTTTTTTTCTTTTATCCTTTTTTTTATTTTATTCTTCTTCTTCCTTCTCTTTAAACTCCGTTACCAGAATTTTTCCGGTACCGAAATGGCAGTCCGATTGGAAACAGTTCCGATCGGAGATCTTAAAGCTCCAATCGAAGCTGTAAACAGCTCCGCTCTGATGGGAGTTGTAAAGAGCTCCGGTCGGAGTTCTTTGAAGCTCCGATCGGAGCTATTTTTATTTTATTTATTTATTTATTTTTAAATAATTTGGACTAGTTTACAAAAATAAATTATGTTGAGGTTAACTTATAATAATTTTTTAGACCATTTTGAAATTTAGATAAGTTATGTGGGTTAATTTTAGATAGTTTATAGCCAAATTTGTAAAATAAAAACATTTAGAGTCAATTGTGTAATTAAAACTGTTTGGCTCTATCCCAAATCTGAAAATTGAACAGGGACAAAATAGACATTTTCAGACTTTAGTTCGCTGAAAGTTAAATCCGTGGGGCAAAATGTAATTAAATTTCACAAACAAGGGGGTAAATCTAATTGATTTTCTATGAGGGATAAATCTGTAATAAAATAATTTATGAGGGGCCTAGATGAAATTGACCCAAAAATGAATAAAGTAGTTTAAAAATAAGTGGGAGATGAAAAGTAAAATTTGGATAAGATAGAGTATGAGGGTTGTAGATGAAGAGTATGATAGAGTTTGATGTGAGTGGAATGCTGACGTGGCGTAAAATAGAGTCTGAAAACCTTCTCTCCTCACTCCTATCAAACGTTCTCTCCTCACTCACACCAAAATAAAGCTCATTACAGGATGATAGGGTCATCGATGATCATGTGATCGCAACTCACATCCCACCGGAGTGTAAGCCGAGGATGAGTTGGCTCAAACTCTTGGTTTAAGACCATCTCTAGCAGCATGTGAGTTGTTAGAGTTGAGCCAACACATTCCCAACTCACACTATGTTGGAGTTTGAGGATGACTTTGTTATCATAGGGTGAGGTCTATTTTTAAAGAAAAAACCTTTGTTTTTATTCTTTTTTACTTTGGATTATTAGTTTAAAGTGTGAGGTTTTAAGATAAATCAAAATTTTGAATTTAAGAGGGGATAACTAATGGATATGATAGTATTTGGTTTGTGACCGTGTGAGTGAGGGAAAGAGGGTTTGAGAGCAAAAGACGACTGGAAAATGGTCTAAGGTGCAGGAAGACCAGGGGCGAAGCCAGAAATTTTTAGTAACCCGTGTGTTTCATTTAGCTAAGTTTAAAGAACATTTAAAAAATCACATAATGTTTATGAATATAACTTTTTCTAACAAAAAATAAAAAGAGGGATATAAAAATAACATTATACTTTTAATGACTAAAAATAGCACTACTAATTAACTAAATTTACGCCTAAAATTAGACCAACATACTTACAATGTCTAAAAATAGCACTATTAATTAACTAAATTTATATCTAAACGAAATTAACCAGTATGTGACTTGTAAAATAACTAAAATAGCATTACTAAAAAACATTTCTCCCCATTTCAACCCATGCAATGCACGGGTGAAGATAAGCGTGGCTTCGCCCCTGATGAAGACTCAACCTACTCTAAATTGACCCCTAAGGCGAATTTGACTTGACTATTTAGGAGACAAATATAGAGGCATTTAGGACGAAGCAGTAATGACACACATTTGTTTCCCCCGTTTCTTATACCCTAGACCTCCGTCTCATGATATCCACTCACTATAGCAATGGGTCTCATGTGTGGGGTTCACTGCTATATATTGAGAGAGTGATACTATTAGGGGAGGTCTAGTGTATAAAAAAGGCATTTCTCCATGGTGATAAAATGCACCTCAAAACTAGCGCAACCCACTCATTAGATTAGAATATCCTAGACTAATTTATCCCCTAAAGGGTGCCCTAGCTTGGAGGTGCATTATTTTTTTAAACTATGTTAAATTGTGCATTTACATAGTGGCTCAAGATCTGCCTACCGGGCTTGATTGACATAGTCGTTGTTGTTCGAACTATGACTGCTAACGACGCCACCGGAACCTGAGCTCAAACCTCCACTAGATTCTATTAAACCACCACTATTCGACATTCTGCTACTTCTCCTTTTATTTTTTGTCATTCTCCTTTTCAAATAATCAAGTGAGAAATGAGGTGTGGAAAGTGGTTGTTAATGTATTAATGGAAGCCTAGTTTTAGAGCCCAACTACCTTGACAGTAAACAACTATATCCACAAAAAAAAAAAAAAAAGGGGGAAAAACCAACTTCTGTGAGGGTTCACTTCCAGTTCCTTAAGACATTTTGTGTCTCACAGATAAAAAAACAACTATATAATTTTATTATATGGTTGTGACTATTAAAAGTGTCAATTAGGATCCTATATTTGTCAATTATGATATGTAACGAAGATTTCAAACCAAAAAAACTTGCCTTTTCAGCTCAAGGATTGAGATGGAAAATTAATGGTGAACTGATGCTAGTATCCTGCATAAAAAAAACGGATACACATCCTCTCACACTAATTACTTGCATCAGGTTTTATTCCATCATTACTTGATTTTTCATCATCCATTATTCACCCAAGTTTCAACCAATCCTTTTATTTCATTTTTTTCTACAACACGTACGCCACCTCTATGTCCTGAATTCAAAAGTCTTTTCACTTCTCACACACCTATCAAACCACCAAGTACAGTGAGATAACTGTTTAACTATGGAAAAAGCTTTTACCCCCTTAAGGAGATCTGCAGCTAAGGTTGAGCTAGGTGAGAGCAGCGTGAAGAAGGGACGAGGCCGGCCAAAAGAAAAGATTCATGTGAAATTCTGAGCGAATCTACAACACTTTTCACCAAAATGTTCTTTCCATGTCTTTATAGTTCATCTCTGTATGTTGATTCTAGCCTTTGTATTTTAAATTTTTTGCTCAATCTGTGCCTGCTAGGCTCTTGTTTGCAAAACTATATTCAATGCTAGGTCTGGAACCACAACACCTCTGATTAAGTTCCCTTAAAAAAGATAATTCTTCCCCTTTTACTAGAAACTCTGCATGTTAGATACTTTTCTTCGTTCTTTGATGTTATTCATCTGTTAAATGAGGTTATCTGAGAACTGTTGGATCCTATCTAGGGTTACTCAGTTGAAATGTAGTAGCTTTTATTGTTTTCTGTGTTAATTTGGGCAGTAAAAACCTCCTTAGAATAATGCATTAGATAATTTTCGCTTCGTAGTCCAGTTGTCAAGTGATTTCTTATTGGAGTACCTTATATTTGGATGTTACAAAATTTGCCGAATTGAACCACATTGATAACCATTGATTATAATGCAAAATTTGTTGAATTGAACCACTTTGATTATGATGATTTTTGAGTAGAAAAAGTTTATTCGATCTTTATTATGCTGCTATTTACTGTCAACATGCAATTTGTATCTTAATAAAGCTATGCTTGCCTGTTCTTGTTGCTAAAAAAAACCACTCTTCAACTTTAATGTTTCTTTACATTACATCGAATTTTTATTATATAGCTAACTATTCTCTGTATCTGTTTCCAGTTCAAGTTAAGGCTGATGACTCTTGGCTCATCAAGGTCAATTTCGGGGGCAGGTGGTTACAATATGAAGGCGAACCTATAATCTATGCTGGCGGATCCTCTGTTTGGATCCATGTGAAGGATCGGCTAGAATTCGGCTATCGCGAGCTGATGCGCGCAGTTATGGGAAGGCTCACGGGACCGCTTCCAACTGGGTGCTTTTGGTTTCGATCAAATGGCTGCAACATCCCCGGTGCACTCATCCCACTGGAGAACAAGGACGACATGGGGCTTATGTACATTGCTGGGCGTTTGGCTAAGGAAACAAGCTCAGAGATCTATGTGCAGGATTCTCAGTTGCTTTACTCAACTAAGAAACCTTTCGATATCATCTACGAGCTCCTAGCTGGAATAGAGAAGATGGACTTCACAAAGCGCCACAACTGGTTCAAGCTATCAGCCATGATTCTGCAAAAGGAGGAAGAGGATCTCAATAAGGACCTTGTGGACAAGAACTGGTATGTCTATGCTTACCGGTAGGAAGCGCAAGATGCTTCGCAACCTGGCAGGGACTAGCCGAGCGGACGAGGACCTCCCTTTCCTCTGGAGCAGCCGTTGGTCAAAGTAAAAAAATCAACAAGTAAAGATCTTTTGTTAATCAGAGAAGTAATTAGGGTGGTTGTGATTCCAATTCTACTTCGTTTTGTTTGGACATGTTAGGTTTCTTTCAAGTTCTGTTCTCCATGCACTTGCTACTTAATATTCTGGATATGTTAGCTAGTTATGGTATTAGTTGTGTACAGTTGAATCACTTCATCTGGTAATGTTGTTTGATTTTTGCCTAATCTGTGTTTAACTTAAGAAATATTTTGCAGTGCTTCAATTCCTTTCATTTGGTTTCCCATATTATGCATGCAATCAAGAATCATTAGGAACATAACAAATTGAATTCATTACTGGATGAAGATATCGATTCAGTAGTCAACGGCATAGAGATTGATGGCCACGAATTAAAGTTCTGTTAAATCGAAACAAACCTTTGCCAAAGACTTGAGCTTTAACAATTGAAATACACAAACTATTTCATACACAAACAAAACCACAATTACAAGGACCTACGATCCAAAAGATCAAACTGTTACATACACAAGCTCTTCACTTGCAAAAGTACGGTTGCTTCTCTATACAAGGCTCATACAAACTACAATTATCTGAAGATAAAATCTTCGTACTCATAGCAAACCACCGTATTACAAGGAAATAATTAACGACCTCCTTTCACGATTGAGATTGAAGGCTAAAGAAATTGAATCTCTCAAAGGACGCAAGAGGAAATTTGAAGTGCGCCTCAGATAGAACAACATCCGCTGGGCAGCTAGGATGATGAAGGCTTGCAGGACTCGAATTCCGGTTGCACGTGTCGGCGACAAAAAAGACAGAGAGTGACTTCGATGAAATCGCAGAGAATTAGAGCTCCTTCAATAGATCATTAACGTTCCTCTTGTTAAATTGTATCATGTTTTCTGCAATGAATTATCAATGTCTTTACCTTTCAAACTCTCAATCGTTCAATCAAATCGTATTTTGGAAGGAATCGTATAAACCCTAATCCCAATTCCATGCTCTCAATTCTAATTTTTAAAGACAATATACGACAATGTTTCAGGTTAACACGGAGGGGTATTTTGGTAAAAAAGAAACATTCACAAATGGATTTTAGGTGAACCAAACATAACAAAGGAAATGTGGTTCAAATAAGATTTACTTCTTCCATTTAGCAAATCAATCAAGTAAATGTCAAACATCTCCTAAAACATTTCCTACTTGTTGCATTCAACCGGATTTCCTAGGAAATCTTACATTTAATTTTCCTAGTTAAAACCAAACAGGCTCTAAGGTTACATCAAAGAGGTTTCGGGAAATCAGATTTTTTATTTTGTTTCAAAATATTTCTTATTTTTTTAAAAATCAAATAATCCAAACCCTACAAATTAATTTTTATGTAATTACAAAATCAATAATAAAATTTTAAATCATTTTAAAGAACACCCGAACTCCAAGTCCCAAGTAGAAATGGTTTTTCATACTTGAGTGGATAGATATTTTCTTGCAGACAAACACCAATAGTGTTTCCAATGGCGTCTACCTCTGTTCCAAGCATCACTCTCCATTCCACTTCTCACCTGAAACAAAACCCATCAATCCCACATAAACTCAATTCCCAATTTCACTTCAAACAGTTTCTCAGACGCTCCAAATTCCCTTCCATTTGTGCCGCTCAGGCCGGAGCAGGCTACCCTATGGAGGAATTCTTCGAGAACGGCAGCGTAATTGGAGAGAAAAAGCAGAACCAAAAATGGGATTCTGCTCAATACGAGGCTCTCCTTTCCGGTGGCGACCAGGTCACCTCCGTTCTTGAAGAAATGGTCAAGCTTGTAAGTGTTACACTGTTGACTTTTGTTCTTTTACATTCGTTCTTTAAAGTTTATTTTCTGGCCTTTTACTTACCTTAAGATCACTGTGCTTGGGCTTTAATTAGCTATTTAGTTAAATGTTTTGCTCTCTAGGATACTTTTGTGTGGAAAATTTTGTCCAACTTTTTAGCAGGTTAGGCTAAGGTTTGATACTAACTGATTTTGCTAGAATGGAAATAGTTGGAGTTATGGAAACTTCTGACATCATTATTCATCAAGGAACATGTTATGTGTTCCATGTAGGAAGTTATATTTCCAAACTTTATGACTATATGTTATACTGGAAGGGTAAAATGTTAGATATTCAAAACTCCTCAATCTCATGTATATATGGTCAAAATCTAGACACAGGAGCAGATGGCAATGTGCTCTTGTATGGTTATCTAGGGGTTTGTCTCGGCTGATTTACATTCGATGTAATTACTTTGATAATTTGCAGAGTAGGTTTTTACTGAATTTTGTAACTTGATGTATGTGTGCAAAGAACAGTTGGAGGACATGAACATGGACGAAGCATCTGAGGAGGTTGCTGTACAATTGGCTGCTCAAGGAGTAATTGGCAAGAGAGTTGATGAGATGGAAACGGGATTTATGATGGCTCTTGATTACATGATAGAGCAGGCTGAAAAGGACCAGGATAATAAGGTGCTCATGTGAATTACTTGTTCTATAACTAGTACAAGGTGAAGGCATTGCTGTCTCGATGCATAGAGAAGAAATTGTTTATTTTCTATGTGAGCACTCAGTCTACTTCTGTAGTTATTGCAGAAGCCTGTCTTACACTTTAAAGTACTGAACGATCCATTCCTCCTATTGTTACATCTATTCATATGTAGGGCAATACTCCGTCGCATTGAAATGTAGAGCCTCTCAATTAGTATGTTTCATCAACAGATGAGCATATTCTTTTATTACATCTCCATCACTTTTCTGTATTCTTTCTCGGTGCCCTAGCCCAATTTTTGTCCTGGTTTGGAAGGCAGGGATCACAGTGAACTTTATGGAACAGCAGTAAATGTATCATCAATAATAGAAGGTGTTTGAGTTGTTTTCTGGCTGATGACATGCAGAGATCTCTTAAATTGTCAATATTTGTGCTTGATTGTTTGATTGGTGATTCACTGCACTTTCAATTGAAAAGAGTATTTTTTAGATGAGAGAAGCCTGACCTCGTTCACTGTGCTTATTCGGCCTTGATTCATTTTGGTGCTTCTGTACAAAATCAACGTGTAATGTCGGGAAGATGATGTGGGCTTAATTATTTGACCAAGTGTATGTTATACACTTATATGGTACTTTTGATGGAAATCTAGTATAATATATACTGCTTTCTACTGCCAAGTGCCAACATCAAGCAGAGTCACTTTAGAACAGATGAGGCATGTTGTGCATCTCATCTTAGACTTCTCTTTGTACCATGCAATCTCATTCTTCCATATTGTGGAGTTCTCTTTTTCCCCATACATATCTGTTCCTTCTCTTTGGGAGTCACTCATTTTGTTCATTCTTTTCAGAGGAAGTCTCTTTTGGAGGTCATTAAGGAAACTGTATTATCTCATCTCACGAAGAAATGCCCTCCTCATGTGAGGCCCTCACTATTTTTCATCTCCCGTGTCTGTTTCTCGCTAATCTTCTTCTAAAACTCCTGTTAATGGGATCCTTTGCTTGCCACCTTTTATAGGTCCAAGTTATTGGCCTACTTTGCCGAACTCCCCAAAAAGAGAGCAGGCATGAATTGCTGAGGCGAGTGGCTGCCGGTGGTGGTGCATTTGAGAGTAAGAATGGGACAAAAATACATCTTCCAGGGGCCAATTTAAATGAGATAGCTAACCAGGCTGATGATCTTCTCGAGGTGAGATCTTCAAGTATATAGGCATTCTTTGGCTGCACATTTGCTTCTATTAATATTTCCATGTTTCAACGAACTTAAATCTTATTTTCTGAACTTGGAAAAGTATGAAATGGAAACCTTTGTGGATGTCAATTTTCTGCCAATTATACAATGGACGCCCTTGTGGTGCTATATTGTCGGGATAATTCCAGTAATACCTACTGCATCCAACTTGATTTAAAATGAAGTATAAAGATGTACTTGTAAAATAACGTATTATTTGTCATGCAGAGAAGGTGGAGCACGTAGCATAAACGTATTTGTTTGAATGTCAATTTATTCCACATAACCTTACATGCTCTTATGTTTTAAGCTCAGATGCACATCTTCCTATAATAGGCATAGAATAAAGATTTTGCAAGACACAGCACAAGAAAAACCTTATTGAATTCTATGTGTTTATCTATGCCTTTTAGAAGTAGAAGCACGTGTTCTGCACAATGGTTTTTCATATTTCAGATCAGGGGGGTGGGCACCACCTGCTTGCTCCTCTATGTGGACACTGATCCTTGCGATCCATCAGTGTATTAAAATGTAATCTGTTATGCATTTTCAAGAATTGTACTTCTCTATAGATAGGAGTAGAATTGATGTTTAAATTAGAGGAAAATTGGAAATTAGGCACCCATGTTTGAACTTCTGCAGGTTACCATTTTATACATTCCTCGTTGAAGTGTGCTGGTTGGCGAGTCTGAGTTTGGGACTATGTCTAATTTATTTATTTATTTATTTATTTTTGGTGTGTGTGTGTGGGGGGGGGGGGGGAGGAATAAAAACTTGTAATGTATTTTCAATTAAAGATAAATTGTTTTCGTTCGATAATTTTTCTTTGATAATAACATCATATCATAGAGTTTCTGCATCCAGCTTTCCCTGGTTTATATGGATGTTGCAAGGTCCTGTCAATTGTTCACTTACTTGTTGAACTTTCAAAAGAGATTTTCTGTTTCCAGTTTCTGCCCTCTCAACCCCATTGTAAGAAAGAAACAAAATTGTGAAGTGCAGTTTAAGAACTGGCCTTAAATCATATTTGGTAAATTAGTTGGTCTAAATCCCCAAGTAGGATTAATTGATTATATAATACAGGAATTTACATCGTGTCAATGAAACGTCTACATCTATAATCGTCAATTGGGTTGAAATGTTAATATCATAATGTGCGTATGTTAGTTGAAACTTGAAACTAGAACTCATTGGAAAGTAGTCGATTCATGGATGGAATCAATGTATTATTTCTGGAGAAAAAATATAATTAAAAAAAAAAAAAAAACTCAGGAAACATGGATATTTTTTACAGACGATGGAAACCCGCCCTGTTGTTCCTGATAGAAAGCTTCTTGCAAGGCTTGTTTTGATAAGAGAAGAGGCGAGGAATATGATGGGAGGTGGAATACTTGATGAACGAAATAATCGTGGCCTCAGTACTCTTCCTCAATCAGAGGTCTGTAGCTTTCTTGAATCTTGATAAGTAGTATGAGCTAACCATTTGGCAGTACTTCTCTGCCTAGATTTTATAGCATATAACTACTGCATTACTCAGGTCAACTTTTTGAGTAAGCTGGTTGCTCTAAGACCAGGGAGTACTGTACGTGAAATGATAAAAAATGTAATGCAAGGAAAAGACGAAGGCCAGGAGAGTTCTGAAGGTGAAGATGAAGTTGCAAGTGAAAAGGCTCCTACTGGAATATTTGGAAGGGTAAGTTATCTTGCTGCAGTACTACCTAGTCTACCTTACAGCGAAAAGAGGACAAATCATGTTGTGGGTATCAGAAACATATTTTATTAAGGTAGACGGTGATTTGACGAGCAATCTCTATGTGCAGGAGAGTGTTACTGGCCGCAAACCATTACCTGTACGTCCTGGCATGTTTCTAGAGACTGTTTCCAAGGTATTATCAATCATAGAGTTATTTTAAACTTGATGCTGAGTACCACTTGGTATAACCATTTTCCTTCTTATCGAGTAATATGGTTGCAGCAAGGCATTCAAAATCATGGTTCAGTTTAACACATAAATCACACATGCATTTCATGTGATAAAGCATTATATATCTCTTTTAGGAGAACTAATCTCCTTGCTTCATTCTGATCTCTATCTTATTGGTAAATTAGGTGTTAGGCGGTGTATATTCAGGAAACGCATCTGGAATCACAGCGCAGCATCTTGAATGGGTAACAAATTTCTCACTTTACATCTCATTGTCATCTACAATATGTTATGATATTATTTTCTTCATGAGCAAAGTCTGTGATTGTAAAATATGTGTATCAGTATAACAGTAAAAGAACTACACAGGCACGAAAGATTTCCGGAAATATATTGAAACTAATACCCATCTGACTCTTAGCTAAAATGAAATATTCTTGAACATTTTATCCCCAAGATTGTTGTTCTCAAACTTGTACTGGAACTTTTTGTTTCGTAGATTCCATGAGTATTGCTGTGAAATTTCCAATCCTTCCACACTGCTAAGATACTGAACCATTAACATTGGTTGCATAACAGGTTCATCAGAATACACTACAAATTCTTCAAGAGATAGCATTCTAGTTCATCCACTTTTTGTCAAGCTGAGTAACACTGCTAGACTCTTCTTCACGGGAACACGATTAATATCCCCAAAGGTGAGGCCTTCTGCTATGTGCATGCTCTGTGTCATTACGAAGCTTCATGTTTCAGAAGTTGTAGGTGTAAAGAATAGATGTATAAGGAAACCAATTGTTGCCATGCCAACGTAAACTTAAATATGTGTAACGTATTTATAGTCATATAGTTTCGATAGTCCATGAACTTGAAATATGTGATGGTTTTGATTCATTTGAAGTGTTAGTGTCAAAGGACACCCAGGTCCCAGAAAGAAGAAAAGTGTAGTGTATGAAAAGAGAGTGAGCTAGCTAGAGAACATTGAGCTGTATACTTACTTGGAGTTGAAGATTTTGTTGAGTATTTTAGCACAAATAATAATAATAATAATCTTCCAATGATGGAACCATATCAGAACAGGATATATACATGTAGAGTCAGTTGTATACTTTTTGCCATGCCTAAATGGAGAATTGGAGATAGCAATGATGACTAGTTCTAAAGATGGCTTTGCAAATAGTGGGATACCCATGTGTGGGTTGTCCCTACTGATTAGTGTTGTAATTTGATATCACCCACAAGACCCTTGTGATTCTGATGTTGTTTGGTTGATTAATGGACTTGCCAAAAGAGCCTTGGGTGGGTCGCTAACTCAAGAGATCTGAATTCAAGATTATCGTATGGGATGACAATGAAGTGCTTCTCAGTTTGTAAGATGCTTCTCCTCCAGCCAAACGTTTGCCAATACGTTTGTTAGAGGGGCGAGTGGCCAGTAAATGTTTGACATACGAGCAAGGCTTTAAAACAAGAAAATCAACACAATCATATCTTGAAATCCCAATAATAGAGGATGATCCTGGACCTTTAATCTTTGGTTTGTACTTTGTATAGTTAGGCATGTAAGCAAATTGTCCTGTGTTTGTAGGGGCATGAACTTCCTGAAATGAAAGTAGAGCACATGGTGTTGTAGAGAAAAAGAAAAAGGGAGGGTGAATCACATCACATGTTTAGTTTATTAATACTACTTTATGCTTGTAATTAACCAAATAATATTCCAAATTTTGATTTGTGGTTTGTTGATAAAGTAAGGGGATGGCACACCAAATCTTCTACTTGATCATTCAAGTCCAGCCTATGATCTTGCCCTACCAATTAACCTGTTCCTTCCATCACCTAATCCTGCATTTGCTTGCTTACTTGTGGTTGTCTAGGCATTTCAGTGCGTACTGGAAAACCCCCCAACTCGTGTCACAGACCGCAAATGCAAACCAATTTAAATCTCACTCGGTGAGACATCAACTTTAATAACTGCGGTATTTGAACATGTAACGAAGAGATTTTGGCCCTCTATTTGAACTTGTTGAGCCACCAGTTTCATGTTCCCTATCCACTTTGTGACTTGTGTAATGACATGTGCCGTTGCGTACAACTGAAATTCAACTGGTGGAATACTACACTAGTAGTGTTTTTAGTACTAGAAGAGTAATTGTGGAGAAGAAACCTGAGGGCTGAGGCTATCAATTCAAACTTTTGCAAAAGCAAGCCATCTTTTCTTCACTTTCTTTTGGTGGATATTCAAAAGTTCAGAATTGACTACAAACGACCGCGTCTCGTCGAGATTAATTGTTCTTTGATTGATTAATTTGGTTGGGACTTCAATTGGATTAAATGGGCCATTCATATTGTACATGGTACAACTCGTATAGTTAGGTATTTTTTCGTGAAACTTTAAATCAGTATTAAGAGTTATATATGATACATGAGTAAACATATTACAAAACAGTGGTTAAATAAATTTAGTATTGTGGGTAGAACAATACTCAACCCGTGTGTATGTATGAGAGATTTCTAGTATTGTGGGTAGCACAAATTATTGTTCTTCTTAATTGATTTGGTCAACAGAAATACAGAATTACATCAAATTAATGGTCAGAAAATGTTGAACTGCAGCCGCGGGTGGTGATTTCCAAAATTAAAATGTATCCGCGCATCGGCTTCTCCATTGCCTAGCCTGGCAGCAATTTATATGTCCCTCAGACTTGGATAATATTAATACGAAGAGTTCTCATTCTGCAGAAGCTTATAAACAGGGAAAAGCCTTACAAACACCACAAAACTTGCAAGTGTCACTTTTAACCACAAACGATTTTATCAATCACAAACCGAATCCAATTATTACTACCAGTCAGATAAGATGAATATAATTAAGGAAAGCTAAATAATGTTAGTAGAATTCTGATCAACTAAAGCAGGGTCATGGTCCGACGGTGGTTTCATTATGTTTGTTGGCTGTTGCAAGATCAACTTTAATTACTGCACTAGTAGCCTTGTCACTAATTGCATGCTTTTTATAGGACAAACTAATCAAGTACTCATCCAACTCCAAGAGTAAATTTTTGTTTTTACCCATCCGATCTAAATTTTATTTTATTCATTGTAAACAAAAATCAATTTTTTTAGGGTATCTGAATGCTAACAAGTGAATGAGAAACTCAACTAAGATACTTGATCCTCCCGGCTCTTAACATGTTCGGTAAGATCGAGCCAACATGGCCACAAATTTCTGGGAGCCTCCTAAGTCCATGCCACTAAAGTCCCGTATAGGATTCTAATATTATATATATATATATATATATATATATATATATATATATATATATATATATATATATATATATATATATATATATATATATATATATATATCCGGATAAGGCAGACGGCAGCGAGAACTGAGATGAAAATGTTAGCTATGATGATCTAACTGATGCTTTTGCTTCAAGGAAAGCTAAAAGAGTTGCACTTTTTAAGTGATCTTTTTAGTTTGTTTGAAATTATTTATTCGGAAATAATTTCAATACAGAATGTGATGATTTTTGACAATATTTTTGATTCCATAAATTTTTATCTATTTATCTATTTATTATTACTTGGGTCTCGTCTAAAATTTTGCACAGTGCCTCCTAAAAGTCAAAGACCCACTGATCCTCACATATTTCCTAGGAGAGTATTGATTTGGATGTTTAAAAATCAAATGCGAGAGGAGTTTATACAGATTTTGAAAGATGAGAGGAAAGGTTGTAACAGTTCTTGAAAGTTTATCTTTGCGTTCCATTCAAAGATAATTATTGTAGTTATATAGATGAACCTTAGACTGTTTCTAAATGAACCTTATTCGGTATATATAGGTTTTACTTGTGGTTTTGGTTATTCTTTTTTTTTTTTTAGCATTAAAAACCATATTTAGTATGTAGATGAACCTTCGACTGTTTCTTAACAAACCTTAATAAACCTTATATTGGTTATTACTCGAGGTTTGTTTATAGCCACTTGATTTGGGATGGTTAAGAATGAAGAGGAACTTGGAACTTGTTTTTCACCGTCACTCTGAATAAGGTTATTCTGAGTATAGATAAACTCTTCACGAACAGTTGCGCGCATAGCCTCTCGGGACAGATGCACCCAACTTGGACATACGGCCTACCGTGCTATTGGTCTTGGTATAAACAAAGTTGAAACTCATAATTTCACTAGATAAATTCATTCGCAAATAGTAGGAGTATCAATCGATGATCCCAAATTAGTGATAAGTCTGTCCGAGATTTTGTTCATAACAATAGATACATCAGAAATCAACCAATCGTGGCACGAAAGCCATTCATGGTAATATAATCTTGGGGATACACAAAAGGGGAAGGAGGGATCATCTTTTTTTCTTTTTTTTTTCTTTTTTTTAATTTTTTTTTCTCTAAACGGCTAAAAAAATGTATTAATTAAAAGAAAAGAGTATAAGTAATGCTCGGAAAAACAAGGACGAGCGAGACCAAATCTTTACCCAACTTAACCGTGATTCAACACTGATTATCACAATCAAAACCTAACCGAAACCTTACAATATAACACAAACCCAACATACAACCACAACCTAACCAAAACATTACAGTATAACCCATATCCAACTTACAAACCAATAACACATCAGTCACATCACATGGTCACTGTCATAACAACACCTTCTCCTTTTCTAGAACATCACCATAACCTCTGTACCCACCATCTGTTTCTGATTCTTTATAATTATCGCTAAATTTATTCACACCTATATAACCTCCACCAATGTTCAAATTCTCCAAAAACCTGAACCTCGACGGAACCAAAATTGTCTTCTACACCTTCTTGCAGTTACCCCTGATTAAAACGAAAATCACATACTCCAACGTACCCCAAGAATAATCGTTATTCTTAATTTATTGGGCTTCAAAAGACTCGAGTCAAAACCAAAACCAGATTCAGTTTTGCTTCTCGCGATGACCAATTTGGCAATGTTGCTTAATTGATGCCCACATATCTGGATCTCCCATTACAACTGGCCACAAAAGAAACCTTCTAAAAAACATCTACCAAACTCCTCAACCTCCTGCCCCACTTAACATCCGAATCCCCTTTCAACACCTCCCGCCTATCCATAACCACTATATCCTCCAAACGCCACCTGAACCGAATAACCGATCTCGTAACAACCCAGCTTCATCTCCCACAGCTCAACGTACCATCGTCCCTTTAGTGAAACCAGCAACGGACACATCGACTCACCTCTGAACCTTACACGCCTTCTATTGCGAACTCTCCACAACCTTAGCTCTAACCTTATGACCACTTTTCAACACCACATTTAATCACCTTAAGATGCATCCTCACTGGCATACAACAACGGAATCGTGAAATTTCCAATGACCAGCAAATCAAAAAACAAGCCTAGATCTAATGTATAGTCGAGAACCCAATCAGTCCCAATATACTTTATAAAACTCACGACCGCACTGTGAGAGATCTTGACCGTGATAGGATTATCTAATAAACTCATAATCTCTTATTATTTCATTTAGCTGCCAAATGGATGTAGAAGTCCGTTAGTGGCCATTGAATTTATACCTTTTTTTTATATAATAAGGAGCACAAATTAATATTTAGATTTGATAGTATGTTTTGAATTAAAAATAAAACTAAGGAGACATTTTAGAATGTTTCATAAATAAAAGTAAAATAAAATTGTGAATGGCAAGTACATAAAATGTGAAGAAGTTTCTGGCCTACGAATATGATGGATTTAGTTCAGGAGTGGTCAAATTGACTGGTCTGACTACATTTATTACCTGAACAAGATGGTTAAAAATAAAATGGAAAGAATGGAGATATCATGATTTTTCTTTTTTTTTTTGCTCAACGAGATATCATGATTTTTCAAGTCAAAGTAATTAAGTAAAGTATGAGTGATAATCAATTTAGGGTAATAAATCATTAATAATCACAATCCCTCAATTAAGTAGGACCAAACATTCACTTTTCCATCAGATTGCCAGCAACGGATCCCTAATTAACCCTTCCACGTGATAGTACTTAGTGCTACTACTCAGCATCAAAACCCATTAAATAAATAAACTACCCCAACTATAAAGTGACCGTTAACACTCGAAGACTAAACAAAGCATAATTCCCTTTCAATTAAACTGGACCTCTTCAAATTCAAATGCACTCCCCCCTTCTGGATTTTAGACTACCATAGTATATAATCTCATTTCCAACCAATATCAATAATTCCAAAAATCATATTTGACATTTGTGAATTTCCCTTTTATATTCCAAATTTTTTTAATCTTAATATGTAGAAAAAGATTGAAATATATTACCTAAAAAGTCTCTCTCCAAAATTGAAATATACCAGATTAATTAAGTGTGGTCGAAAAAGAAACATATAAAATCCAATAATACGGAAGAGGTAGGAAATTAAATGTAACTACAGTGATGGTATGTGGAGGGATAGTATATGGTGTGACTTGTGATAATTTGAATTCGAAACTTACCAAAGTGACAGCTCTTTCTCAGTCCCTAGTGTCTCCTCCACCTCACGGAAGCATACATACATACACATACACCTTTTTCCTCTCTGCAAGCGATTTAATATCTCTTTCCCTCTCTCATTAGATTTCAGTACATTCAGGAGCATCAATCAGAGTTCATATGGCTGGTTACGTTGGCGTTTTGGTCTCCGATCCATGGCTGCAGAATCAGTTCACTCAAGTCGAGCTCCGCACTTTGAAATCCTCGGTGAGTTCCTTTTCGTGGATTGCTCAATTGGATTTTCATTTTTGTTTGTGGTTCTGATTTTTCATTTTTGTTGCGGTTTGTTGTAGTTTGTGTCGATGAGAAGAGAGAGCAGCGGTGGCGGTGGTTTGAAGCTGGCCGAGCTGCCGGAGAAGATGTCGAGGCTGAAGCACGTCGGAGAGCATCTGACCGAGGAAGAGCGAGCTGTATTTCTTCAGGAAACCTATCAGAATTTGGATGTTGATGTTGATTTTGAGCTGTTTCTGAGGGTAATTATATCAACATTTTAGTGATTTAGTCCACACATTGCAATCATCCTCTGTTCTTAAATGCCTAATTAAATAAGTGATCAGCTAATCATATTTACAGTCTCTATCCGCTGATTGAAAAATGTTTTCTATTCAACATTATGGATCCTTGTTATATTCACATTTTGTTGTGCAAACAAATCCTGATCCAGTTTGATGAGTACTTTAGTACAATTAGTTGAGGTGAAAAGCTAAGTTACTGTATGATTAGTGAGAATTGGAATTGGTGATCCAGCTTGATCAGTACTTTGGTTCACTTAGTACAAGTAGTTTAGGTGAAAAGTTAATATTACTGTAGTGATTAGTGAGGATTGGAATTGGTGTCTCTCTGAACTTGTGTAGAATTTGCAAGATAAGTCCAGATGTTACGTCTCTATATACGGTCTTGATTTGTTATTTGTGTGTTCTCTGTGAGTAGTTAGATTGTTTTGTGACAGGTTTATTTGAAACTTCAAGCGCTTGCGACAGAAAGGCGGGGAGGTGGAGTGAAGAATGCATCTGCATTTATGAAATCTCCTACTTCGACACTGCTTCACACCATAAGCGAGTCTGAGAAGGCATCATATGTTGCACACATAAATAACTATCTTTCTGAGGATAAGTTCTTGAAGAGATATATTCCGATAGATCCTGCTACAAATGATCTTTTCGAGATAGCCAAGGATGGAGTTCTTATCTGGTATTCTTTCTTAACTGTATGCGGTTTGTTACATATGATTATGTTTGCTGATAGATGACTTTAATTATTAATATCTGAAATTGGCTTCATGAATGCAGCAAGCTTATTAATGTTGCCGTGCCTGGAACAATTGATGAACGGGCAATAAATACGAAGAAGATGCTCAATCCATGGGAGAGGAATGAGAATCATACCCTATGCCTTAACTCTGCCAAGGCAATTGGATGTACTGTTGTCAATATAGGGACTCAGGACTTCATTGAAGGCAGGGTATGTATGTATGGTCAATTTGAGAAGCTTTGTTTATTATCAGCAATGAACTTTCTCCAAAGGGACACCTGAGCTGAGAAATTGAGAAATTTCTGTATGAACTTTCAATACTAATACTCTTTGGTTACAGAGCAGAAACCTAGCATTCCCTATAGCACAATCATCTTTTTCTTTTTACAACCGAATTGCTTACTCAATTGCATTTTGGATAATCATTCAAGATTCAACTGAGGTCAATACATTTGTTCCTAGTTCCTATTTCAAAGTAGACATAACTGCTATTTCCTTAGACTTAAGAGCTAGCTGCTTTCATGTTTTAATTAGAGCATGGAAAATCCTTTTCTATTTCCCCTCTCCTTTAGGTTCTAAGAGACCATCAAGCTTGAAGAAATGTGGAGCTTTTTCCTGGTATCTCCTGATCATTATCACGCCAGTCATGTCCCTTAGTAGTCTAAGTATTCATGTTGTTACCAAAAAGTAACTTGTGTACTGATTCCTGGTTTCTTTACCCATGCTGTTTCTGTCCCTATATATAGGCCTAGAATTATCTTTTGGGTAAGGTATTTCTGCAATTTTTAAGCAATTTAGAATTTTCTCTGACCACTTGATTCTCCATGTGGTAACTATATTTGTAACTACCATCATTGTTAATAGTTTAACTTCTCCAGTGATCAAACTGTTAACATCTTTTCCTTTTTGGGTACTCTTTTTCAGAGACACCTGGTCCTTGGAGTCATATCACAAATCATCAAGGTATGGATCAATTATTAGCATATTTTATTGGTAATGGTTGCACTACCGGTTGCCTAATCCAGCAACACGAATTTGTAACTTTCAGTTAATCAATTTCAATGAAATTCTTCTTAATCCTTTCAGTGCATTCCATATTATGGAACTTAATATCCAACTTCATTTGTTGTTCTAGATACAACTGTTGGCGGACCTCAACTTAAAAAAAACACCACAGTTGGTGGAATTGGTTGGTGATAGCAAGGTAATCTACCACTGTTTTCAATTTCTTCAAAACAATAATTTATGCATTTTTGCCTTTGCTTATGTATTTCAATAAAAAATGAATGCAGGATTTGGAGGAACTGATGAGTCTAGCACCAGAGAAACTTCTACTTAGGTGGATGAATTTTCAGTTGAAAAAATCAGCTTACTCAAAAACAGTTGCAAACTTCTCATCTGATGTTAAGGTAAATGGAAAGGGGTTAACATTCACATCCAACCAGCCTTGTGTCACTTATAGCGTTATGTGCCATAATAACTTACTAAAATAGGACTTATGAATCTGATTAATCAAAAAGGGAAAATGTATTATGTTAGTAATACATTTAGAAAGTTTCCATTGATGCGGATTAGTTGCATTCCATTGTGATGCCATCTTTCTCCAGGTCCATAAATATCTTCTGATTTGGGACCATAACAGCTAGTGGTTCTTAAATCTATGCACACATGTCTTCATGATTCAAGCTCAACATAACTTTGATCAAAACAGTATATAGTCAAACTGCATGGAGATGTTAGTAACATAGTACTTATCAACATAATCAGCTAGAAAGTAAAGATTGCTAATCTGTTGTCTT
This sequence comes from Plantago ovata, assembly GCA_028274465.1. NCBI lineage: Eukaryota > Viridiplantae > Streptophyta > Magnoliopsida > Lamiales > Plantaginaceae > Plantago > Plantago ovata. The sequence goes on from CM051458.1 coordinate 80,206,240, forward strand.
CATGGAGATTACACTTAATCTGTTATATCTGCAATTTTATCTTTGATGGATGCTATTGATATTTTAATATAATTGTCAAAATTCAATTGGACAGGATGCAGAGGCATATGCTCATCTCTTGTCTGTTCTAGCCCCAGAATACAATAATCCATCTACACTAACAGTAAAAGATCACCTGGAAAGAGCTAAGTTGGTCCTTGAGCACGCCGACAGGATGGGTTGCAAGCGATACTTAACAGCAAGAGACATTGTGGAAGGTTCTCCGAACCTTAATCTTGCATTTGTAGCACACATCTTCCAGCACAGGTACGGAAAATAGGCATATGTTAATAAACCTGTTTCTAAACCTCACCATTGCACATCGCAATCCATTATTTACAATATATGATGATTGCATATCATGTCCATAAAAATGAACACACTTGATTAACATATAGACTTGTACTGGTTAATTGGTTAATCTAAATTTGGTTCCATTGCATTACACTACTCTGTATGTTTTTGTTTTCTTGCTTTATTTTTCTGCACTTGCTTTTTCATGTGATAGCTAAATCCATAACTTACTATGCAGGAATGGACTCTCGAACCAAGCAACACAGATATCTTTTCTTGAAACTTTACCAGATGACACACAGATTTCTAGAGAAGAGAGGTCATTTCGGTTTTGGCTAAATAGTCTGGGAAATTCTTCGTATATCGACAATGTCTTTGAAGATCTCAGGAATGGGTAAGTGTAGTATAGTGCTGACTAACAATCAATATTGCACTTCTATTCCATTTTCATGCTCCATGATGACCAACTGAAAACTAAACATAGCTCTGAGAAAATTTTGCCCAGTATGGTTCTAATTCATGAGAATATCCTGAAAATCCATGTTCTATAAGATGGAAATTTAATTTGCTATTGTCATTTGAAATAACTTTGGTTTGTTTACAGATGGTTACTCCTCGAGACGCTTGATAAGGTTTCTCCTGGTATTGTTAATTGGAAAATAGCTTCCAAGCCACCAATAAAAATGCCATTTCGGAAAGTAGAAAATTGCAACCAAGTTGTCAAAATTGGGAAACAGTTGAGGTTTTCCTTGGTAAACATTGCTGGAAACGACATTGTCCAAGGAAATAAGAAACTAATATTAGGTCTGTTCTCATGACATTCCTTTTATTGGCAATCCTTTATAATATGTTAGTGCTGCTTTAATAGCATGCAAAACTTCACATAACAACCTAACGGGTCTATGATTTGATTGCAGCATACTTATGGCAGTTGATGCGATTTAACATGCTCCAGCTTCTAAAGAACTTGAGATTTCATTCTCATGGAAAGGAAATTGTTGATGCTGACATTTTACAGTGGGCTAACAGCAAAGTGAGAAATTCAGGGAGCCAGAGCCGCATGGACAGTTTCAAGGTATTTAATCAGAAGCCATCTCTGTTTGACAGGCATATATAGAAGCCACTGGACAAAGTGACAAACTATATCTTTACCAACAAATATAATAACTCAAAGCATGATCATAATTGAAAGCATGATCATAATTGAACTTCATCTATATGACACATGCTGAGCTCAACCAAACCAATTGATCACCAGTTGGAGTTCACCTATCTTACACATGATGAATTTTCTTTTTTCCTTCTCAAAACATTGGACTTCGACTTTTTTCCTCTCTCTCTCTCTAAAACAAAATGGTGTTTTGTTTATATCCATTCTTCAGTCGTGACATATATATTGAAATTCTGAAAATTTCTTTGCCAATCAATTCTGGTATAACGTTTTACACATGATCTGTACTGGCGGGGATCTATTTTAACAGAGTATTGATATTCTGTTAAAATAGATCCGAGTTCTATTGAGTGAAGTTGGTCCAAGTCATCTTGCTAAATGAAACATAGTACATCCCTTGTGTCATGAATACCTCGTGTAGCAGGGAAGCACTCTAACTTGCAAAAACATGTTATATGCTCTAGTAGTACTGTTTTTGAGTAAGTATTCATTATGCCAAATTGCAGGATAAGAGTTTGTCAGATGGAATCTTTTTCCTGGAGTTACTTAGTGCTGTGCAACCGAGATCTGTCAACTGGAGTCTTGTTACCAAAGGAGTTACCGGTGTGTATCTTTCTGCTCTATTTCACATTCTAACTTTAAATGGCAGATTCTCATAATCTCGACTATTAACTAGGAGTGGAAATTCGAAGTTTCAGAATTCACAAGATAAATAGATAAAATATTGTGCTTGTAAGAAATCCTTAGATGAATCTAATCCCAGTGTTATACTCTTTGATAAATACAGGGGAGGAGAAAAAGATGAATGCTAGCTATATCATCAGTATTGCAAGAAAACTGGGTTGTTCCATATTTTTGCTTCCTGAAGACATAATGGAGGTATTTTTCATTTCTGACCTTACTGATAGATCTCCTCAAGGACCTCAGCAAGCCTTGAGGATAGGAACTAAAGTGTAAACCGATTTGTTCTTGGCCAGAACAAGTAAAAATGATAAATGTTTTGTTGCTTACGTCTTCCAGGTGAATCAGAAGATGATTCTTACGTTGACAGCAAGTATAATGTATTGGACCTTTAAACAACCAGCAGAGGAACGGCCCTGTGGATCTTCAGACAGTGAAACAGGAAGCCTTGTGGATACAAGCTCGAATTCAACACTGGATGATTCTGCTTCTGAATCGTCACTAGATGATAATAGCAACTAATAATCAAATAATCCCACAGAAGCACGACCAGAAATTATTGCATGTATGTACTGATGATTCTTCATTGAAAATTTTGTATGCTTATAGTGTTTTCTTGTGCCTGTAGAAACTTGAGCATTTGGGTCCAGTTTTGCCGAGGCAAAAGCTGCAATATGTGTATAGTCCACAAAAATGTATTTGGATTGGTATATAGGAAAGCCATTTGATTTGTATTGATTAAGCTCTGTTATGCATTGCAAAAAACTCAGGTGCATGTTTGCAAACGCTTGTGAATGCATCTTAAAAATTGATAGTACATGCGAATTATAAAAAGTGTGGCATATGAAAGTGGCACAGAAGATTCCTCTGCCAACAGAATGTTGTCTAAAGTTAAAATCAGTATCTACCAATACTAGCTAGCACCATAAGCCTCGCCAATAAAACGAAAGTAAACAAACTTAATTACCATATCTACAAGTTCTTCAGTTCCAGCTGAAGCAGTAGTATCCAAAACAAGCTTAGGCACTTCTCCCATATCATAATCCCAACATCCACCATAACTCTCCAACAACCTCTCGATATCATTCCATGTCCCAGGTTTATGCCATGACGAACTACCCGTCCTACCTCTATTCTCAAGCCGCCTACGCCACTCTGCCTCATCCCCTGGTCTACACTCCACCACTACAAGTTGCGCTCCGTGCTTGCTCGCCAGGTCTACCAACTTGTCGAAATTGGCTCGCCTTGAAAGGGGAGAATCTACCACTACACTAATCCCCAAACCCAGCTGAGTCGAGATCACCTTCCACATAGCCTCGTATGACAGGTCATTTAGGAGTTTAGCAGCTATGGTAGGAGAAATTGGCATGAGGGCTTGCTCAACAGGATGCGTGGAATCACGAAAGTGGTCCTTGTCAATTAGCGGCCATTTCAGGGCTTTCGCAATGGCTTGTGCAAGTGTGCTCTTCCCTGTTCCAGGATGGCCTTTTAAGGCTATCAGAATTGGCCTTTCTTTCTCTTTTATGTTCATCATGAGACTGATATGCTCTTTAAGAAATCTGTAAACTAGTGAGGTGTATGCACAAGTAGAGAATGACTCCATTTTTATAGGTGAGTCAAATGGATGATGTCAAAAGTTGGCTAAACCTTATCCATACTCCTCACTGATATTATCCCCTAAGTATGGATACATGGGCGCACACTTGTCAGTACATAACAAGATATTTAACACTCACACAAAAACCTGATAGATATTAGATTAGATAAGTGTAGGATAAAGAAATACTATAAAACAAAGTTACAAAACCACTGAACTTGGTACCAAGGAACAAGAATATAAAACCACACAATCTAGCTGCAAAATATCTGGAGCCTACACAAATACATATAACAAAGTAACAAAAAACAATAAGGCTCAGATCAGTTGCAAGACGGGCAAACAGGCAAATGACACAAACATGGAGGCGAAGCACAGCCACATAGTGACAATACACCCCTGTGAAGCTGGAGTGCCCCGCCAAGTTATGGTTCAGGGTTACCTGAATGCCCATCCTACACCGAGTATGTTTTCCTCACAGCCTCCCAATTCAAGCGTATAAATTCAATATCATTAGGTCAGCAGCAACAACAGACATTACAGAACCACAAACACTTCCGAACTGACTCTTGTATAATCATGACTGATGAGCGTGATATCAATGAGAATCTGAATGGTGGAAAGGAAACGGTTGATGATACAAATGGAGGAAAGTCTAAAGTTGCTAATCAGAATGGAGAACAATCTGGTAGTGGTGGTTTTAAGGCTGTTACACTTGATGAGCTGGTTATGCTCCAGAATAATCCGTATCATTTGAGTTCTAGTGAGAATGGGTGCCTCTGGTTGTGTCACTCCAGTTTTGAATGGTGATAATTACATCAGCTGGCAAAGGCAATTTTGGTTGCAATTATCATTTAGGAACAAAATTGGTTATCTAGATGGTACCATACCACCACCTGATAAGAGCTCTAAGGATTATAACTCCTGGATGAGATGTAACAATATGATACTCTCATGGTTAATTCACTCTGTTACCCCTGACATTGGTAATACTCTCCATTCCACTTCTCACCTGAAACAAAACCCATCAATCCCACATAAACTCAATTCCCAATTTCACTTCAAACAGTTTCTCAGACGCTCCAAATTCCCTTCCATTTGTGCCGCTCAGGCCGGAGCAGGCTACCCTATGGAGGAATTCTTCGAGAACGGCAGCGTAATTGGAGAGAAAAAGCAGAACCAAAAATGGGATTCTGCTCAATACGAGGCTCTCCTTTCCGGTGGCGACCAGGTCACCTCCGTTCTTGAAGAAATGGTCAAGCTTGTAAGTGTTACACTGTTGACTTTTGTTCTTTTACATTCGTTCTTTAAAGTTTATTTTCTGGCCTTTTACTTACCTTAAGATCACTGTGCTTGGGCTTTAATTAGCTATTTAGTTAAATGTTTTGCTCTCTAGGATACTTTTGTGTGGAAAATTTTGTCCAACTTTTTAGCAGGTTAGGCTAAGGTTTGATACTAACTGATTTTGCTAGAATGGAAATAGTTGGAGTTATGGAAACTTCTGACATCATTATTCATCAAGGAACATGTTATGTGTTCCATGTAGGAAGTTATATTTCCAAACTTTATGACTATATGTTATACTGGAAGGGTAAAATGTTAGATATTCAAAACTCCTCAATCTCATGTATATATGGTCAAAATCTAGACACAGGAGCAGATGGCAATGTGCTCTTGTATGGTTATCTAGGGGTTTGTCTCGGCTGATTTACATTCGATGTAATTACTTTGATAATTTGCAGAGTAGGTTTTTACTGAATTTTGTAACTTGATGTATGTGTGCAAAGAACAGTTGGAGGACATGAACATGGACGAAGCATCTGAGGAGGTTGCTGTACAATTGGCTGCTCAAGGAGTAATTGGCAAGAGAGTTGATGAGATGGAAACGGGATTTATGATGGCTCTTGATTACATGATAGAGCAGGCTGAAAAGGACCAGGATAATAAGGTGCTCATGTGAATTACTTGTTCTATAACTAGTACAAGGTGAAGGCATTGCTGTCTCGATGCATAGAGAAGAAATTGTTTATTTTCTATGTGAGCACTCAGTCTACTTCTGTAGTTATTGCAGAAGCCTGTCTTACACTTTAAAGTACTGAACGATCCATTCCTCCTATTGTTACATCTATTCATATGTAGGGCAATACTCCGTCGCATTGAAATGTAGAGCCTCTCAATTAGTATGTTTCATCAACAGATGAGCATATTCTTTTATTACATCTCCATCACTTTTCTGTATTCTTTCTCGGTGCCCTAGCCCAATTTTTGTCCTGGTTTGGAAGGCAGGGATCACAGTGAACTTTATGGAACAGCAGTAAATGTATCATCAATAATAGAAGGTGTTTGAGTTGTTTTCTGGCTGATGACATGCAGAGATCTCTTAAATTGTCAATATTTGTGCTTGATTGTTTGATTGGTGATTCACTGCACTTTCAATTGAAAAGAGTATTTTTTAGATGAGAGAAGCCTGACCTAGTTCACTGTGCTTATTCGGCCTTGATTCATTTTGGTGCTTCTGTACAAAATCAACGTGTAATGTCGGGAAGATGATGTGGGCTTAATTATTTGACCAAGTACATAATAAGATATTTAACACTCACACAAAAACCTGATAGATATTAGATAAGTGTAGGATAAAGAAATATGTAGCAAGCATGTTGAAAAGGATAAGCAGGATAATTTATTGATTTTGCATATCAAACAAAGTTACAAAACCACTGAACTTGGTACCAAGGAACAAGAATATAAAACCACACAATCTAGCTGCATAATATCTGGAGCCTACACAAATACATATAACAAAGTAACAAAAAACAATAAGGCTCAGATCAGTTGCAAGACGGGCAAACAGGCAAATGACACAAACATGGCTGCGAAGCACAGCCACATAGTGACAATACACCCCTGTGAAGCTGGAGTGCCCCGCCAAGTTATGGTTCAGGGTTACCTGAATGCCCATCCTACACCTGAGTATGTTTTCCTCACAGCCTCCCAATTCAACCGCATGAATTTACTATCATAAGGTCAGCAGCAACAACAGACATTACAGAACCACAAACACTTCCGAACTGCATTGTTGAGTTTGTATCAACAATAGTCGATTCTACCCGATCACAAAAGCTCACAATAACAACTAAACCACCAAGAACCCGCTGCACCAAATCAAACACACAACACACGCAACCAAACCAGAAAACAGAGCAAGAACGATAAGCAAGAAAGACACAAGAGTTTAACGTGGTTCGGTTCTAAATAACCTACCTCCACGGAGATCATCCAGCTGCCACTATATTATATCAATCCCAATTACAAGTCCCTAACAGTATATGCAAGAAACAAGAACAAATCTGTCTCTCAAAGCTAGAACCTATAATCTATAATATATCACCCTTCGAAGTAGTCGAACCGGGCCTTCAAGCTATTTTGTTATGTCTCCAGATCTGGTATGAGCATGCAGTAATCACCCCTTTATATAACCTTCAATTTGCAGCTATACCTAAAGGAATTCGAATAGGAATTGAATTCAAATAGGAATTGATTTTCTAATGGAGACAATTAACTTTTCCTGATTGCATTCGGAAACAGTAGATAACACCTCACAAATCTCCACCTTTAGCTCAACAACAACGACCTCTGTATCCCTGAAGTTAGGACACACCCCTTTGCATCTCTAAGGTTAAGACACGCCCCCATGTACCTTTAAGGTTAAGATACGCCCCCATGTACCTATAAGGTTAAGATACGCCCCCATATGCACCTCTAAGGTTAAGATGCCTCTCCGTTCCATCCCTGCGGTTAGGATGACCCCCGCAAAGTCTTGACACCCACAAGTTCCAGGCAAAACTTGAACTTTGGTCCTAGAAGCGCCTTAGTCATAGCATCCGAAGCATTCAACGACGTATGAATCTTCTTTATCTTCACAACTCCCTTGGCAATGATATCTCTGATGAAGAAAAACCTTACATCAATGTGCTTTGTCCTTTCATGATACACTTGATGCTTAGTCAACATAATAGCACTTTGATTGTCACAGTGAATATTCACATGATTCTGTTGGACACCCAACTCATTCAATAATCCACCCAACCAGATAGCTTCCTTAACTCCTTCAGTGATAGCCATGAACTCCGCCTCTGTTGTAGATAATGCAACCACAGACTGCTGACTTGTTTTCCAACTAACTGCCGTGCCAAACAAAGTAAACACATACCCTGTGATAGACTTTCTTCCATTCAAGTTCCCTGCAAAATCTGCATCAACATATCCAACCAATGGATTCTGCAAATCATTGCTTCTCTTGAACCTTAGTCCCATCATCCTTGTGCCACTTAAGTATCTGAGAACATCTTTCACAACATCCCAATGCCTCCCAGGATTCCCCATGTATCTGCTGATAACACTCATAGCATATGCAAGATCAGGCCTGCAACAAATCATAGTATACATAATACTTCCAACTGCACTTGTATAAGGTACTATAGACATAATCCTTGCTTCAGCATCATCCTTAGGACATTGTTCCTCAGATAACTTCACCCCAGGTGCAATAGGAGTAACCACACTACTGCAATTTGACATATTGAACTTGGTCAGAACCTTCATGAGATAACTAGGCTGAGATAGAAACAAATTCTTCTCCTTCTTGTCCCTAGTGATATCCATCCCAAAACTTCTACTTGCATTCCCAAGATCCTTCATCTCAAATTCTTCCCGCAGCTTCCCTTTAAGTGTTTCAATCTCCTCCATTGACCTATTTGCAGTCAACATATCATGCACATACAAGATCCTTCCATCTGCACTCTCCTGAAACTCATCATCCAGAGCTTCATATCCAGTACCTGAGTATTCTGGGACCTGATTATAAACCTGTTGTTCTGGAGTTCCGGTCAGGGTTGCCTCAACCCCTTGTCCAACACCTAGTGTATCAACCTGCTCCATAGCCCAAACAACTTCTCCCGGTGTTATATCAGTTTCCTCCTCAGACTCCACCTCAACTGAAATTCCATGTGCATATCTTTGATCTCTTGTATGCTGATAGTTTGAAGTTTCACCAACTTCCTCATCAAGTCGATCATCACCATCTGACTCTGAGCTACTACTAGACTCCTCATTCACTGGTAATATAGGCTCAGCATCCGCAACATCATCCTCCACTGTGGGCTCCACCTGAGTGTGAACTCTCTCATCTTCTAACTCAATTCTGGTATTTTCTGCAGAGTCGAGGTTGAGTGCGGGGTTGGGTGAACCTGTAAGAAAATATGGTCAGAGTTACCCCTAGGGTACGCAGCGGAATTTCAAAAATTTTCTTAACATACAGGTTAATTGATTATGCATATGCCGTATACATATAAACACATCAATTAGAAGATTAACCTTACTTCCAAAGCAGCTTCCAAGTCTTCGTAATAATCCGGTGTATCTTCTCCTTCGCCGAAGTCGAAGATATCTGTAATACTCTGATTATCTACAAGACAATAAGAGTTAGTTTCCAGCTCCTAGAACCTCAACCTTGGTATCCACGGATGAACAGCCTATCGGAAGAATGCTAGGATATTCTTTTGCGTGACCAAGAAGACGGGGCGGCGATTCCTCCGGCAGAGGTGGCGCGCGCGTGGAGGCTATATAGAGGAGGGGAGAGCTTTTTATTTTCTCTAAGAAAACTGGGTAGAATAACTGTGTGCAAAACTGTGAAAGTCTATGTCAAAAGCTCTCCAATAGTCTACTATATATAGTAGTCAATAGAAGCCTAAAGCATAAGCAATTAGACTTCGTAAAGGAATAAGAATCTAATTCTTATCGCACTAGTAAACCAATATCAAGTCTAGATTCATTCTCAATCAAATTAAAACTCAATCAGAAAAATCTAACTTATCCCTTGGACTTCTAATAGAGGAAGGAGTCGAACTCCTTCCCCTACTCTAGCGCGCGCGAGCGCGGGCTCTCCCAGGGACAGTAGGTGGGTCCCGATTTTGGGACCCACTTATAGTTCTAAGGCAATTCAAACTCCAAGTAGATTTTGCCCAAGTGCATATGTTAATTCTAAATTAACATATCCTTTCAAATCAAACCTCTATTATATTTCCAAAATATAATTTTTAATTGTATTTACATAAAATACAATTAATCAGCCAATTCAATTAATAATTCCAAATCATTAATTAAGCCACCAAATATTATAATTAATTCCAAATCAATTATAATCCATCAATCACAATTAATTCCAAATTAATTGCAATTCCATCTTCAAGGATATTCTGATAAGCTGAATCACCACATAGTGTGACCCATAGGGCCTCATCGTATTAAGCAAGTCCTAGACTAGGCAACATGGAATTCCTAGACGGTTCCATTTGCAATATTAATACATGAGGACGTTTGAGAGGTTTCTCAAAGCTAACCCTTTCGTTGCGAAGTCTGTTGCGCTCAACGCGGCGATGGTAACGTCCCTTCATCTGACTTGCTCGAATGCATCTAGGATTGATGAAGTGTCTATCCCAATAATACATCCACGGGCGTCTCAGGGAGTTGCTTGGTTAAGATATACTCATGACCATCATAATATATCATTTGCACTGGTCAGTGACTTTACCAACACAACTATGCAGACTATGAGCAGTACTCTCCTGTGCTACACTTGAGAGATGAATCCTTCACAGAATCACTTATCATCCCCATTTGTATGTAGCCATAATCCTGGATCGTGTCTTAGGTCAGCTGCTTATTCAGAGCTGACATCGACGGGTCCACCAAGGATATGGGGCAACAAATGTGATGATAAAGTCATGTAAGTACAAAGGACGACTGGCATCACTTCGACAACTTACCGGTTCCCATAGACACTTCGGTGTAGAGTATACATCGATGGGAGTGTCCGGTGGGTACTTCCATTGTTCGATAATCCTTCTTCGAACAACTATGCGCAGTTATGGGAACGTTTCTCGATTGTCCAACAATCCGTTCCGTGGCCGTGGGATCGGCTCACACTTGCTCCAACAAGTATAACCTCCACGCATACTAGTCTCGTCTGGTTCATTCAGACCCCTACATCCGAGATGAACCTCGACTAGGGAGAGTTTGGGATAGATGATAACTCACATAGCTCCCACTATCTGTGTGATCGGTCATCTATCCGAGGGGACATGTTTAATATCAATACAGACAGTAATAGAGATATGACATGCTGCATGTCTGGTGTAATAT